>CM039471.1:3798679-4212633 GCA_022433065.1 Begonia loranthoides
AGAGAGAGAGAGAGAGAGAGAGAGAGAGAGAGAGAGAGAGAGAGATAGAGAGAGAGAGAGAAGCGTTGAAGACGGAATAGATGGAGTTGGTAATTTGAATGGCAATATAGAGGATTCAAAAGGAATCCCATCTCTTATGCTAAACGCCCGCGATGCAGAGGAGGCGTTTTGGTATTTCGAAAACGTTTTCCTTTCCATATATATTTTTTTTAAATTAAAGAAATGACAGATATAACAGTAATAAATATAAGTCCCAAAATAAAAGTGTCATACAAGTAAATAACTAAAATTCTATTACAAATTTAAATTGAGTTCCAACCTCAAAAAAGTACTATCGAATGGAAATAAATGTTAAAGTAAAAATCTCACAAGGCTCACTCTTGCGTCAGCTGTTGTAAATTCTCCAAACAAAAACCTGAAGGAAATGTCATTGAGGTGAGTTAACGAAACTCAATAGGGGTGAAGTTTCACGTACCATATTAAAAATTAAAATAAACTAGAAAACATGTCATATAAAACAATTGAGATAAAACATGTTTATAAAACAAGCAGTACGACAATCGATAGAAAATTTTACTATAATGTGGTACATACAGAAAAATAAGTTCTGCTGTTCTTTATGAAAAAACCAATAAAAATGGAGTCACTCACAGACTCCAGACACCCTATGCCATAGACTTAAATATTAATTGTAAAACCTATGAAAATTTTGATAACCAATTTCTACATGTAAATTTTTCTCTTAAAAACCAGTTAGGACGTTGAATAATTGATGCAAATTGCAGCATAATGACCATATGTGAAATTTTGGTCAAAATATCAAAATCAGTAAAATTGGAAATTCTGAAGTGGTAAATTAATATAGGAAATAGAATTAGTAAATTAATTGGATCACAAATCATTATTAGATGATAAGAAGAATAAATCAAGATTGAAGTCAGAGTTTGGAGTTGAGTTCTATGATTTATAGATAAAAT
Organism: Begonia loranthoides; assembly: GCA_022433065.1. Classification (NCBI taxonomy): domain Eukaryota; kingdom Viridiplantae; phylum Streptophyta; class Magnoliopsida; order Cucurbitales; family Begoniaceae; genus Begonia; species Begonia loranthoides. The sequence continues at coordinate 3,799,657 of CM039471.1, forward strand.
TTTATATAAATAAAATAAATTAAAGGAAAAATGACAAACCAACCATCATCCTTTGCTATTAGTGACAAATCAACTATCATCTTTTTTTTTACTGACAAATTAACCATTGAACTATGAAAAAATGACGCCACTAACATTGCTGTCACATTTGCTATTAATGACGACGAACCGCAGTGAATTGACGACAAACAACGGCGGCTTGACGAGGAACCGCAACAACTTGACGAGGAACAACAGCGGCTTGATGGCGAACATCAAACTATGAGAAATCGTCACCGCGAACATCACCTTTAACTTTTTAAAAATTGCAGTGGAAAAGAATAAATACCCATGAAAAAACGGAAAGAACTTGTGATTTTAGAAAAGACTTAATATCCATGGATAATTGATTTAGAAAATTTTGGATTTTGTAAAATAATGGATTTAGAAGATTTCAGATTTATAATTTAGAAGCTTTTGTAAAAGAATGTTAATGTTTTAGTTTTCAGATGATTTATAATTGTTTTACAGTCCATGAGAGAATGTTTGTGTTGTCTGGGTCTTTCTACGAAGAAGAGAATGAATAGTATTTTTATTTGCAAACGATCGGTTACAGTTTAACAATTTAACCCCTGAACTATGATAATCTTTAGCAGTTTAACAATTTAACCCCTGAATTATTATGACGATCTGCTGCAAATCGACAATAAACCGCAGTGATTCGACGACAAACAGCAGTGGTTCGACGACTATCCGCCGTAGTTTAACAATTTAACCATTGAACTATAATAATCAGTCGCTAATTAAGAAATTAACCCTTGAGCTATGATGAACTGCCACAGTTTAACAATTTAACTCCTAAACTATGATAACGATCCATTGCAAATAGATGACAAACCATAGTGGTTTAATAATTTAACCCCTGAACTATGATGATCTGTCGTGCTGCGACAACACGAAAAACGTAACCGCGGTGTTTACTCCATCAATCTTTCATAGTTTAGCGGTTAATTTGTTAATAAAAAAAGAATGATGGCTGGTTTGTCACTAATAGTAAAGGATAATGGTTGATTTGTTATTTTTCTTAAATTAAATAAAAAGATTAAGAAATGAAATTAAAATAAAATGAATGGGAAGAAGGATTTAAAATAAAAACGAAGAATAAAAATAAAGGGAGGGAAAGAAAGGAGAAGCCGCGGTTGGAAATTGAAGGAGTAGGGCAAGGCTCCAAACTCCTTCGGCCGAAAGAGCTTCGTGGGAGAGGGCTGGCCGAGACGAACCGTCGATTCTGGTCGACAGAAGCTGCGATCAGCCGAGCATTTCCGACCGCGGGTAGTTGCGTCGTCCGTCCGAGGACACTTCGCGAGGGATTGGTCGAGACAGAGGACTCGGGATTTAGGGTAGTCTCGGCTCGGACATCCTTCCGCCATTCCTCCGATTCAAGGTGAGTAATACCGAGTGTTCAATTGATTTCGGTTCTGTTTTCTCCCATTGTCGATGGATTCCGGGGGTGATTGAGAAATTTGCTCACTGTTTTGCTTTTGTTAAGAAACCCCAGTGCATGTTGGTTACTGCTTAGCTGATGGGTACATTCGTTGTTTTCGGTCCTGTTTTTGCCATGATTTTTTAACTGTTGTTGGTTCTGATTGTTTACTGCCATTGATGTTTGAAAAGCCGAGAATTGTGGTTTCGGTCTCTCGGCCAAATTAGTTTTGTTACTGTATTGATATTGTTGAGCTATAGATTCCTGTTTTGGATGCCATGAAAAAACAATGCTGAAGATTTTGGTTCATGTTTTAATGTTGATGGATATTCTGCTTATTTCCAGTTGAAGGAGATGTTCAGAATCTGTTAATTAGTGGGTTGAAGTTCTATTAAGAAGGATGAAACTTGAAGATTTGTAATCTGGCTTACTGTTTTCTGATTGTCCGAGAATATGCTACTGTTGGTGTGATGAGAATGCACTGTTATGCTTACTGCAATAGATGATGAACTCTGAATTGTTGAGAATGTGGCTGTGATGGCATATGCACTTAGGAACTTGTACACAGTATTTTGTTGAGGGTAATTAAATTAAGGATACGATGCTATGCCTAGGGTGGTATGGTTATGTCAGTTGGAACTCTTAGATACAATTAATGTACTTTTAAGATTTATCAAATGTTGATAAGTCGATACCTTGTTTATGTATTGAGTGATAAAGTTTGGAGATTTTGTTGGAATTCTTAGGTGAGTTGTTTATATGTTGGTTGAGTTCCTACACCGGTATGAGACACTTCCACTTGTTTCTTGAGAGTCATTGACAAGAGTGATTGTCCTTTGACATATTGTAGGCTCAGACGAATTTGTGGACTTCGAGCCATAACTTGAGGTCGTTGCTCCTTCGCATAAAAGAAGAGACTGCCGTCGAGGTAGAATTTTTATACCTACTAGCTTTGTATTTGCATACCATGGTTTTTAAAACTTATTATTTTGTGAATTACCACATATGCAAAACCGATGGGAATTGTTCGACAATACTCTGATTTTTATTATATTTATGTACGCGAGTTTTATACGTTTAAATTTAATGCATTTAGTTTTCATGGTATGTGATATCTGTTATGGGGGCGATAAATTCTCTTGATATTTTAGACGGGGTGACGAGCCGGGCCTACGGACCGCCGTTGTTTTAAAATGTTTTGATAAAGATGCATAATCTCTAAAATCATAGTTTCGATAAAGAAAAAAAATAAAACAAGTTTTTCATGCGCTTAGCAGTAAGTATAAGTTTTTTATTGAGTTAGTCACTTACCCCAATGACCCATTCCCTCCAGGTAGAGATAGGAGTACTTAGGCCGTGGGCACTTGGATTCGTGGAGTTCGAGCTTCGACCATAGTTGATTTATTTTGCTTCCTTTTGTTTAGTTATATTTTTCGCTGGTAAGAACTATTGACTTCTGTCTGGCTCGCCCTTTGGGTCATGACATTAATAGCGATATTTGGTGATCGCTAAAGTCATGAAAATAAGACATTCATCAAGTTTAGAGTTTAGTGCTCAGGGACAAACAAGTACATCCCCTAATAGTAAATTGTGCATAAAAAAAACAAAACAAAACTCATTCATTGGTCGATCGAACTTTGTTCATCCAACCAAGATAATTAATGAAATAATATGTATGCTCAAAATAAAATATGTCTATTGAAAAATATATGATAATATAAAAACAGACGACCATGAAAAATAGTTATGTCATTTTATATGAGAACACATATCAAAATAAGATTTTATAAAATGTATGATAGTAGACATAAAATTAAACTTCTACCTCAAATTAGTCTACAAAAGTCAAAACTCAAATAAATAAGAATACAAGAAAGTGCAATCCTCTTGTCATGTGTTGGAATCTATCAAAGTATATATCCAATTCAAATATTACATTTTCTAAACTTATAAATGTCTGGTAGAACCCATAACTAGAATCGGAATTAATTCAATAAACTTATGAAGCAATCTCATAAAAATTCAACTTTTAAACCCAATTCGAACAATCTCAGAGATGGTCGGTCGTCCTAAAAAATAGTCTGGTTGACCATGAACCAGGTCAAGTCGACTGCATCGATTGACCTGAAAATACCCCAGTCAACCACTCGTAGAGCATCAACCCTTAGTTAATTATTCGGTAGACCCGTTTCTGACCACAGTCGACTGTGGTATCACAAAATTTCTGAAAATCACTTGTTTTTTCATCAAAAATCCAATTTTAAACGTTCATAATACCAATCAAAGAACAACAAACTCATTTTTCTATATAAAACTCAAACTTTTATCAATCGGAATTAAGTTTTTTTTTTTTTAATACAAATTAAACATTTTCTAAAGAGTTTGAGGTTGGCTTTCGACTAACCTTCCAAAGTTTTGATCTACTTCAATGAATTGAACTCCGAAACCCTCTTCCTAAATACCACATTCGATAATTAAAACCCAATATCAATAATTTTCTTAACAAATCACGGCCAATTTTCTCAAAGACTGATTCTAATCCAAAACGTGATTCGGGATTTACGTCCCAAGACTGATCGATCCTCCCAAATCCTTGAGTTCGAAATGCACAGCTTAACCCAACCACATAACAGAAGACCTCGAAACAAAATGTTCAATCTCAATCAGAAATATTGTGCAAGACAAGAAAAGATATTTACTCACTGAATATCCCCTGCCAAAATTTCAACACCCAGCGAATTGGCTCTCTCACAAAGGACCCAAAGTGTTTCTCGGGAAAGAATAAAATTTCTTTGAAGTTGAGAGGCTGCGAAACGGAAAAGAGTAGCCGGAAATGGGATATAAATAAAGCCCAGCCCTAAACTCCTCAACAAAATAAAAATATATTTTCTAAAAAATAAATATATAATAAAAATAAAAGTCCAACCCTTAATTCATAAAAGCCCATTTCACAGTGATAGAAGATGAGCTTACAATTCGGCTTTCTAGCCAAAAACTTGACTCAGAAGGAGAGATAAGAACGACGTCCTTTATCAAGCAGCTATTCTTCCTTCTTCCATCTCTTTCTGCGTCCTGGACAGAACCGAACCGCTAAAACGCCTCTGCCGCTCTCCATTTCACTTCCAATCAACTAGGTAATTAAGCAGCAGTAGCCCTAAGGTATGTATTCCTTCACTTTCAATGATAATTAAATTTGCTACTCTACGACTTTAATCGAGAAAGTAACCATGTTCCTTTTTGGTGAATGTGATTCATGTTTTTCGAGTATCCCAACTTATGAATTTTGTTTGTGCCAGTTAGTTATAACTAGTTGTAGAACTCGATTTTGGTTTGGAGAGTTCGATTTCTTATCAATCCTGCAATTTAATTGGTTACGAAGTGAAGTGAAGCTCAAAATTTCCTTCAATTTATCTGTCCCCAGTATTTTCTGTGGTTCTGGTGATGAATGCGCTGCAACTCGTTTTTGCTGGGGATCAAATACAAAGCTATATAACTATGCAAGGGATGCATATTTGTTAGATAATGAACTATGATGGGTGTTAATGTGCAGAAATTCAAGCGAGGAAAATGAACAAAGACAAGATATTTAAGTTGGCCAAGGGGTTCAGAGGGCGGGCAAAGAATTGCATAAGAATAGCAAGAGAACGGGTGGAGAAGGCATTGCAGTATTCTTATCGGGATCGCCGTAATAAGAAGCGAGACATGCGGTCCCTTTGGATCCAGCGCATAAATGCTGGCTCCCGTCTTCATGGTGTATGTTGCTATTCTCTTTGTATATTTTATTTAGTTATATATTTGATTTTTTTTTTCCATAATGGCTTTTGAAGTTTTCTTGTTTGGCTCATCTGTTATTACAATCTAACTTGCGTAGTGTGAGCATTGTTCTTAACATGATCCTGTTAATGAGATGATTTGAACGTCATGTAGGTCTTGCTGCTGAGTTATATCTGTTATCAGTTTGCGTGAGTGAGAATGATAGAATTGTTTCCTAAAAGAACATCAAAGTACTTTAGAGTTGAGATTTTAATCTTGCAGTACGACTTTGGCGTGACAAAATTATGAAAAAAATGTGCAAGATATACTGTTAGGGTTCATGAATACGATATTGACAGTGTACTATTCTTGTGGTGAATCATTTGCTCCAATCAAGAGCTCCATTTCAGTTTCTATATTTGGATATGCAGGCTACCTATCTGATTGAAATATTCCATCCTTAGTAGCTTTCTTTTCACTTATGTCACTTCCATTCTAACATTTAAAAGAGAGGTGACATGGGATGACTTTATTTTGTTTTATGAGAAACGATGCATGTTGAGAGAAAAAAAATACAAGAGAAGAGAGAAAAGCACACCTTTCAAAAAAGTGTAAAGGGAGGATATGGGGTGATTTTTCAATGGAGGGTTTCAATAAATTTTGCTGTCTTGAGTTTTACTACAACTGTAAGCCAAGATATTTATTGCTGCAGGTGCATTCAGTATGGTTTTTAGGTTTTGAGTTCATAACAGTTAATGTTCATTGTTAGACTCTGACCTCTTCGTATCGCTCTTTCTCAATGTATCATCAGGTTAATTATGGAAATTTCATGCATGGGCTGATGAAGGAGAACATTCAACTGAACAGGAAAGTTTTATCAGAAATATCTATGCATGAACCATTTAGTTTCAAAGCTCTCGTTGACATCTCTAGCAGTGCTTTCCCCGGCAACAAAAATGCCATTCCTCCCACAAAGAAAGGCCTCTCAATTGTAGTGTAAGGAGCCTTTAAGCTCAGTCGCAATGCTCCATCCTTGCTTTTTCTAGTTTTATGAGACGTAGAATATTGGTAGAATGTTGCACGAGGTTGCAATCTTGGATTGACTTGCTTATTCTTTTGGTCATTACATTTGATGTTGATATGAAGCCTCGGATCAAAGAAGCTAAAGAGTTGTTGACTGTATGAAATATAAATTGCAGAAAAGTCTAGTTTACAGAGAATTGCCAAGGGATCGAATTTTGCGTATATTCTTTTGAAAATGTTCGTGTTTTGAAAGTATTATTTTTAACTAATACTTTCAAAACACGAACAGCACTAGTTAGTATGTGTTTCCAGGTATGGTGATGTATTCCAAGAGGAGGATGGTAGGAGCCTCTGAATATGTTACAACGTTTATTAGATTACAGTCCCGATAGCCAACTGCAAGAAGTTGAAGCGGCTAGTCTTGTAATTCTTTCTTCCCAACTCCACTGCTTCTCTGCATCATTCTCCTGATCCGCCCGTTTCCTACTCCCAACGCTCTCAACTTTGGAGTGTTGTGGTTGAACCACAACTTGACCAGATGTCAACCAAGGAGAAGCGAAGAAGATAAACTCACATTTTTGGCGACCTTCTTTTCCAGCCTCTGTTTCATTTTATCGTCAGCCTCTCTTTTTCCTTTGATTAGTGATACGTGAACAGTAGGATGAGCTCTACTGCAGCTCCACCATTACATGGAGCTTCTCCTTCCTTAGCGTCAGCTCACATCTCTCTCTCTCTATAGGATTTAGCTGTTTCTTAAACTGGGTTTCTTATCATATTTGAATTGTAGAGTGTTGCCACTGGGCAGCTTGTTTCCGGGGGTTTGGGAGATGGGCGGCCTATTTCTCTGTGGCGTGTGAAGTGATGAATATATTGGTTTTGTCTGTTAAAAGAGAAACACAACATAACCTTCTCTCTAAATCAGCGTTACTCGAATCTAAAAAATGTTCTGAACCAGAAAATGGAAGCAAATGGGAGAGCAGCATGCATGTATGTGATATCAAATCTTTTCTTTTTTCTTCCTTACTTCAAAATTACAGAACACAAACACAATATCACACTCCAATTATAGAAATTCACACAAGTTTACACAACCTTTGTCGAACAAAAGGGTCTGCAAATCCCTTCCCTTAGTCCCCTTTCCACTTCAATTCAATTTTTCCGTAACCGTTCCTATCCAACTTCCCCCTCCTTTTATTTTTAAAAACAACCCCAAACATATTATAAAAACACCCCTAATTAACTTCTAACAATTTCTATTTACGCCTACTATACCAATTATGAATAGGAGGCTTCTCTTTTCTAACATTACCCCTCGCCCAATCAGGCACCTTGTCCTCTAGGTGAAAATTAGGAAACTGGTGTTGAATAGTAAGAAAAGATTCCCATGTCGCATTTTCTTTAAGCAAACCTTTCCATTCAATGAGAACTTCTAAAAACTCTTTACCACCAATAGCAGTCTGTTGCACTTCAAGGACATGAAGCGGTTCCACCAAAAGCTCCAAATCATAAAATAATTGAGAGGGAATATCCGTAGAAGCAATGGAAGTACCAATGGCCTTTTTAAGTTGAGACACATGAAAAACCGGATGGATACTGGTAGTAGCAGGAAGAGTAAGCCGATAAGACACCTGACCAATTTTAGCCTCAATAGGAAAAGGACCATAAAAACGAGGACGTAATTTTTCGTTGCGTCTCTTAGCCATAGATTTATGGCGATATGGTTGTAATTTGAGATAAACTAAATCACCAATGGCGAAATGAACATCTCGCCGTTTGGAATCAGCTGAAGCTTTCATTAGGACCTGTGCTTTTGTCAATTGTAACTTCAATTAATCAAGAATTCCATCACGCTCCTCTAAAAGATGTTCAACAGAGGCCACTTGTGTAGAACCCAAGCCATAACGAACCAATGGAGGAGGTAATCTATATATATAATTTGAAAAGGTGTAGCCTGTGCAGCCGTATGAAAGGAAGTATTATACCAATATTCGGACCAAGGAAGCCAACGACACCAATGCTTAGGTTGAGTATGGGCAAAGCAACGAAGATAAGTTTCTAAACAACGGTTGACAACTTCAGTTTGTCCATCTGATTGAGGATGATAAGCAGTACTATGTTGCAAAGAAGTACCCTGAACTTTAAAGAGTTCCTTCCAAAAATGACTCATAAAAATCTTATCACGATCAGAAACAATGGAAGAAGGAATACCATGGAGCCAAACAATTTCTGTAATAAAGACATCAGCAACAATGGTAGCTGTAAATGGATGGCGCAAAGGTAAAAAATGTGCATACTTGCTGAGTCTATCGACAACCACAAAAATAGTGTCAAAACCTTCAGAACGAGGTAATCCTTCAATAAAGTTCATGGAAATGTCTTCCCATACTTGATTCGGTATTGGAAGAGGTTGCAAAAGACCCGCTGGAGACATTGCTAAATATTTGGTTTGTTGACAAGTTGGGCAAGATGATACAAAATCACGGACATCTCTATGCATACCCAACCAAAAAAAATCAGCAGATATACGTTGAAAAGTTTTAGCAACACTTGCATGTCCACCCACCACACCACCATGAAATTCTTGCAATAGTAAAGGAATTAAAAGCGAACCTTTAACAAGCACCACCCAATTGTTGTGGAACATATGATTATCAATCAAATGATAACCCACGGGGAAATCCAACTTTTGAAGTTGTTTGGCCTTAATAGCACCCATGTATAGACTTTTTTCAATTTCTGCATCAATCTGTTCCCAAGGAAGAGAAACCATAGAAGCTGTAATACCCATACAAGTCACAGCAGGACAACGTGAAAGTGCATCTGCAGCTTTATTTTCTAATCCCGGTCGATACTGAATTTCAAAGTCATACCCAAGAATTTTAATAATCCATTTTTGATGCTTCGGATTAATAACTCTTTGTTCCAACAAAAATTTAAGACTCCGCTGATCTGTACGAACCACAAATTGTTTGCCCAAAATATATGGTCGCCATTTTTTTACTGCAAACACTATGGCCATTAATTCCCGCTCATAAATAGATTTTTGTTGCTCCCGAGTAGATAGAACATGACTATAAAACGCAATAGGTCGATGGTCTAGCATTAATACAGCCCCCAATCCATGTCCCGACGCATCGGTTTCGATGACAAAAGGCTTTGTAAAATCTAGAAGTGCCAAAACCAGTACCGTGGTCATAGCCTGTTTGAGTTGTCGAAAAGCATTTTCAGCTAGGGGTGACCATAAAAATTTATCTTTCTTTAATAAATCTGTTAATGGTCGTGCAATCTGACCATAATGCTCAACAAATTTACGGTAATATCCTGTCAAACCCAAAAATCCACGCAGCTCTTTCACATTGTCAGGTATTAGCCAATTAATCATAGCTGCAATTTTGGTTTGATCAACAGAAACTCCTGTACCCGAAATCATATGACCCAAATATTCGAGTTGCTCCCGAGCAAAGAAACACTTTGACTGATTAGCAAATAACTGATATTGTTTGAGTGTCTCCAAAACTTGTTGCAAATGAATCAAATGTTCTTCCATCGAACAACTATATATCAATATATCATCAAAGAAAACCAGCACAAATTTACGGAGAAATGGTCTGAATACATCATTCATAATACCTTGAAATGTAGATGGTGCGTTGGTAAGTCCAAAGGGCATTACTAAAAATTCATAATGCCCTTCATGAGTGCGAAATGTCGTTTTATGAACATCTTCTCGTCGAACTCTAATTTGATGATACCCGGATTTGAGATCAAGTTTAGAAAAAACCTTGGATCCATGTAACTCGTCAAGAAGTTCATCAATAATTGAAATCGGAAATTTATTCGCAACTGTAACTTTATTTAAAGCTCGATAATCAACACAGAAGCGCCAGCTACCATCCTTTTTCTTAACTAGTAATACTGGACTCAAAAAATGACTCTCACTAGGCTGAATAATTCCAGTTTGTAACATTTCGCCAACTAATTTTTCAATTTCATCTTTTTGGATTTGAGGATATCGGTAAGGCCGAACATTTACTGGATTCGTCCCCTCTTGTAACACAATAGCATGATCTTTGACTCGCTACGGAGGTAAAACATGCAGTAATGTAAAAATCATTGCAAACTGCGAGAGGATATTTTGAAGCTCCAAATTATTTGCTATAGGAGAATCAACATTCATGTCAACCAACCCTAATTCAATGAGCAAACCCATGCCTTCATAGTTAAGTGCTTTAAAGAGGGCCTTGAAAGAAACTTGCGTTTTACATAACGTCGGATTCCCGATCAATACCTTTTTTTGTGAGTCATATTCGAACTTCATGCTAAGCTGTCTCCAATTAGTTTGAATGTCTCCCAAAGTCGTCAACCATTGCATACCCAAAATAACGTCGGAGCTACCCAATTCCAAAGGCAAGAAATCAGCAATTATTTGCATGCCTTGTACTGATAATGATAATTCTCCACATACAACATCCCCTTTAATAGTAAATCTTGTTCCAGTTATAACTCCGTATCCTTTAATCTTTTCAGTGGCAATCCTCAATTTAGAAACTAATTCAGAACTCATAAAATTATGGGTGGCTCCACTATCAATTAAAATAATTACTTCATGGCCATATAAATCACCTTTCATTTTCATAGTTCGTGGAGATGTAAATCCCATAACTGAATTTGCAGATAATTCCACCTCTGTCTGATCTGTGTCTTCATTATTTTCTTTTTCAATACAATCTTCAACTTCCTCCTCATCTTGGCAAATCAAAATTTGTAATTCCTTCGCTTTACAACAATGCCCAATACTAAATTTTTCATCACAACGAAAACACAATCTTTTTGCTCTTCGATCTTGTAATTCAGCGTCCGTAAGCTTCTTAAAAGGTTTGTCAAACCTAGGAAGAACTTGTTTATTCATCGGAAGTTCAATTCGGCCAATACTATTTATAACCCTTGTACCACTACTTGCTGGGTTATAAGGAGCTCGAGATTTTGTTGGCGGGTATCGAAACGAATTTAACAAAATCAACTTATCTTCAATCCGCTGGGCTGTGAGCATTATTTGGGCCAAGCCTGTTGGTTTGAGGACAAGCAACTCGGCCCTAACTTCAGCATTCAATCCATGGATAAACTGTGCTCCCAAAATTGCTTCTGATACATCGGACAATGAAGATGATAGTCTCTCAAACACTTTCCTGTACTCCCTCACTGAAGTTTCTTGATGCGCAGCCAAAAAACGTTCCTCCAAGGAACCTTCCAGACTCGAGCGAAATCGCTCTAATAGTTGATGTTTGAAGTCCAGCCACGATCGAAAAGGCCGCCATCATTCTTCCCACTGAAACCAGGCGAGGGCTTCGCCTTCCAAGCAGACAGCCACAGCCTCAAGTTTTTCTGCCTCAGCCATGCGATTCAAGGAGAAGAATCGCTCAACTCTGTAAACCCATTCTTCGGGATCGCAGTGGTCAAAAATCGGCATTTCTAGCCTCCGGTTGTGGACCTCCATCCGATTACTCCTTTCCGGCCACTTCCTCAAGTCTGCTTCGTGGTGACCCATAAAGGCTGCATTGGAGCACTCGGCTTCATCTGACTCTTGCATCATACGTCGATCGGAAAAAAAATCCAACTGGAATATCAGGATGGCGGACTGATAATTCGTCCAATTTACCCAGTATTGTAACAACACTTTTCTTCAAATTAGCCAATTCTTCACGGATCGATTTCCTTTCTTCATCGCCTGCTTGTTCAGGCACGGTTGGCAACGTGCTTTCTCCCTTCCGGTTAGTCATGAGAGACTGACTCTGATACCAATTTGATATGAAATCTTTTCTTTTTTCTTCCTTACTTCAAAATTACAGAACACAAACACAATATCACACTCCAAATATAGAAATTCACACAAGTTTACACAACCTTTACAGAACAAAAGGGTTTGCAAATCTCTTCCCTACGTACCCTTTCCACTTCAATTCAATTTTTCTGTAACCGTTCCTACCCAACTTCTCCCTCTTTTTATTTTTAAAAACAACCCCAAATATATTACAAAAACACCCATAATTAATTTATAACAATTTCTATTTACGCCTACTATACCAATTATGAATAGGAGTCTTCTCTTTTCTAAGAGTATGTTGTACCTATGGCTATGTACTTATGTTTTCATGTCTGGTTTAAGGGTGGGTTTCTTTTTTGTCATAAACCTCAAATGTCTTACCAAATATGTAAATATTAACTATTATGGGTCTGTTTTTAAAATTAAATTCTATTACTTGACCAAAAGCGGAAGATTTAAACCTAAGAAAATAATTAAAATAGAAAGGCAAATACCTACTCCCAGTCCCAGTACAGACCACCCCATAACTTGTGTCTCATATTTTATGTTTTTCCAGAGAGTACAAACTACAGGAAAGGGAATAAAATCAAATGTAGATACTTGTCTCTTGTCTTTCAACTTTCCGACTCCCCTCTCTCTCTCTCTCTCTCTCTCTCAGGCTGCCGCCTGACATCACTACAAAAGCTACTGCGGCTCCATTCCACCGTCTCCATTCTCTTCTCTCACCCGCGTTATCTTTCTATTTCTTTGGGTTAACTAACAGCCATGTCCTTCTCGCTGCCCATCAACTTTGGCGCTTCTCCTTCGCTGCTATCAGGTCCGACCTCTCTCTCGCACTCTCTACGTCCTAGATTTTATTGGATCGGGTTCTATGTTTTCTACCTAATTTTTGTGATCACTGCATGAAAGTTATCAAATGTACTAGAACCTTTCTAACGTGAAAAGAATTGGGAAGTGCAACCAGCTTGTGATCTCCATATGAAAGTTATCAAATGCACCCTGTACCTTTCTAACGGGAAAAGCAATTTCGAGGACACCCAGCTCGATTCAGGACTTCTTTTTGTTTTTTTTAAACGATCTCTTCTCTCTGTGAAGTTTTGAGTAATTATGCTTTCTCAATGCATGCCTTTTTTCTTTTTTGTTTACACTTTACAGTGATCGATTAGATTGCTTTTTCTGGTTGAATTTAATATATGGAGGTGGTGTATAGCCACCATACGAAATGCTACCCAGCGTTTGGTGGGGAAAAAAGTCGATAGGAAATGATAAAGCCGGAGGAGCAACTGATTAAAAAGCGAGAATTTACAAGTGACGAGTATTATGTCCTATGGAAATTGGGGCTAAAGTAAAATAATGAGGAAGATAAAGAATTTTGCTGATATGCATGTCTTGTATATTCATTGACTCCGACTTTGAACCCAGAGAATTGATAAGATTTTGGCTTGTAAATTCAACAGCATGAATTACATCAAGAAATTTGATTTTGTTCTTTCGATTTTTGTCCAGCATTCTTGCAAGTTTACTCTTTGCTTGGTCTAGTATATAGGTTGATTTTCTGGGGTGCATATGGTTTTTAATTATGGGAATATTCTATGTGACGCAGTTTCTCCAATTGATGGAGGTGAGCCAAGAGCAAAAGCCATCATTCCTTCGGTATGACAATTGGTAATTGATTCATAATTTCTTTTACCTGCTTTACTATCGATTAAGTAAATAACAGAATTTTTAATCTTGTGTAGTGCTTTGAAGAGACGAAAGAAAAAATAAGGCAAATGATCAATAATGTCGAACTTTCAGTTTCCTCGTATGATACTGCTTGGGTGGCCATGGTCCCATCTCCTAACTCCCCAGATGCCCCATTTTTTCCTCAATGTGTGAACTGGTTGATGGAAAATCAGCTCAGTGACGGCTCATGGGGTCAAGCTCATTCGAATTCATTGTTAATGAAGGACACTCTCTCATCTACCTTAGCCTGCATCCTTGCTCTGAAGCGATGGGATGTTGGTTTGGAGCAGATGAACAAGGGTAACTTTATTCTTTGTCCAAATCTTCTTCAATTGATGTCTTATAACTGATAAGACAATCTTCCTCCTCTGCAGGTCTAGATTTTATAGATAAAAATTTAGCTCATGCAACTGATCCAAAGCAACATTCCCCTGTCGGCTTTAATATAATATTCCCTGGTATGATTGAGATGTCTCAATGTTTGGGCCTGAATCTTTCCCTTGAGCATACCAGTTTAAATGCTTTGATTCAGGAGAGAGAGTTGGAGCTTAGAAGGTATATGTTGTTGTTGCTGTAGATTTTTCTTTTGTCCTATTTTTAGTAATTTTATTTCACTTATTTTTTATAATTTCTTAGAATGTCAGCTTTGACAGCAAAGGAGTAGTTATTAATGGCTATTTACGGAATTATATATCAAAATTAGAACTGTCAAAACGTCGGCAACTACTTACTTTTAAATGTGATATGATCATCAAACTTTTTCGATGGGCTGATTCAAAAGCAGTGAGAGTGCCTAAATTGTCTAAATGCTAGTTTTTCGCATTGTAGAGGTAGAAGAGCCTATTTAGCTTATGTTTCTGAAGGAATTGGGAAACAAGACTGGGAAATGGTCATGAAATATCAAAGGAAGAACGGTTCGCTATTTAACTCCCCGTCAGCCTCTGCCGCTGCTTTTACTCACACTAAGAATGGTGGATGTCTTAATTATCTCTCCACACTATTAGTGAAGTTTGGCAATGCAGGTTCCTCGAATCAGGCTCCTCCTACCATCTTTATGTCTTAATGGTTTCTCCTTAATGGCTTAATCTGTTGCATATAATATTTTCAGTTCCAACAATATATCCTCTCGACCTAACTGGTCGTTTACACATGGTGGATAACCTTCAAAGATTGGGAATTGGTCGACATTTTTGGAAGGAAATCAAAAGTGTGTTGGATGAAACTTACAGGTAGTTTTTCCCTTTTTCGGTACATGTCTTGATATAATGCGCTTTGAAATAAGAAACGGAAATTTCCATAATTTATTTACTTGGTGATGTATACTTAAAAAAACAGATGCTGGCTGCAGGGGGAGGAAGATATATTTCTCGACGTTACCACTTGTGCTATGGCCTTCCGGTTATTACGAGTAAATGGATACGATGTTTCTTCAGGTCCCTACTTAATCACAAAACTCACTGCATATAATCCTGTCACGTCCAAAACAATCTTATTTTTGTAATCCTTTTCTCTCTAGATCTCCTAACTCAATTTGCAGAGGAAGATGAGTTTTCGAATTGTCTTGGAGGGTATCTGAATGACATTGCCTCTGCTCTGGAATTATTCAAGGCTTCGCAAATTATGTTATATTCAGATGAGCATCTTCTTAAAAAACTAAACTCCTGGACAAGGAATTTTCTGAATTGCAGATCAATGAAAAACACAACACATTCGGATAGACTTTCAAACAACATTGAGGAAGAGGTAAAACTCTATCTATGAAGTTCTACATACACGTAAAGCATACATATCCACAAGGCTATTGATAGAGTATTTAATAAATAGTAGTTTTTATTAATATTAGTGAATAATTATTGTATTGTAATTGTTTAGTGGTTATTATAATTATTGGGTTATTAGGTAGTTATTGAAGGAAAGTTTATAATTAAGGGGAAAGGAGGGAATTTGAGGGGGAGGAGAATGGGTATTGTGTAGGGAGACTTCAGGGTCTCAAAAGCCTGAAAGTGTGTGTGAGTGTGTAAATTTCTTTAATAATATTATAGTTCCTATCAATTTGGTATCAGAGCATGATCTGGAAGGCCATAGAGTATGTTAACAAATTCAGAATTATCACATAAGGAGGCTATGGGTGATTGGTAGAAGGAAGTTGTAACTATAAGAAAAAAATTGAAAGATTTGGATAAACTTTCTGCTATAGAAAAAAATTTGTTGGTTATTCAAGAACTATTAGATCAATTGATTGCAAAGGTCAAAGATAGACAATCAAAGTGTCTTGGAAAAGTTCTGTGCCAGCAATTAAGAGATGTACAAGTTCAGTTACAGACTCTGAAGGAGTGGGAATCTGTCACGAAAGGAGAAGGAGAATCAACAACTGAAGACAATTGTTGCAAGCAAACAATTGCACGTGAAGAGTTTGTGACGGGAAAAATAAGGGAAACAGAAGATGGGAAAGTCGCAACTATAGGAGAGGAGTCGGCGATGGTGGTAAGGGAAGCGCCAGCGAGAGTGGAAATGGAGGTGTCGGTGACAGTGGACATGGAGGAATCAGTGACAGCAGAAATAGAGGAAGCTACAGAAAACGAAAATAATTTGTTTTCGTCGGTTGAAAGGGAGGAGGCAGTGGTTGGAGACGGAACTGTAAAATGGAAAATGGAAGAAAATTGTTGCTGGAAGACGAAACAGAGGAGGCGATAGAAGACGAAACAATCTGTTGGAGGAGATGACGCTATAACACTAAAGAAAGAAGAAAATGGAAACACTACAGGGGAAGCAACAGAAACAGCCGACGGTGGAAATGGAGAAATTGCCAACGGTGGAAATCAAGAAACTGCTGACGGAGGAAATCGAGAAACTGCCGACGGCGGAAATGAAGAAACCGTTGCAAGAACCGTCGACGGCGGAAATATAGGAACTGGTTGAAACGAAGAAACCGTTGGAAGAACAGTCGACGGCGGAAATGTAGGAACTACCGACAGTAAAAATGAAGATTTATGTTTGATGGTGCAAATGGATGAATTGGCAGCTAAAATTGCAAAGAAGACAAATATTGGGCCAGAGGCCCTAATGCATCAGCCCTGCAGGAAGAAGATAATTATTGGGCCAACTTCAACTATGGCCCATTTATATGAAAATTTGGGTTTTCAAAGAGGGAGTATTCTAATCAAAGTTTTTGGACATTTAATGAATTTTTATTGTCTTTATAGATCTAAGAAACAAACCAGTAGAAGAAAATATCAATCTGTTAGAAGAAGAAATAACTTGCAAGAGCCAACGGAGGAAAAAGAGAAAACTTTTAAGTTTCTTTTTTATTTTTTTCCACCTTGAGGACAAGGTGATTTTTTTTGGGCGGGAGTAATAATAAAGTATTTAATAAATAGTAGTTTTTATCAATATTAGTGAATAATTATTGTATTGTAATTGTTGAGTGATTATTTTAATTATTGGGTTATTATGTTAGTTATTGAAGGGAAGTTTATAATTAGGGGGAAAGGAGGGAATTTGAGGGGAGGAGAATAGGTATTGTGTAGGAAGACTCCAGGGTCTCAAAAGCCTGAAAGTATGTGTGAGTGTGTAAATTTCTTTAATAATATTATAGTTCTTATCAGCTACTTCCGTAAAAAAGGAAACCTATGTCGTTTCAGGTGCAAGATGCTCTAAAGTTTACCTATGATTCAACTTTGGAACGAATTTTAAACAAAAAGGCGATAGATTATTACAACACAGACAATACAAGAATCTTAAAAACTTCATATAGGTAAGAGTTTTGAATGTTTCTTACACTTATTCGATTTCGGTTTAATCCTACGGCCTTCCCCTAAAAGTTGTGCAAACAAACTCAGTGTTAAAATGAAACGCCTCATGGTAGTTGTTTTGTTAGTCTGCATTTGTGTTCTTACTTCAGGTGCTCAAACGTCAGTCATAAAGATTTCCTAAAACTGGCAGTGGACGACTTCAACACGTGTCAAAGTATACATCGTAAAGAACTTGAAGATATTGCAAGGTGCATGGCTTACTTTTGAATAAGAAGAAGCAGAGTTTTTAAATTGACTCTCTGTTCTATAACAATGAAGAAAATGGGAAAACATTAATGTTGGCTTTATTTTAGTGTTCCAGGTTTATGGTTAATGGCTTATTATTATTATTATTTACATAAGCAGGTGGGTGGTAGAGACGAGGTTAGACAAGCTAAAGTTTGCGAGACAAAAACTGGAGTATTGCTACTTTTCAGCTTCAGCGTCCCTTCCTTCTCCCGAACTTTCCTACGCCCGTTTATCATGGACCAAGGGTGGGGTCCTCACGACAGTGGTTGATGATTTCTTTGATGTTGGCGGCTCCGAAGAGGAACTAATTAACCTCATACAATTGGTAGAGAGGTACATTCTCTTTTCGATATCATCCCGAGACTTTCCATTGGCAGTTGGAAGTGATGGTCTCATGAAAAAATCAATGGCAGGTGGGATATAAATTCAGGAGTGGATTATTGTTCAGAGGCAGTTGAGATTATATTTTTAGCTCTTCATAGCACAGTTTGTGAGATTGGCGACAGCGCCTCGGTACGGCAAGGGCGCCCGGTAACAAGTCACATAATTGACATAGTGAGATAGAACTCTATCCATTATACCATTTTGTTTTCTTTTCTTATGTTTATGATGTTATAAATGAACCTAAACTAATGCATTATTTCAAACGTACGAGTTCAAATTACGAGCAAGTCGTATGTAGAAGGTTCTATGTTTCCAAATTCCTTGATTTCTTGTCGTGTTTGATTTGCAGTGGTTGGAGCTGCTCAAGTCTATGCTGAAGGAATTCAAATGGATGAGAAACAAAGTAGTCCCACCCATGGATGAATATATGTCAAATAGTTGCATATCATTTGCCTTGGGACCTATAGTCCTTCCGTCCCTCTATTTTGTCGGCCCAAAGCTTTCAAAGGACGCAGTTGGAAGTGTCGAATACAGAAATCTATTTAAGCTGATGAGCACTTGTGGTCGTCTTCTCAACGACATACAGGGTTTCGAGGTATTGATTACATTCAGATAAGAGCCAAATGAAAGGCATCTTCTCTGATTTTGTTTGTTATAGAATCATTTATCGGTTGGAGGCCATGTTGCAGAGGGAATCCAGAGAAGGGAAATTGAATGCTCTGTCGCTGCTTACGATGGACGGTGGTGGCGATACTGAAACCAGAGCGAAAGCTGTTGAAGGGGTGAAGGTATTGATTGAGAAGACGAGAAGAGAACTTCTGAGATCAGTTTTGGAGGAAGTGGGTGGCACAATTCCAAGAGCGTGCAAGGATTTGTTCTGGAAAATGAGCCAAGTGTTGCACCTTTTTTACATGAACAGTGATGGGTTTACCTCTCAAGAGTTGATGAAGGAGGCGAAGGCATTGATTGGAGAACCCATAGTTCTAGACCTGTTAAAATAACCAAAAAGAGCAACTCCTTCAAGTAACATACCACAACTGACGGTGGTGGAATGAAAGAAATTTGCACAACTTAGACGAGGGTACGAACATGTGTAAGGATGTCATATTTAGAGATCAAAGCACTTGTTTATTGAATTTACTGACAATGGAACAGTGAAATTCTGCTAATATAATGATTGTCTGTCAACTCAATGCCATTAATGTAAAACAGGGGTATCATTGGCCAACCTGAACTGCATATATGTAGGGACATTCCTCGTCCTTGATTGATTAGACGATCCCCACTGCAACACTGGAGGGCACTCGGGACTGCAACACTGGAGGGCACACACTGGAGAGTGGGAGTTTCTGTTGATTTACAGTCTCTCAACTTCAAAATGATTTCTTTTCGTACGAAAGCAGTCCGTGAATCCCACGTTCAACTTGTGCTCCTCCTGTTCGAATCTGCAAAAACCACATGAATTGAGAGGTCTTTGATGGAATCATACAACTATCAACCATGGCTACTGTATGCATTTTCACATAGCTTCTAAACTATCATCATGATATGCATGTACTGTCAACTTTCTGGTACAATTTTTATGACTAAAAATTTAGCATCTTGGGGGCAAAAATGCATCCACTATCACATTGGGTTCTCTGACAACCATCACGCAATGCAAGGGAATAATTTTGCAAAAACCATAGCAATGTGAAGTTTAAATTGTCCTTTTTAAGATGATTGCAGAGAGCCATAATAATTACTACTGCAGTTCGGCAGATCTTTAACTACTACCTCTTGCACCATTGATCAGATATATTATTTGAATCTTTGCCCCATAATGCAGGTAAACAGTTCAATCGCCAGCAGTGGTCAGAGATGATACTTTTGTTGTAGTTACAAGTTTGGGTTCAATGAAATTCTATCATTGCAGTGATGCGATATCCTTCAATCAAAAGCTATCACAGTGAGCGTAGAGAATTTTCATCTTATACGTAAAAGGCAGACATCAAGACCATTACATTTCACTAGAAAAGCTAGATTACCAGGTAGGTTCAAGCTTATGATTAGTGCAAAACGTGCCAAAGACAATGTCTTACCTCCAGCCTTAATACGCTAGACCTTAAGATGTCATGAGCAGAGTAAATAGAGGAAGCTCCAAGATCTTGAAATCCTTGATTTACTGCTTGAATGGTATGTCGTATAAACTTAAAAACAGAGCCTTTATCTGCAACCGCACCAACAACAGCTTGAGCAATTTTGAAGACTGCGGTATCGCCCAAGTATCTTGCATCACTGCCTTTAGTCAGTGCTTCTAAAGATCCCATGCCTCTATATTTTTTGACCCACTGAGCATTCTGAAAAAGGAAATAGCAATTATTCATATTACTAAATATTGTTACGAAAAGTGGTTGTATTTGTGCTACTTTGGTGAGATGTTTTTGTGAGAGAAGGAACTCAAGAAGGAATGAGGTTGTGATAAATGACAAGTAGGAGTACATCAGTCACAAACCAGCAAAAGAGAATTTCAATGTATATGATGGCACACCTGGTATGCATAAGCACTGGGGGAGCCTTAATGCTTCCAGCTACGAAGCTTCCCATCATCACAGTAGATGCGCCAAGTACAAGTGCTTTAACAATATGTCCAGAATTTGAAATGCCACCATCGGCAATGACAGGCACACCACTATTTGAGGCAGTTGATGAAACCTTGTAAACAGCAGTCGCCTGTGAAAGTATACAGACAAAATAAATAAGAAAATTCTCATTGATAAGTATAGAAGAATAGAGATGAACTCCCGCTACCCTGGCAGCAGTTATATTATAAAAAATAAAAGAACTTTTACTGTATTCTTCCAATCTCTTTTCAGCATAACAAGAGAGAGAATACATAGGAAAACAGATAAATAGTGCATCTTCTGAAGGAAAAACTCATTTTCTTTAGAAGCATACAGCAGAGGTGTAAATGTTAAGGAGTTTTGGGAGAGGACGAAATTGCGCAACATCAGCCAACGGTTATTGTTATTAATGCTCATTGTTTGAAACAAGATCACCAACGTCTTTGAAAACTTGATGAGGCCTATTGTAACCATAGTCTTCTTTGAACCTTAAAACTTGTTGAAGCGGCCACGTGAGACTCAGTGACAGTAACCATGGGGGATGAAACGCAAGGAACGGAAAGAGCGAGGTTGCGAGTGAGCCGTGTAGTGAGTCGAACAACGTTGGTAGGGAAGTCAATGTAGTGGGGAAAGGAAAATGACATCATCATAGGTGTAGGAGTATCCCTGATTGAAGAGCTTCTCGGAAGCAAAGCCGTCCTCCATTAGCGAAGGTGAGATTGTATGGCTTCAGACGCCTACAACGCGAGAAGGGGTGACGAAGAATGGAAGGGGGTACATAAATAACGAATTATGGAGGGAAAAGTCCAAATTTGTTTTGGGCAGTGGACTACGTGGTTCTGGGGCAGCATTGTCGAGTGGGTCCCATTAGTGACAGGCGTGACAAGTGTCATGTTTAGGTGCTTCCACGTAGCAATTAGGGATTCTTACTCTTTTATATTTGAATAATGAGAAATTAACAAAATAATTGAAGAACTATTATTAAATAATTTTTGTTAATAAATAAAATATTTAATTATAGAAAATAAATGACACAAATATCATTGTTAATCGGTTGAAATAAATATTAAATTTTATAAATGTGATAATAGAAAGACATCGTTCTACAGCTGTAAGAAAACATTTATTAACGAAAAACGTAACAGCGATGTTTGTTTATTTTATTTATCATAGTTGAGTATTTTATTTGTTAGCAAAAGAGTGTTAAATAATTGACTTACCATTGATCTCATAGACTAGTGGCTGTCTTGATCATTTCCTTTCAATAATTTTATTTGACCACTTTAATTTTATTTTAACTTATCTTTTATGTCTTAATATAATTAATTATTATTATTTACGTCAATAATGATAACGTATAAAAGTACAAAATTAGAACAAAAATATATAATTATTATTTCTATTTTTGTAATATTGGGAAAATAGAATTTTGAACACATTTATCTCCCATGTTCGATTTATGGCCTGAGAAGGGAAATGTAATACCGTGATTAATTTAAATTAAATAAATAAAAAATTATCTGAGTGAAAATTGAATATTGATATCAGCAATAAAGATAATCAAACTGCATGATTCCTTGTTAAAATGGTCTTCAAAATTTAAATTAAATAAATAAAAAATTATCGTTTTAACTTTTCCAAAGTTAAGCTTTGCTTTATCAATTTATATTATAAAGTAAAACAATACAAGAAGTTGTTGAAATGGTCTTCAACAAATAACTAAGTCAAGGAAAGTTGTAAGAAGGTGACGAAAGTGAATATAAATTGGAGTTTTGTAAATGAATGAAAATAATCACAAATCATAAAAATAAAATAAAAGAAAGATGAGTAGAAGAGTGACTATGCAAACCAAACATATACGAGTGGCATCCAACGCTATGAGGTAAGATTGATTCAAATGGAGGTCTACTTATATTAGTGGAAGTGCACAATCATATATTGTTTAAAAGAGTGGAGAAATGCATGATTTATATGTAGAGTTGTTCCCTTTTATTGAGTACAATTCGTATTGGGATAATTTCAAGAACAAAATCCTGTAGATTTCGATTCAAAATGAACAATATTATACTGAAAGAATTGAAGACATTATAATTGTCTTTTGTCGTGTATTGTCGTTTGTTTGGCCCTTTAATTATGTTCTCGATGTACATCGTAAGAAGAAAATTATGCGATCAGACTATACTTGGACAGAACATGAGACCCTATATTTATCCTAAATGAACTGAGTTGGTAGTTAAGAGATTGGAAATCATTGAGGATGTTTGGCAATTTGACGACAAATTTAGCATCTAAAAACAGGTTATTAAGCCCATTTGGCCAGGACAGACATACAACCAGCTCCGAGAAGGAGAGATACATGGGCTCCTAATTGTACCCTGAGGTTTGCCTGCATTCTTGGGTTCATAAAATCAGCTGCCAGTAGGTCTACAAGTGCCATGTAAATCAGTATTCCAGCCGAAGCTGACTCCAAAATCCCTTCCACCATCACCGCTCTCGCGTTGTTCTCTTCGTAGAAGCTTGATATTCCGATCCCGATAGCTATTCCGATCGGCGTTGTGAGGGAGAAAAAGGTCGCCATTATGGTCGTTGACCTGGACTTGAATTCCGCCTGAGAAGGGAAAAAAACAGAGACGAAAGAAATTATCAGGGAAGGAAAGTAAACAGAATAAAATGAATGAGCAAATGGGTTTGATTTGAATACCTGAGAGATGCAACCGCCGAGCCCCATCCCTTCGAAAAGCTGGTGGAATGATAGAGCTATTAGGAGCGGCTTTATCGTCGCTGGACTTCCAGATGCACCTAAAGATACTCCGATTATGATAGAGTGGACAACAATCCCCAGTTCCAACACCTGAAAAAGCCATCGTTTCTATGATTATGAGCTGAATCAAGCCAGTGGAAACAAGTTCAAATCAAATCCGAGGCCTTACTTGCGATATAATGCGGCGGCGGATCAGCTCCGGCGAAGCAATTTCTTCGTCGGTGGAGGCAGAGCCATGAGCGTGGCCGTGCGTTGCGTGCATATGAACATGCACATGACCCGCATGCGCGTCGGCGATTTCTTCGTCTAGAATCACCTGATTCGATTTAACAAAGTGCTGCCTCTTGTAGAATCCTGTAGCTAATGTGTCCACCATCAGCGTACCAATGGAGGTAATCATAGCGACGAAGCCAGCAAACGGGAACGTTCCCCATGGTTCCTTGCTCAAGCACGGAGAGTTCAAGTTCTGAAATGCGTCCGGTAGTATGTGTATAAAGCCAGTGGCTAAAATTACCCCGGCTGCAAAGGCCTTGATCATGAAGAAAATGTCGTTTTCAGGCCGTAGGGTTGGGAGTTTCTTGCCAAACAAAGGAAGGCTCACTCCAACTGCACCCGCAACAAGAACAGAAGCAATAGAAGCTAATTTATACTTGAGGGCGTCATTTTCGTTATGTTCTAAGGCGCTGGGGCCGCACAGACGCTGGCCAGAAACCATGGTAGGGAGGAGAAGAACCAAAATACAGAGTTTTTTCGGCATATTTGCGAAGGATAAAGACAGAAGCACGAGTCTTGAAAATGAAATGGAAGTGGAAGGAGAGGGATAAGCAGAATTAATAGGAGGAAAAGATAGTGGACAACTTTTTGGTTTTATGGGTCAGTTCTTGTCGTATGCAGAAAGGAAAAATAAAAGAGGAGGGGCTGCGACGAAACGTCTCAAACAAATGGCTACCTAATACTCAGAAAATGCAAGAAAACCAAGAAATCAAGTAAAATGGAAGCTCCAAAAGACAGCGACGGAGAGAGGAACTATAGGTTCCGGTCCTCATCAATTGCAGCTGAAGTTATAGACAGGCATGCACGCAGGGCATATTTGGATACCCAATATTTCAAACCATTCAACGAAGGTCTAAAAGGGTCTAAAATTATTGGTCTATCTCTCTAACATCTCTTTTTTTTCAGTGGTTGTAGTGAGTCATGGCTGAAAGAATACTTGCATAAATGTCTCTTCCATCGCTTCAAAGTTCAACCGAGTATCCTAAATTAAAATAACCTATAGTTTCCTCCCAATAAGTTTTGAGCGTGACCAGACCCACCTAACCGTCCATTAAAGAGAGGCCATGAGCTCATCTACAAGACCCCTATTACAAGAACTGGTCATTTCGTGCAGTACAATTATTGAGGGAAGTTTACTATTATGAGGTTAGTGATGAGAAGGAGGACAAAAGAATGACGCGTGTTTCGAGTGTTGGGGTAAAGCTACGGGCTGCGTGTTCACATAATGTCGACATGCAAATGTCTTTAAAGTTAAGAATCAACTTAGATTACATTGAATGACATCAAACCCTCTCTAAAAAAGTGTGGATTGTGTGGTAATATTGACTCATTAATATTGTCCCTTTTTAGGTTGCCTAAAGTGACCTTTTTATTGCCTTCTTTTTTCCATATTGTTGGCTTGGTTTTAGTGGAAATCAATGGTTTGATCCATGTCATTAGACGAGAGTGGTGATCTTAAATCACTAGTTTAACGTTTATAAGCAGGGATAATGGTTGAGTCATTTCTCAATAAAAAATTTGATTGTTTTTTTTTTATTTATAAATTCAGTTAATTATATGTAAAATAACTGATGCCTTTAAGATTAAAGAATATAAGTTCATCTTATTTTTTTAAAGTCAACTGGTCAAGTCTATTCAAGTACAGTAGTACTCAAATTCTCCATCGTGAGTTTGATTGATATAACTTTTATACGTGAATATGATTACTTAAAATTTTCTCTTGATTATGATAACTTGAAAGTGTATTTGTTATCTTACGTAACAGATGTCAAAAGTACGAATAATGGAACAACAACAAAAGCATGAGTTCGACATGGATGAAGACGACACAAAAGGTAAATATGCTTTTTATGTTGGGTCGCCACCCTTGTGAGAAGAATATGTAAATAAATACGTAAATGAAGAAATTAACGTCAATTTGAATTATTGCAGAAAAAATATTAGAGGATAAAAGAAACATATGGACACATAAACTTCATCAAAGCATCGTTAATAGTGTGATTGGCTTGTAATTTGATTCCCCACTTAGTTTTTGAAGCATCGCTATATTCGCTTTGGTAAGGGTAACCAGTTATTATGTTGTTATTAGTTTTTACTAGTTAAACTAAGTGTATTGAGCAAGTGGCCTATTAGCTCAGTTGGTTAGAGCGTCGTGCTAATAACGCGAAGGTCGCAGGTTCGAGACCTGCATGGGCCATGTTTACTTTTTTGTCCTTTTCTGTTACGGTCATCTCTCCTTCGCTCTCTCAGAAATCGGAATGTTGTAACGGGAAAATTTGAATCTTTTCAAAATTCAGTACTTTCCCGCTCTCAACCTATCGGCTCTTCTTCTTCCCGTGTTTCTCCTTCGCTCTCGTGCTCTTTGACGACAAATTGGGATTCAATGGGGCTGTTTGGCTGAGCGTATCTGTTCAAGGTTCCTTTATCGCAGAAAATCCTCCAATTCTGCAACTGTTCCTTGCTCGATTCTATTTTATGTTCGTTTTCTTTTCTTTGAATTCGCAAGTTTCCCTTTTGATGTCCCTCTAATTTATTTATAACTTAATTTGATTTTCAAAGCCCTAATTTTTCACTTGAACAAACAATGAGTTGGGTGGGTTTTTTTTTTTTGCAGGTTATCGACATTTTCTTCTCCTTCCCTGTGTGACCAAGTAAAATAACCTCTAATAAGGCTTTTCGAAATCTAGGTATCTAGAGAAGCTGACAGTCACCAGGACGTCTAAAGAGAAAATGGCGGCTAACAAGGTGAGTGCCGACTGCTTTTTATTCTTCTCAGCCTTGACTAAATTCTTATGGTTTCTCTCAATTTACTTGGTCTTTCTTGTTATTCTTTAGGCCAAAGTGAATCTAAAACTAAGTCAAGCTACTCAAGACAATCAGACTTTCAAGAATGGTGAAACCATTTACCGCAATTACATATTTATACGTGTAAAATTATTTAAATTAATAGATACTCATTTATTCATTCGTTTGGTATTTTTCTTTAATAGCTGGACTAAGGAGCTTTAAGATCTATACAGAAGACAAGATGGTTAAAGTTGGCACCAATATTTCGTAAGTTATAAAATCTCATAATCTTGCAAAACAATGTAAGTTACAACGTTTATAACTATAATGTTTGTGCCTGTCTATGACATCATAGGCTTGGCTTGGGATCCAGTGGCCTTGATTTTCTCCTCTTGTGGTTTGATCTCTTTTAAATCAATCTTACCTTGAGAAACTGCTTCTCATGCTTTTTCATTTTTTTTGGTCGTTTCTACAACAAAAGGGGGAGCTCCCTTAGATGTTTATTAATATCTTCATATCACCGGGCTATGATCAACTAGAAGATTGAATGAAGTAAATCATTAAAAATGGCTTTATACTCAGTCTCTAATGGAAAAGCCCTCATTTGCCCTCTATAATTTGTAGTTAATTTCTTCTGTCAGAAAAAGGTGGCACATGAGAACGATTTATTACCTTCTTCACTACAAGGCATCATCTGACCAGATGGTGCTTGTACAAAATGTTATTCTTTCCTCTGTTTCGTTGTCTTACAAATTCTCTCTTTTTCAAAAGGACATCGACGTTAAGTAAGAAATGGTCTACCATGGATTTGACCAATCATGCAAAGGTAGCTACCTCTACATTTTTTTTCAATATTTATATGCAAATTATGGAGCGGCAGGAAAGATAGTGCCTGATCTTTTCTATTGAATTTTATTTTATTTCATTCAAGAAGTAACTTTTGGTCTTTTGGTTCTTTTAAGGCTGCTGTGAAATATGTGGAAAAGAAAGACAAATCGAATGGCTCTTGTAAGATGCACTGTACTACATATTTGTATTATATAATTTTTGTATGCTATTTAAATCTTTTCTAAATACATTACCCTGATTTTATAGTGACTAATACTATGAGGAGAGCATTGACTGATGTCAGCAATATCCAGTCAAACTCTTCTGCTAAGAAGGTGCTTCATGATGGTTCCAAACCTATGTGAGAATCTTTCGTCTAGGCATTTGATTTTTAACATCCATGCTTAGGAGCTATATTGCATGAGAAAGTTGATGGTTTTTATTTTATGATGAACATGTCTTAACTTACGATGTTTTTAATTCAGGCAAAGGAAAATTGACAAAAGGGTGTCTTCGCAAGGGTATGGATTTTGCCCTACCACACCTAGGATTACAAAATTCTTGGATAACTACCTTTGAAATATGATGTCTAATGCTTGCAAAAACTTTGAATAAGGGAATTATTTTTTCTTATAATTGTTAGTGATGATGACGTGTTATGCTTTTAAGTGGAGAAAGAGTAAATAAGCAAACTGTGTCTAGTTGAGAGAGAAAATAATGTATTTTGAGGTCTTCTTACCTTTTATCAGTTATTGTTTCCTCATTGAAACCTTGCATTTTCATTGTGATGTCTATAAATTTGAGGGTAAAATTTTTCAAAGATGGGAAACTAATAGCTGATAGGATGACTATTCTATATTTGATTTTCTGTGAGTGTGATTTTCCTTTTTTTTTTATTCTATGAAACTCTTCATGGAGAATGCTTTGTGTTATGTTAATACAGGATTCCAATGGGCAGACCCAATAAGATTGATGTCTCAACACGAAAGTCCTTGGTAAGAAAAACTTGCACCGGCTTCTTTGTTTTGGTAGCATTGACTCTATTGTCCCTTTAATTGGTACAAAATATCGGGTACTTACTAAAAATTGATTTTTATTCAAATTTTATAATACAAATATTTAAAAAGTAAACACTTTGATGGTCTCAAATATGTCTTTTCTAAGACCAAAGACCAGGACAAGATTGTCTGGTATGGACTATTGTGACCGTTTAAATTCTAAGTTTCTTCTATACGTGAATTTCGGAAACATGCCTAAGATTTACTACCACTTAGGATATCAATAGATAGAGGAAGCATCCTTGAATTCATTTTAGATGTTATCAAACATTCGAGTATGGGCATTTAGATATTCTATTTCTACAGTTCTTCAACACACAATTATCTCTACTTGATGGAATGCAAGAGAAGAATGAAGTAACTTAAGAATTGCAGACCATGACTCTTCAAATAGCTAGAGTGTGCAATTACCATTCCGTTCATCAAAGAATAAGTAGTTACAAATATGTCTCTGCATTTGTTTTGGACTCCAATAGACCTACTCATATTACTATATACACTTTAGGTCTAATAACTTAATATGCATAACCACTTTAATGAGCATCACATTATGATAACCATGCAATATATGGTATGATATATATGGAGACTCTTTTTATAGATTGAAAATCTAACATGAACAAAGTGTGTTGAGGATGAAAGATTAACTTATTTGATTGTTAGAGATTGAATATATTAACAATTATTAGTTTGAAGATCTCATTTCTTTTGAATTGTTTATATTTATTGATAAATTTTAGCATGTCTGCTTGAACTTTGGATTATCGTCTTATTTGAGGATATTTCAATATCAGTGGTTTGTATGAATTGTCATTCAAGTATTGATTCCATTAGACTTTTTATTATATGACGTGTTCAAAGAGGAGTTGTTCAATCAATTAGTTGTGAAATATGATTTAGTCTATGTGTATTCGTATTATTCTACATGTGCTTCATTAAGACATTACATCTATGTCAATCTAATGATCCATGTAGAAGAAAGAGGATTCTAACAATCTTTTGTGCTCATTTCTTTTTTTTTTTATTTGAAATAATAATTGGGAAAAGTCTCTTTGTTTTTGATGAGTTAAAATGATATAATATGTATTAAAGATTTTGAACATTTTAGTATTAGAAGTTATTAAGACAGCATCCTCAAAGTTTAATCTTATTAAATACAATTCTGAACACATTGAAGTCTTCAGCAATTCAATTACGTTAATTCCCTTTCATGAGCAGTTAAGCCCTGGATTAAGTGAGTTTTGACATATAAGGAAACATTTTATTTGTCTATAACCGGTTTGTATTTTGCAACGATTTTTGGTAGTACTAGGATGTTTTGGAGAATACTAGCATTTTGTTAGATGAAGTTTTTTTTTCCTTCTTTCCAATAGGTGAAGACTCAAATAAATTCAAATAAAGGGGCTGGTAATTCACAAATTGCAGACAAAGGTGATAATCCCAAAAAAAAAAAATTTCATGTCGTTCATCTAATTGTAATTTTCTTACTTTTTTTTCTCTTTATGGATTAGTCTTTGTTAAAGGACTAAAAACTTCAAATGATCGAAGCTTGAAGATATATAGAGAGAGCGGTGATTTCTCTTGCGTAGTTGGCAAGTTAGTGATACTATTCTTAGTCCTTATTTCTTTGTCTGACCTCAAGAAACTTTTATTTATTTAATTCATTTTCTCAGGAGGACTGCAAAAGTTTCTTTGATATCATCAAGGTAGATGAAATAAGAAACATGTCCCTGATTAATTGTTATTTATGAGATCTATATTTTCTCCAATGCTATAGCCATTTTTTCTTTCTATGTGAAGGAGGTCGTTACCAGTTTTAAAGGGAGTGAATGGAGAAAATGCGACTAATTCAAAGGTTGTGAATTCACTGAAGTCAATGAATTTTCTGCTAGGGGATTCTTCTTGAAGCCTTGCTTTATTTTCCTGCACACTTTTCTTGTTTCTTGTCTGTAGGGAATTGCTGAGAGTTCTGATAAGATCAATGAGAGAGTTGGCATACCAGGTAAATAAATTCTATTCTTTTTTCCAGAAACAAGTGCATGCCATTGTTACAATGTATATTTAATAAGTTCTATTTAAAACTAAAGTCGGCAGAAAAGCAATATTACACGGAAGCAATGCCAAGAGCTATCTTCTGAGGAGTCGAGCAAGTGATGGCTTCATTATGACGTGAGTATGGCTGAAGGCTTACATTTTTTGAATTTTTGTACAATGCCATTACATTTCTCCTTTTTTGTTGGACTAGCTTTGCTTTAGTGCAATCAATCTAATGATATAGCTTCTTTGATTAATCGGTGGTTACATTACTGATGATATATATAGTAAAGCCTTAATTATTGTTGGAAGTTCTACTACCTATCTGAAACACCTAGGAATACGTCATTGCTTTGTCAATAACTTATCATCACTTATATTTAGTCAATGTAAGTCTTCGCTTTTCCTTATAGATTGGATATTTGACTGGTTTGCATTTTCCAGGGGTCGAGCTAGTATGAAGACTCAAGCATTGTCGGGAAAGTCTATCAATGTATGTATATATGACGCCAATGACTTGTGATCTTTTTATTTTTTATTTTCTCAGCCTAATTGTTTTCTTTATTTGTAATATTGTGACTCTCAGGTTCAAATACCATGGGTAGATTTAATTTTTACAGTAGATGATATTTTCTTGATAAGTTGTGTTTGTCATGTGGTTTTAATATTGCCTACATGACAGGCATTTGTGGTGTAAAAAATTTCATTTTGACGGACACTTGTGTTATCATAATGCAGCCAATGCCAAAGACATTGAAAAAGGCTTCTGATGATCCAAGAACTTCAAAATTGATAAATGGAGGCACCGCCAAAACTTCACATGTTAAAGCATTATCATCAAAGACTGCAATGACTTTGTCATCGTCTCTTTCAAAGAATACTGTTGATGAAGTTATCTTAGGAAGAGTTTCAGCTGAAAAAACTTGTGACCTTAATCCAATAGCAAGTGCAAATATTATACCTAAGAGAAAAACAGGTCGTAGGAGATCTTATACCTCTTTGTTAATGACAGGATCAAAGGTCGAGGATTAATAACACAACATTTACTCCTTTCATTTGAATTTCAATTGCTACTTCACCACATTGCTTTAATATTTAATTAGTATACACTATGCAGTTGGTCGAGGAATATACATCAGTTACTAAGCAGGATAAGCTACCAATCATTGATAATGAACATAATCAACTTGAAGTTGCTGAATACGTCGAGGAAATTTATCAATATTATTGGGTTATGGAGGTGATGACTATTATCCTTATTTTTATTACCTCATTTTCTTGTATTCTCACTAGTTTTTGGATATTTTGTTAAGTTACAGGCGGAAAGTCCATCTTTGGAAAATTACCTATTGAAGCAGATGGATATTTTACCTCAAATGCGGGGAATATTGGTCAATTGGCTTAATGAAGTACCTTTCTAACCTATAATTCGTCTTTTCTTTGTTTCGTTTCCTATCTGTTTTTTACTTTGTGTTAATTGAATTAATATTTCAATTATGTTGTCAGCGAACTTATTTGACCCATCTTGTGTAGGTACACTTCAAATTTGATTTGATGCATGAAACACTATTTCTTACAGTCATGTTGTTTGACCAATTTCTTTCTCAAGTCATAACTAAGAAGGATGATCTGCAATTAGTTGGTCTTACGGCTCTGTTGTTGGCTTCAAAATATGAAGACTTTTGGCATCCAAGGGTGACTTAAAATTTTTAATATGATTGTACCTCTTTTATCAATATTATATGTATGTGCTCCAATGTAGACTAATTTGATGGTTATCTTCTATAAATACAGGTTACAGATTTAATAAGCATTTCAGCTGAATCTTATACAAGAGAACAAATGCTTGAAATGGTATTTAGTTGAATATTTTTTTTAATATTTTCATAATTAAAATATTATTTTAATCGTTGCATTTGCTCTAAAATGATTTAAAATTTTTTTATAGGCTAAAAAAGAAATTAGAAAAAGATTTTTCTTTAGCCTAAGCCACTTCATAAGAAATGGTCAACTACTTAGAGCAAATTAATATTTTTGGGCTAGAACTTTTGTATCTTCTTCATGTTGCATTGCAATAGGTAGCAAAATGAAGATGTTTTTATATTTCTTATTACTTCACACAACATAAGTCTGTTGGCAATAACAAACTTATGTTGTATAACCTAAATCTTTTTCATGATGTACTGTGATAACAAAACGAAGTTTGTTTTATTTCTTATTACTCCGCACAACATAAGTCGATTTTTTAATTTGATGTTTTTTATTTCTACCTGGTATTAAGCTCCTTTTTGTAGATAGTGTAATGTTCAACTTCGGTTTCTTATATTTCCCATAATATTGTTTTTTCAGGAAATGCTTATTCTTAGGAAGCTTAAATTTCGTCTTAATATACCTACTCCATATCTTTTCATGTTAAGGTTTCTCAAGGCTGCTCAATCTGACACTAAGGTATGCAGTAACTAAAAAATGCTAGAAACTTCTAGTGTAATTTATAGAGCATGAGCAAATGAACAAATGCTAATATTTGCAGTAGAAACTTCATTTGAGTTTTTTTGAGTTTATTTTTAAGAATTATTCTCCAAAAGGAGTAGGCTGGAATGTATTCATAATGAAATATTTAATATCTTTAATCACCATTATCGTTACTTACATTTTATTTTATGTGGGAATTATCAGCTTGATCACCTGGCATTTTACCTCATTGAGCTATGCTTAGTTGAATATGAAGCTTTAAAGTTCAAATCATCGCTGCTTTGTGCATCAGCTATTTATCTTGCAAGGTGTACCCTGCAAATAAGTCCATCTTGGACTCCGCTACTAAGCAAACATACACATTATGAAGTGTCCCATTTGAGGTATTCCCAAACCCCCGTAGGGATATCACAACTTTTACCAAATGGCAATTTAATTGTTCTTGATTCTTTATTGGTACAGAGAATGCGCTGAGATGATTTTAAAATTACAAAGATCTGCCAAATTAGGACGATTGAAGGTCACTTTTGAGAAGTATATGAAGCCTGATTTTAGTAGTGTTGCATCGATGAAGCCTTTAGATGCGCTACCTTCCTAGTTTGCCTGAGATTCCTGTTACCTTTTTTGCCAAACACTCCATAGAACGCGATCTACTTCTGGTGCTGTTGGTAAGCCTTTCTTTCCCCCAGCACATATTTTATAATAGGGCTATAAAATAGATAACCGTTGGACCTCTCTGATAAAATGATTTGATTATCAAAATTATTTTAACTTTCTAAAACTCAAAATATTTTGTATGCATTTGGGCTCTTTTATCTGCTAAATGTGGGTCAATGTGCTCCAATCAGTAACTTTTCATGGTTTTTCAGGAAACTTACGCATAGGTTGCATGTATGTGTATGTGTTTGTAAATCCCTACAAACATTCAAAGGGCATTAAGCTGTTCTCAGATATACCGTGGACATAGCTAACATTACTTCAAAGTAGCATTTGTTTCTCTTCTCCAGCTGCCAAATTTGGTAATATATTCTAACCATTTTGTGTATCATAGATAGAGCCTTTACTGCATTCCTTTTACAAGTGTTAATGCATAACCTATCTTCTAGGAGTTATCAAGGCACATATCTTCAGAATATAGAACAAATGATGTTTCACTAGCAATTTAGTATAAACAGAATGGCAGAAAGTTTTTTTTTTTTATTGCGCATGCATACATACTATGTCATATATTTGTTTATCAATCCAATGGTCTCACCAACTAAACCTCAGCCTCTCTTCACCTATTCCTCCACTGACGATATTTATAGCTGAATTCTTTGCAATCTCTGCCGTAATGAAGACCCTCCTTTTAGTTGCCTTTTAAACAATCCATCTGGTATACTAGATTATGTGGTGATTATTATCTACGAGCAAGTAACTAAACTATGATGAGAAAGCAAGTATTGTTCTTGGGTAATGGTCTCCTTCACTGCCCTGTAGAATTCCACCCAGGAAGAGGTATGAACATCAGCTTTCCCCCATAAAAATGTTGGATTAGGACTCGCAGGGCAGGCGGTCACCAAATCCAACACAGATGCCGCGGGTCTAAGCTGTTGGGGGAAATTGAATGCAAAATTATCCACCTTGTGCTGGTAAATTTTGCCATTTCGATCCAATTTATAGCGAGATGTGCCTTGAAACTGACCATTTGTTTCCCAGGGTACTCTAGGTGTACCCCTCAAATTCCACCTAATCAGTATCTCATTCTCTGAAGGCTGCCAAATCCTATAAACCTCAAGCGAAATCTCGCGAAACAAAACTTTACCATGGAACCTCAATGCCCAGAAGATCAATTTGTAGTTTTCAATTCCGGCGAATGTGTTTAGAGGGTCTATAAATGTTATATCGTCCCTGAAAAAAACAATTGTTATACTTTAGCATGATAAGACTGGACACCAGCTAGGCGTTATTGGAATAGAATTGAAAAAGAGGGAATTACCTATATATGTCATAATTGAGGTCTTTGATGAAGATTAGAGGGAGGTCTTCGCGAAGAGTGCGTACAGCAACTCCTAGGTTGACATAGAAGTCGTCTCTTTTGTGCTGGTTGTCGGGTGGGGTGTTCAGCTGCGCCGGTGGACAGTGTAGGCTGGTGTGAGCGAGAGAAGAAGCAGAAGCAGGAGCAGGTTTTAGATGATGAAGCGATTGGTGGTGAATTAATGATTTCTCTCTTGAGTTGGACTGCAAAATGGAAGGGGAGAGATTTGATAGGGAAAAAGCCATGGCCTAATCTTTCAAAGATTGTCTTCAATCTTGCCCTTTCATGAGATAGAACAAAAGAAAGAGGGAAGAGAGAGAAAGAGGGGAGGAAGGGAAGAGAACTTGTGTTCTGCGCTGGTCTGCTGCGTTCGTTTCATTTTTGAGTGGTTCAGAAAAATGGCCATCCTTTAATTTTATTATTGAAAATTCTTGAAGGGTTTGCAGAAGTGGACGAAAAGGAATTTTGGAAGGCTCTTCAGTCGGAATTTAGGACTCTCCCATTTTTTTTTATTTGAAAAGGTCTCAACCTAAATGGACAAATAATTGCAACAAAGCCTTAACACGCGGCCATCGCTGGCTACTATTTATATTAAAGGACTGAAGTGGTTGATATTCTTTGGTCATCATAACCATCCACCTGCCGCTCGTAAAACTCCAATTCGTGGGATATTCATCAAATGATGGAACTTTAAGAAAGTGAACTTTAATGGATTGGCTATAAACAACAAAACAATCACACTAGTGGCATAATAGCAGCTACAATAAATCTATAGTGCTATATAATAGCAGCTACCTCTTGACGGTCCTAGCAGCCAATGCACCAACATCAAGGACCATGAGTCTCCTAGGTAGGCTGACACAAACCCATAATGAGCTACCATGGCCAATATCAATCAACAAGCTAATTGATGAACGCACGAGCGAGCTCAACTACCTGAGGGAAAAAGGGTTGCCGGATAATCACTAATCCACATACCAAACGAGATAAACTACTGCTAGAACAAATTTTGAATTACAATAAGTAAATAAAATAAACAAAACAAGCCCCCGATTTGAATTTATAAATTCTTCAGCAACTAACATCTTCAAATATATTTTGAAGTAAAACAAAGTCAAATCATGAGTAATTTAAATTTCATCGTTAATTTTTGTGATTTCATGTGCTACGCAATTGAGCAGGCTGTCTCTCTTTCTGCATGCGTGAAACAACTACGATACCTATTCATGGAACAATGTCTCTAGGAGGACAAATTTTCCCTCCCCAACTCCCATTTCTGCTGATTGGCTCTGCTAGCATATCACTGCGCTGAGTATCTATCTTTCAACAACAATTGCTTCTACTAAAATCTTTCAACGAGGTTTCAATAACAATTACTGCTCTAACTCAAAATTTTCAACTGTCTTCGAACAAGTTGTCAAAATCTCTGATTCCTCATACAAGTGTCAATGGCTAACTTTACTCCAAACATCTCCACAAACGCCACGGAACAATTCTGCCAAATTTCGAAATGAACTCTCAGAAAACGTGGACAAATTCTTTATGTTACCTTCTTCCTCGACTCAATATTTGAAACCATTGGTCTGGTACAGCAGATTAGCTAAGAAGGCAGGGGAGGGGGGGTGGTAGAAAGAAATGACACGAACAGAGTTAACTCGTTCATTGCAATTGACTTAATCCAATCAGTATATTGTCGAAGGATTCCATCACATAAACCTCGTTACATTGTCTTTAAAACGAGTCAATAAACATATGTATCACGACCCCACCCAAAAAGTTCATTCAACAAATCAAATCCCATTTTGCCACCAAGCACCAAAACAGACCAAAAACGCATTTGATACTCCAGAACTTTTCTTCAGCCCATATGTGCTCAGCTTTCTAGGCGACGCAATCGATCATGTTCAAGTTTAACTACATTCTTAATTGTTTTGTCAACGTTCCTGCTAAGCTTCAGTCACGATAGTTTCTTAAGTCCTGATCACGAAACATCTTGTATAATTTAAAATCGTCTGAGTCCAAGGACAAAATTGATCGGTCATAGATCACCTTAAATTGACACAAATCGAATCTAGTCTAAAATGTTCATTAAAAGCATAAGCTTTTCTATATCGTGAAATCGTTTATGGACTTCAACCGGCGAAACCAATGCATCTTGAAAAAAATTGACCATGTCGAATATGTAATCATGTTAAATGTGGGAGCATCTGAACGCATAAGACTCACAACGCAGAGGAAAATGCCAGAATATCAGTTCCCAAGTTAGTGTCGGCAACGTACAGCGCTGAAAACGCTACAGAGAATAGCGCATCAGAGACTCTAATTTATTGCCTTTCACAATCGGCTGTCATCTTTCCGAAAACCAGGACAAATCAAATATAATTTTAATGAAATAGACGTATCTAAGGCTCGGATGTTGCGATTTATGGTTGCATCACCAAGACTCTAGTTTTTTGCCTTATACAATCGGCTGTCATCTTTCAGAAAACCAGGACAAATATTCAGACTAAAAAACGCAAAATCCACTATAATTTTAATGAAATAAACCTATCTGAGGCTCAGATCTTGTGATTTATGCTTGCATCAACAAGCTCAGCCATAATGGCAGAGCTTTCACAGTTTGATGGTACACTAATCATCGTCACTGCCATACACACTAATCTCGATTCATGCAAGAAAATTCTCGTATTTGGAAAAACACGATACATGCCAAAATCGATATCGAAGCCTCAGAAAGCTAAATATGTAATACATCAAAGACAGGTTGCTCAGATGGTACGGACAAATTTAAGCATCATAGGCAAACGACTTACATGGCGATGCAAAGCAATAATTAACGATCTCTAACAGAAGCACTTCATAGACAAGCAGAAGAATCATAAACAAGAAGAAAAGCAAAGGAGAGCGGCGATAGGAGATCTATAACAAGGCTGCGACGGAGGAAGAGCAAAGAGATGAGCGGGGAACGAAAACAAGAATGGTCTTTGTAGATATATATAGGCCGAAGCCCTAATGTTAGTATTAATAGTAAATGACCAAATTATCCTTTTACCGGCCAATTTATGTTTTTAATTGTTGCTTCTTAAACATCCACTGGCGTTGCATTTGCAATTTTAGCCATACCTAAAAAAGGTCAATTTTCATTGAAAATTCATGTGTCTTCCCCTTGATTTTTGGAAACTATGAATCTCAATCTACTCAAACTCCATCAAAATTAGGCGTCAAATCAGAAGCATTTCCAAACCATTGAAGATGAACTGGTGATTAAAAAAACAAAAGGCAAATTCATCGTAAATCAAGGCTTGAGCTTGGGCTTATGCTCAGGGGCGTGAGTGAACTCGAAATCAATGTGGACAAATGCGCGCTCCACCTGAGGAAGCTGCTCCAGCTTCTCTTGCAAAGTCTCCCCAATATTATGCGCTTGGCTCAGCAGCATGTCCTCTGCCAAAACTATGTCCACTTCCACGAAGTAATGGCTTCCAAATGTGTAGGCCCTCACCGTGTCTATCTTCTTTATCTCCTTGTCGTGGTTCCATATCAAGTACGTTATCTTCGCCAAGAAATCAGGCGGCGCCGTTCTTCCGATCAGCGACCTCACGTTCTCCATTACCGTCCTTGCCCATGTGTTTATAGTGTAGACTGCTATCTGCAAAGTTAACCCATCATCAAGACAGTCCTCAATATCAGTAAATTAGCTGATAAGTTTTAGTCTTAGCAGTTAGTCGTCGACTTACTATTATGGCGCCCGTGGGATCGATCCACCAGTAGAAATGGATGGCCAGAACGGCGGCTCCAAGGCCGACTGAATTTGTGATGACGTCAAAGAAATGATCTTGCGCATAGGCTCTAACTATGCCGTTTCTAAATCTTTTGCAGTAGATCATTAGCACAAACTTCACGACCAATGCAAATAGCATAATCCCGATCATCCACTTCTCCTTCTCTCCATCTGTGTTGGGCTTAGACTGTGCCAAAAAATTAAAGCTTTTGTGAGATCCACATTCCATACCGCTCTTATGAACTATCCTACCAAGATTTCAATAAGGTTTTGATTTAACCTTTGTAATGAGTTGCCGAGCAGACTCTAGCAGTATTTGTAACCCAAGAGTCGCCATTACTGATGCAAACACGATGATGCCCTGCATCCCCTTATATCTCGATTAACATTTAAACACTTTCATTGCGAGAAAAACCTAGAAGAGGAGAAGGCTTACCACGGGCTGCATTCGATTCTTTCCGATTGGATAGTGATATTGGTTTGGGTTTTTCATAGCGTTGGTGGTGAACCAGAGAATAAACCCTGATATGAGATCCAAGAAGGAATCTAAAGTTGAGGCTATGACAGCCAATGATCTACTCTCGGCTGATGCATAAACTTTCGCCACAAAAAGTACAATATTGGCTATGTTTGACGCGTGAATTGCTATCCTCTCGCTTCTCGCAAGCTGATTTACTTCGTCCTAAAGATTTTGAACAGTAAAAAGCTGGACAATAACTGCACGAATTGTTAATTAAAAACCCACAGAAAAGAGAAGAAACCTCAGTTAGATTTCCAGGAAAATAACCAGATTCATTTATGGTCTCCATCTCATCAAACCCTTGGAGGAGCATCTTTTGGTTCTTGTAATACTCAGCAATCTTATATTGTTTACCTTCAATCAATAATTCAATATCGCACTCAGAAAAGGGGTAAAAAGCTAGAATCTTAGGATCTAAAATGTATGATTTCAAGAAGAATATAGGAAAACCATGTTAAAATATTATTGGGGACTGAAGAAACTGCATATCCAAGGCAATCATTCTACTTGTAGATAGAAGATGATCAACCAATTTTTGTGGTTACCAAAAGACCAGCGAGAAAAGCTCAATAGTGAGCCAACCGCGTTATCGGACAGTAGTAACGCGACAGTCGCAGACTGAAAAGGCATGAACGCGAAGATTGTAGGACGAAGAAGATTGAGAAGAAGGATAGAAGGATACGTGCGGTGCGAAGGAGGCGATAAAAACAGAAAGGACGGGGATGGCGGTGGTGATCATCGCCGTTAAGCATGGGCGTTCGAAACTCCTCTAGGTTGAGCCTCCAGGAAGATTCAGTTGTATCCTCGCTTCCGTCCATTTCTATGTCTATCTGGCTCCGTCAATATCCAGTCGTCTTCTTCATTTAAAAGCGAAGAAGAGGTTGCCGTGCTCGTCGTCCACGGTTTGAAATTGTAACTGCACCCCTTTAAGTAGGTGGAGAGGCCAATACGATTCCGCCACTTCCAATATTCATACGAGTATTTCTGATTATAAGATGAAGTTATTTATTTATTTCGTATTTGTATTCATAATATATATTTAATAGGGTTATTATCAATTTTCGCCTTAAAGTTTAGGGTCCTTTTTAAGTATCATCTTGAAGTTTAATGTTTTTCATTTAACCCCTTGAAGTTTTACACGTTATCCTCTGTCACCTTCCCGTTAATTCTTCACGTTTCACTGAACGTCTTCTTCGCTCTGCGTCTCTCTGAAGAAATGGCAGCTTCGCCGGAAATCTCTTTAACCATTTTAAAGAGAAGAAGGAGAAGAATACAGGAGGTAGGAAGAGGCTACACCCATATTATTAGAGCTGGTTGCAGTCTAGAGAAGCTATGGCTTCCTTACCTTCAAATAGAAGGCAGAATGGTTGGTGTTGGTCCCTCTTCTTTATTTTGGGTTTACCTAAATCAGATTTATGGCCTCTCCTAAATAATTTTTGGATCGTATTAAGTATTAAGTACTAGAGTTAGCTACCCAAGATAGCGTTAGGCAATGCCCAGCTCTGAAAATTGAAGAGCCGACCGGCTTTGTCTGATTCGAGAGCAGAAGTTCGATATCTGAAAACGATCCTCTACTTAGATCGAAACTTCAGCACATTTTGCACAGAAAAATGGAAATCATACTTAAACTAGAGAGGGAAAGCTTCTTGTTTATGTACAAAATGGAAAACCGATGCGTAGATTCTAGATGGAACGTTCAAGATTCTGGACTGATCTTCTTTCTGACGGTCTCGCCGTCTTTGCTTATGACAATACCGACCAGCTTGGATGGGTCTGCTTGAAGCATTTGAACGACACTTCTAATGGTGGGTCTGAGAGTAGGAAGCCTGGTTGTGCAGAGAATTGCGATTCTCAACACTTTAATGGCTTCTTCTTTGTACCCATCTCCAATTCTGGAATCCACTATACTTAGTGCACTCTCTTTCGTCTTCAATTTACTTGATACCCAGTTCAGTATGTCCTTGTTTTCTCCGAATTCTGGTTCTATTTCACAGTGGAAGCTGCCATTTCTTCAGAGAGACGCAGAGCGAAGAAGTGGTTCAGTGAAACGTGAAGAATTAACGGGAAGGTGCCAGGTGATAACGTGTAAAACTTCAAGGTGTTATATGAAAAACATTAAACTTCAAGGTGATACTTAAAAAGGACCCTAAACTTTAAGGTGAAAATTGATAATAACCCTATTTAATAAATAATATGATCTAATTCTTTAAATATTTGAAGATGAATCACGCATTTTAAGCTCATGAAAATTGTATTTTTTGAACTAATTTTGATACATAACATGAGTGTGTCTAACGTCCCTCAATCTTTATATTATAATATTATTTATTTTAAGTTGAAATACGTATAATTTTATTATTTTGGTTAA
Organism: Begonia loranthoides; assembly: GCA_022433065.1. Classification (NCBI taxonomy): domain Eukaryota; kingdom Viridiplantae; phylum Streptophyta; class Magnoliopsida; order Cucurbitales; family Begoniaceae; genus Begonia; species Begonia loranthoides. The sequence goes on from CM039471.1 coordinate 3,841,364, forward strand.
CACAAAACTCGTTGTATTAGGTAGTGAAGAGAATCTTACTTATAACCATGTATTTTCTACTCTTTGAAACGATGTGAAATTATATACTCCCACTAATATGAGTTAGACCCTTACATGAGTCATTCTAATTTTTACGGGACAGATTCTGCCATAATGGGACACTTTTCAAAAGCTAAAAAAAAGAAGGAAAGCACTAATTAGCAACATGGAGTGTAATGGTTTATTGGGAATTTAATATTTTCTTTAAATATATATATATATATATAATTTAATAAAAAGATAATATAATTCCAATAATTGCATACATTTACATGACTTCTTCTGTAAGTTTTGAATAATATAACATGCCCCAATAATACTACGTGTTACACAACAAAAAGATCAACGGGAAATGTCATGTAATTGCAATTTGGACGTGAAATTATTAGTATTAAATATTTAAATATAAGTTAAAAAAAAGGAAAAAGATAAACTTTAGGAGATTATAGTTGAGTCCACCTCACACTTCCATCCTAATATACTTTGTAAATGATACACCACCCACAGGTCATAAAATCGAGAAGCATGGCAATAAGTAATCCATATCTATGGACACATGTCAACCACACTCTTTTTTTTTCACTTTTGTACAATCACGCGTGCATGCTTCATATATTTTATTGTGACTAGGATTATCGTATGCTTTCCACCACATTAATGGGGGTAGTAGGTGACACAACACATAGATGTGTATGATATTTGTATTTATGTATTCTTAAAGCTTTTCAATTTGAATTGTTATTTTCATTGACTTGATTTATGCTTCCATTATTTTAACATAAAAACATTAAAATAATTGTAATCTACATGCGTAAGTGATACTGTAATATTCATTAGTGTTTTCAGTATAATATTGTCCGTTTTAAGCTAAAGTCTGTACGATTTTGTTTTTTGGGTTAGTCCAAAACGAGTTGTAATAGATCATGTGAAGAACTTTACTTATAAATTATGTATTTTATATTTTTCTAAACAATATGTGATTATGCACCTCCACCACTAATATGAATCAAATTTACACTTGACCCTTTCTTGTCCTTCGTAGGGCCGTCTCCCGCATATACTCTTGCCAAGCAGCTGTAGCTTAAAACGATCATTTACTCTTTAAAAAAAGGTGTTCTAGATTAAGGTGTTCTAGATTTGGTAAGAGTGTGCCTTGATCTTGGGCAGGTCCAAATTACTACACAATCCGGCCCAGGCCCAAAGCCTGTAGGCCACCTTCTGTAGTCTGTATTTCTCCATCCATGGTATCTGACAAACAACTATACACGCACTCCCGGAAACCACCTTTTCTCGCTCAGAGTTGTGGGTCACTCTAAGTCCTTGCTTTTGGAGAGGAAGAGACCTGCTCCATACCCTAAAGGCTCCCTGACTCTCCCCCCGCCCTCCATTTTCTCGTCGAGGGCGATTTTGGAGCTATCTTTTAGCTTCGTTTTCTGCTCTTTCTTTTGTGTTTCAATTGTCTGCCTTGAAAATGGTTTGTTTCCCGTTCGCTTTCTTTTTCTCGATTTGATCTGGCATTAGTTATCGTACCTGATGTGGTTGTGCTATATATCTTCCTTATCGATGTACATAAGTTGGATTCTTTTTTATGTCCGATGCAGTTCTTGTTCGCTTTAAATGTAATAAGTTGGATTCTTTCTTGGTCTCTGGGATAATTGATTTTTCTTTTTCTCGTGCGAGAATTTCTTTGAACTACTGTAATCATTATCGGTGACTGCGAATTTTGGGAAATCTTGACTGCTCCTGGATTTTGTTTTCCTTGAATTCTGCTCACTTTGTTAAGTGGGGCTTTTGTTTCTCAAAATTGTCCAAAATTGCAAGCAAAGAAGAACTCTTTCGTTCGAAATGATCTACATGCCACTGGATAGAGACATTATTTAGATTTTTTGTGCGTAACATTACTTTTCAATCTTGGCGATGAATGCTTGTAATTTAAAGGTTGACCTTTTAGTTTACACCCTCTTCAGTGCGTCAACCCTTTGACATGGTTGTAAGATAGTTTAAGCTTTTTATCTACTGCATCTGAGCTCCTTTATGATGTGAGTCTTTTACCTCATATTTTTAACAGCACAAATTGGGCAGAGGTCACCGTGACAAACTCCAGCAGTTTATGACTATAACTGGTGCGAGGTACTGAGATAACTTTTTTGAAATTTACTTCACTCAATTTACAATTTTCCTTGCTGAAATATTCAGAAGGGTGATGTTTATAAGTATTTCTTGGTGTGCTTTGAATGTTTTACTAATGCAAGCATTGAAAACATCATGTTTGACTGACTAATATTCCATTATGTGGGGTTGTCAACATTTATTATAAATAGCTAAAAAGTTTGTTGGAGTAAAAAATCATATGGAGGAGAATGAGGCATAACAGAAACGAATTTAGAGATTCGGACAGTATACTTGCAACTTCTCTGCTCTTGTTTTAAGAAAACTTGTTTATCAGTTTATTGATTGTGCAGTGAAAAGATTGCTCTTCAGGCTTTGAAAGCAAGTGATTGGCATCTTGAAGGAGCATTTGATGCATTTTACAGTCAACCGCAGATTAAATCATTTACTGATTCGAGACATTTGGAAGAGCTTTATAATAGATATAGAGGCAAGCTTCTCTTCTATAGTTGGACCTTTAATCGTTTATGGTGTCTTTAAATGGTAATGAAACGATAGATGGACTATATGAATAATAATAAAAATTCATACAGATAGATACATTCTATCAAGTTTTCTTTTCAATAATCATGAGTCTCAATTTAAAATGAAAAAAAAAACAGCTGAATATAGTTGCAATATAGAAAACTTAATTAGTTCATATGCTTTCAATAACAAGTTGATGCTGTTGTGCTAGGCAGATCCTCGCATTGATATGATTCTGGCTGATGGTATCACTGTTCTCTGCAGTGATATTCAGGTAAAGGGTTTGGCTGTTCCTCACTACATATTTATAATGATTTTATTTTATTTTTTCTAAAATTTTGATTTTAGAAACAAAGTTTTCAATATATTGTTCCAGAATTAGCTGATTTGCCAAAATTTTCTTTCCAAAATTTTCTGATGCGATGGATGACTTGAGATTTTTTGTTGTTTTGACAGGTTGATCCTCAAGACATAGTCATGGTATGTGTATGCAGAAACCCTGAATGATGATAATAGTTTAGCTGTTAAATAACCAGCTTTTAAGCATATTTTAAAGATTTTTACTCTTAAACCGTTAAGATATTTGAACTTTTGCATTGTGTACTTTACTTTTGATGTAGCTACTTGCCTACTTGTTTCTAGTAACATCTTCTCTTGTTCGCCATACAGTTGGTTGTCTCGTGGCACATGAAGGCGAATACTATGTGTGAATTTTCAAAACAGGAGTTTATAGGTGGATTGCTATCCTTGGGGTAATGTATTGTTGGTTTGAGTACTTAATTTAAATGTTTTCAGATCAGGAGTCTGAATCAGTGAGAAAACCATGTTTTGATGCGAATAATTTCTAATGGCAGGATCGATTCCCTTGAGAAGTTTCGGGAAAGGATACCATTTATGCGCTCAGAGCTGAAAGATGAACGTAAGTGAAACTTTCATTGCTTACACTGTTTAACGTAGATGGAAATTTTTATTTCAGGTTGCATTTTGGCTAAAATGATCTTGTTATCATTCTTTGAGTATGCAAACTAGTCAAATGAGAATCAATATTTTATTAGCACTGAAGATTGTCATTATTTCATTGATTTCGTTATGAATTGACTAATGACATATTGTTGTGCAGATAAGTTCCGTGAAATCTACATCTTTGCATTTGGATGGGCAAAAGAAAAGGTTTGTGTATTTTGCATATAAATTATGGTCATTATGAGGATCTGCCTTCTCCTGGTCTATTTTATGTTTCATTTGTATTCTTCATGAATATTAGATGTAGAAACCCGGTATACTTCTTGTATGATAACATTTCAAATTCATTTACCTGATTTTTCAGGTCCTTTTTTGGTCAAATTGCGCGTCTGCTAAATGACAAAAATGAAACTTCCATATATTTTAAGACTATATTGTAAATGTCGAAAAGAAGTAGGTTGTGATAAGAATATATATATTTTTTTCATTTCAGGGTCAAAAATCTTTGGCATTGGACACGGCAATAGGAATGTGGCAATTACTGTTTGCTGAAAGGCACTGGCCCCTGGTTGATCACTGGTGTCAATTCCTACAGGTAACCTTAATGTTGGTGTTCACAATTTCATTCCAGTTTTACAAAATAATAGAAATGTATAGCACAGCCCCGGGATGATTAAGTTTAATATTGAATAAAGTTGTAAAAGCAACTTTGTGCGTCTTTTGCCGGGAGAATCTTCTCGGGTTGAATAAGGACTTGACCTCTATTATCAAGTAGTTTAGTTTTGGTCATTGTGAAAAGAATCATTATTTACATGTTTATTACCCATTTACTTTGTGATAGATAGAGGAGGGAAATATGTTCTCAAGTTCTGAAAATTCATTTTATTTTTGTGATTTCTCTGACAGTTTCATATTTGGACCCCACTTTTTTTTTTTATGAAGGTTCGGCACAATAAAGCAATCTCAAGGGACACATGGTCTCAGCTATTGGAGTTTGCTAGGGTAAGAGTGAGTGCATAGAAAAGAAGCTGGTTGTTTCTATGAATTTTGGGTAATCATATTCTGTTTTGTATTTTCAGACGGTAGACCCTACACTATCAAATTACGATGCTGAAGGAGCTTGGCCATATCTTATTGACGAATTCGTCGAATACTTAAATGAGAACGGGGTTATCCAAAATGATCAGTTGGATCAGTTGAGCTCCAAACGATGATAGGAGTGCGAATTGAAATCGTGGGTTGAGTGAAGCCGGAGTGTTACTCTTAGTGTAGTAGTCCCATGATGTCTGTGTGACTTGGGTTGTGATTTAATTGGAAAAAATAAGACAAAAATGGAAAAAAAAAAAAAAAAATTAAAAAACAAAGAAAGACGTCCGGATTTGTATGTTTGTTGGCACATTTGAACGAGAGGTTGATATGAAATATTTGAGGAATCAAATAAGCGATCAGGTATGCTCTCTCGCACAGCTTCAAATTCAGAATGATTGGTTTATAATTGGTAATGCTGCCTGAGATGAAAGTCTTCTACATTATCATAGGTTTTTTTGGGTTTATTTAGAAAGAACACTAGCAGGACCAAAGTTGACGCTTTAATGGAGAGAAGTCATGGCCTGTTTGAAAGTAGTTGAGTGGATGCATTCAAAAGTGAATCATTGGGTTTTCTTTTGCCTAATCATACTCGAAAGTGATGTCCATGTACTAGTTTGGAAAGCAGATGCCATCAGGGGGAGGAAAAAGAATGAGTTTTTGGTAGTATTAGGATTCCCCAAAGCACAGGTCAGAATTCCTGTTTATTAGAACCTCAAAACATTTCAAATTCAATTATTTTGTGGACCAAGTCCAGACTTCTCCATCAGACCAGAATCCACTGAAGATACTTAGTTGTGAGCCGCCACCATCGCCATGTGCTCTATCAGGTCCAGCACTCGGTTGCTGTGAGAACGAAATAACATCACTATGCATGCATGTGAGAGAGAGCTGTGTGTGTGAGAGAGAGAGAGTACCTGTAACCCCATTCGTTGTCGTACCATGCGACGAGCTTCATGAAGGAGGAGCTGAGACCTATTCCGGCCTTTGCATCAAATATACTTGACCTACAATAAATTAAAATATTTGGTGCATTAAGTTCCACTCTTGCTAAAACATCATCACTGGCTTGTTTGCTCATGGAAGTAAATTGCAACGCCGCCATTGGCGGTTGAAGAACTGCTCGCAGTCACATTATCACCATCAAAACAAATTATGAGAGACGGAATCACACCTTGAATCACCAACAAAATCGTTGGAAACAACATCTTCATCAGTGAATCCGAGGATGCCTCTAAGTGGACCTTCAGCTGCATACCTTTTCATCGGGTGTTGCAAGAGTAGCTTAGAGACGATTATTGATAAAGACAGGATTTGAAGAAATAAAAGGGCAGAACCATGATATCTCGAGGCATGCTTACTTGATTGCAGCTTTGACATCGTCATAAGATGCCTTCTTCTGAAGTCTACAGGTTAAGTCCACAACAGATACATTGGGTGTAGGTACGCGGAATGCCATTCCAGTAAGTTTTCCATTAAGCTCAGGGAGAACTTTTCCTACAGCCTGCCATGTATACAAGTGAATGAAAAGTCAAAAGAAAAATGAGAGAAAGAAACACAAAGAAGTAACACGACTTAGTACAACAGTCAAGCTAATAAATATTTGTTGTGATTTACACCTTTGCAGCACCTGTTGAACTAGGAATTATATTTTGGCCTGCTCCGCGGCCTCCTCGCCAATCCTTCATTGAAGGTCCATCAACAGTCTTCTGAGTTGCTGATTATCAGAAAAAAGAAGAAAAGAAAAACCTTTTAAGTACAAGAGAGGGGCCAAAAAAAGGGAGGGAGAGAGAGAGAGAACCTGTAGTTGCATGAACAGTTGTCATAAGACCTTCCAAAATACCAAATTCCTCATGCACCACCTGCATTTAGTAACTAGAGTTAACATCTTAATACCATAAAAAACAATCCGAAATTTTGCTACAGAACGGCTGATCAAAATACAAAAACAATGAAGTTTTCAAAGAATGTATAACATCTGCAGATGAAACCTTGGCAAGAGGTGCAAGACAATTTGTTGTACAGCTTGCATTTGAGACAATATCCATGTTTGGTTTGTAACTCTTCTCATTAACTCCAACTACAAACATAGGAGCATCTGCAGATGGAGCTGATATGACTACTTTTTTGGCACCACCCTAAAGAGTCATACCAAAGAATTTATATATAGTGAGAGAGAAAAAGAGAAAGAAAGCTGCAAATGAAAAAGAAACAGAAGTACGAATTTAAAACAACCTTCAAGTGTGCTGAAGCCTTCTCCATGGTCGTGAAAACACCAGATGATTCAACAACAAACTCTGCCCCATAACCATCCCAAGGAACCTCAGCTGGGTCCCTAAATACAAACATGAAAGCTTGTTACATGGGCCAAGCCAGTTAAAAAGCTCACATCAACCATATATATTTATATACAATTAAAGAACTTACACTGATCCAAAACATAAATTACCTTTTGCTAATTACTTTTATTTGCTTCCCATTAATTTCCAAAATGGATTCATCCAATAACTTGATGGTTCCTTTGAATCCTCCGTGTGTAGAATCATATTTGAACATGTAAGCCTGAATAAATGAAGACATGCCCTTAGGAAACCCTCTTCCACAGTTAAGTAGCTTAAACAACAAAGGAAACAGCTAAATAAATGAAAATATAGAAAATGATATCACTCAACCTGATGCCTAAACCAAGAAACAATGAAACAGTAAACCAAAATCAGAAAAAAAAAAACAGCTCTCTTGTCAGGAGGAATCCAAAAGAAAATCAATTACAACTATCAGAATGCAATTCAGATTGAAAATATCAAAGGTGCTTTGCTCCTCCTCCCTTTACAATTAAATACCTCCTCATCTCCTGGCCCCAACACACACTCATCTTTCACTAACCACAACAAACTTGCCATATCAGCAAGATACAATTTCCTAAACTACCCCCTTTTGCTAATTAACTGAAGCTAGCCTCATGCTATAATTCATCCCGAACAATTTCCACTCTCTGGCCATTTCACTCATAACACAAACTCATCAATACATATGATCAGCATAAAAATAAGTTGAAAACTTTCCCACCTTTAACAGTATTAAGTGGGATTAAATAGTGTGAATGTACAAGATGCGTAAACCAGCATTCATGTTGAAAATCACTATTTCATACAAGAGTTGCAAGGATAATAAATCAATAATATCTTTTGTTGTCCTAGAAGTCATAAAAGTAAGATAAAATATATCGAAAAAAGTATTGATCCAGATGTTGATCATAGGATTTCATTTGGCTGGAAAAAGGTGCCAAGTGGGCAGAAAAATAACCAGCTAAAAAGCTTCTTTAGAAAGTTGTAACTTCTGTTTGAGGGAGTTAAATATCTAACAAAGGTGCTGATTCTGCAGGGTAGAAAAACCAGAATATGCAGACAACCACAAGGAAAATCAAGAAGAGAGAAAGAGCGAAAATTTACAGCAAATGAAGGAACAGACACGGTTTTTATTCTGTAAAATTTACAGGATGCGTTAATGCATTTGGAGGGTTTTCACATTAATCTGAAATCACTTGAGTCTGTTTTGATCTAATAATTTTCAATTTCAAATTAGTTGTATATGAACGTTTTATTGATCTTTGTTTTTCTTACTTGATTATGTGATAACAGGAAGAGTCAGCTCGATCTCTCTGGATGTAGGTTCCATAACATGAACTGAACCACATTAAAAATTTTCTGGTGTTCATTCTTTCTAGGTTAATGTTTTATATTTGTTATTCAGTTATTGTTCGGAAAAAACAGTTCCAGAAACATTGTTGTTCTGATTTCATTTCCATATTATTTTATCCGAACCAAAGTCCAGATATACCGCACAAAAACAAAAGTATAACTATATGATAAACAATAAAGCTAATTAAAAATACCATGTATTTAGCGTCAATGAAAGGATCATTAACTGCCACCACATCAATATCATCTCTTGAAATAGCAACTCTTAATACCAACCTTCCTATACGACCAAAACCTGAAAATTAAATAATATGCTAGTTGCGTCATTAGTAGTTAATAAAGAAATGTACCTAAACAAATAAAGACAAGGATCCTGACCACAAGAGGTCCTTTTTAAAGTTCAATAAAAAAATGAAAGGTCAAATTCACATCATTTTCACAAATAAGCAAGCTAATAAAAATAGAAAACACCGAAACTGAAGCATAATAACACTCCATACAATTCATATTTCAGAGCATAAAGGAGTTAAGTTTCATAACATCGTCTGCCAAGAAAAGCCTCAATAAGTCCACCATATAGGTTCAACTTCAGCACTCTCATGAGACCGTAAAACACTAAACAGTGCTAATTCAGCTTTTGATTGCTGGAATTTGCATCACAACATCGAAAATGCTCATATATGAAAAGATACAATGTATATGGGAAGGCAGGGCAGGTAAGAGAGCATGAAGTTCTTTTCAGAGCTGTATAAGAGTGAGATATTCATTCTAGAACATATTAAAAACCAACCCACAGCAAAGCTATACCATTGATCCCAATCTTCGTCTTTCCTCCAGTCCGTGATTCTGACGACAACAAACAAAATAGACGAAAGTTAATAATCATCCATAAATGGAAATCTAGGAGAACGCTTGTGAGGAACAAAAAATTTGAAGACTTACTTTGAACTGCAGGAGGTGCTTCTGTAGCCGTGGCTTTAATCGGTTCAAAACTGCGGATCCTACTTGTTCTGAACAAAAAAAAAAATCTTTATCAACTACCAGATAAGGAATAGATACATTAGCAAACATTTTCGCGTGTGGGGACCGCGAACAGGCAGGTAGAAGAATTACACTTGAGAACAGCAAAATTTAGTATTTTCTTGTACTCAACTGTAAGGAAGATGGGCCGCTTGATACCCTTGCACGGAAAATACCCGATTGATGCTTTGAAGTGCTAAGGTTGGTGAATGAAAGCTGCCCACGTATAAAGGGAAAAAAGGAACAGTGAGAAAATGAAGCAGCGTAACACTCAAGCAAATAGTGACAATGAATCTCAGTCCAGAACATACATTTCGCGACGAAGAAAGCTCGGAAAAGGAGGCTTCAAACAAAGGAACACTGACAGCAGATCGGAGAAGCGAAGAAGAGGCAGCCATTGATACAGAGCTTCTTCGAGCTGATAGAAGAAGAAGTGGAAGACGTAAGCGAAGAAAGCCGCCCAAACAACCAACCCTAGCTAATGGAGAGCTCAGAAGCTGCTTCTCTGCGACTTTTCGGAGAACGAAAAAGCTAAAAAAAAACAGGAGGCTTTATTAAGAAAAAATATGATTGAGGGCGGAGGTTCTTAAGAAGCTTTCTCTCCCATTTCCTCTCCCCACAGGACTTAAAAAACTCAGGCTTGTGGCTGCCTCCTGCAAGTGTCTAATATTGGCCGTTGATCATTAACACAGATGAGCATATAAACGGTCACGATTAGCTTTTATTATGGAAATAAAGTAAACTGCGGAGCAGCAGATAATAGCTCACCTGACGAAGAACGGAGAAGCGTAGGCGGGTTTGTTTCTGAGCAACGTGGTGGGCCGAGAAAAAGATGGTAGATGGCCTCGAAAGCCACGTCGGACAACTGGATACTTGGGCGGTCCCACAAACTGGGCTTGTCCACGTAAGAAGTATTCGTTTTAGGGAACAGTAAGTGGGCCCACGAAAGAATAGACAAATAGATGGTGACGTGCAAGCCGAAGCGTGGACGATCAACTCGAGCCCGAGATAATGACGTGTGCTCGGTCTGATTCGATTTGGTGCTATTTGCCTATAACCTTTAAAATATAATTACGTAAATTTAAAAAATTGATTATTTTTAAATCAATAAATTAATTAAATAATCCTTATGAATTTCGAAAATCCTAACTTATAATAATACTTCATTATCATTTTGATTATTTTTTAAAAATAAAAACAGAAAGATGGAAGTTGCAACAGGAAACCCGCGTCTACGCAGCCACTGGTTCAAAGAAGAAAGAGGTTGACGAAGATGGATATGAAACCTCGATTAGTCACTTTTCACAGTACATTTATCGTGTCTCTATTGTTATTGTGCGAATTTCTCCTCCGTCGATCGCTGCGATATGCTAAATTTCACTTCCGCCAACGCTATTTGCTAAATTTATCACACGGAAGCCGATTCAGGTCGATTTGTTTCTCGCGGATGGCATTCTTATGGTGATTTGCGCGTGGGATCGTTGAATTAAATATTATAAGAAAATGTTCTGTTTTGTAACTATCCATCAATGGAAGTACCATAAAGTATACGTGATTGTCAATGCTTTCTTTCCAATCAATGGAAAACGTCTTTACCTTAAAGGTCGAAAATCCAAATATAGAAGATAGCTTCTGGATGTAGTATAAGTTTCACCATACGTATGGGAAGCTTGTATTGGTCTGCCATATGTCGGTGGCTCTGGCATTAATCACGGCTCCATCTACCAATTTGGAGAATCCTCTCTGTCATACGCACCAATATAAATGAAAATCTTGCCAGTATTTCCGGTAACAATGGTCCGCCCTCGGTATTTATGTTTTCCAAATTACTTGTATAACGTTCACTTTGCACCCCTTTCCTTTTTCTTCTCCTCCATTTTCAGGTCCTGGAGGAGCCTCGTATCTCCTCCCATTGCATCCATTCTGGTAATTCGGACATGGTTTCATTTTCACGCACAATTTTAATTTGATTGTTTGTGAAACTTGTCTTGCAGTACTTCTGCTTGAAAGTTGTCATCTTGATAAATCTTCATAGCTTTCACCATATGGTGGGATCTTGCATAAACGTGATTTTCATATGGTTTTTGCTTATCAAGCCATACTTTAGGTGATTTTCCGGTGCTAGTTTCGTCCATTGGCATTTGGTTGGTTGATGTTATGAGAAAGAGGCAGAATGGCCAGCAGCTTTAAATACTGGGATGATTGTGTTGATCCGGTCGAAATGGAGGCAATGTGGGGCAACCCTGAAGTAAGCACTGAATGGTTGGGTGCTGGGGAGTCGAGAGGACAGAAAGTTCACCTCTCGAGGGATCCTGATGGGCAGCCATATCTGACACAGACAGAGATGAAGGTAGCATCAGTGTAGTTCTTCGAGTTATGAGTGCAATAGTTAAACCTGACCTTTCTTCATTGAATTAGAATGACTTTTGAATACGAAATTATATATATTTCAATTTAGATGCATCATCACTCAACAGTAATTCATTCTTTTGGGAATTCACATTTAGAATCTGATTTCCAGTAGTTGACAGTAAATATCACCCAATGAAGCAAGTACCTCTTAATTTAGTTTTTAATTTTGAAGAGCAGACTCTCAGAAGCAAGCCATTGCCTTTTCAGTAATATTCTGATTTCATTGTATACTTTGTGATTTTTCTCCAGGCGGTTGCAGATATCATTGTCCGTGATAACTTTGATTCACAAATAGATGTTGTAAGTCTTCTTTTAACCAGGGCATGTGTCTGTCAAAATGATAATTTTAGTGTGGATATTGCCATTCTCCTTACAAATAGGATACTCTTCAAATTTTATCAAATGTCTAGATATTTTAGTTAAGAAGAAAGGTGTTTTTTTTGCTACATTCACGGCTTGGAAGGTCCTTACTTGATTGTTTAATGAAATATTATATTAGTCATGTTTAAATAACCTGTGTAAAGATCTGCATTACTCAGATTAATTTTTTATGGAAATAAATTAATTCACACGTGCTTACAAACAAATACAAAATATAAAAAAAATTTAGCAACGTTCTTTTCGGATATTATATCTTGGTGAAATAGTCAAATATATAAATAGGATGTATTGAATTCTTTATGTATAGTCATATTTACTTATATATTTATATCGGTGAAATGGTCGTATAGAAAATGATTATCATTTGATACAAGGTTTATTTTTGCTTTTATTTCAATTCATTGACATGTGTGCATCTCAATAAAAATTTCCGATCTTAACATTCCTACCATGCAGGACATGATTTGTGCTTTAGCTGAACTTGAAAGTGATAGGCAGCCCCTAGCCACACGTTATGACAAAAAGAGTAAGGAACCTGCACTAGGGATCATGCAACTGCTACCGAAAACTGCCATATGGTTGTCCAGGTATTGAGTTGACCTGATCAGTTATAGTTGCATACAAGGCACATCATTTTTCTCTTGAACTATGTAGGATCTGATCAACTAAAATGAGAACTTGATTGCAGTGAGCAAGGATATCGAATTTATGAAATAGAATCAAACCCAGAACTTCTGTGCAGACCTTTTGTAAGTGTATATTTTGGTGCTGCATACCTTCAGTGGCTATCAAACTTTGAACAGAAGTAAGTCATTGAGTACATGTCCATATATTGACTTTTTATAGCTGACTATATAACATATTTATCAAACTTTGATGACCTGTTTATGGATTTTTGGTTAATCTAGTGGTTAACATTTCTTCTCCAGAGAAAGAAGTGAAGAATTTGTTGTTAGGGCATACAAAAGCGGTACAAAAAAAGCAACTCATAAATCAACTTTGCCATTTTGGAGACGCTATTTATCAGTCAAAGAAAGCCTTCCTTCCAGGTAGTTGTTTCCTCTCCGCAATGATGAATTTCTATAAACCGCTTATGCTGTCCAAATATGTGTTTGCAAAGACAAAAGTACTGTTTGATGAACCAAAGGCTATTTCACTTATAAGATCCTTTTCAGTTCTTCTACTATTTCAATGGAGGAAAATTAAATTTTTGGAAACAATATTCCGTCAAATACTAAGCTGTAAAGCTGATAATCTGTTCTTTTTCGTGTTGAAAAACTTTTGTGTGAGCCATGATCTCTCCATGTAGCTTTTTGGAAGGACAGGAAAAATGCTTACTGGTTGAATATTTGGTTTTCTTATATGATTAACGTGCAATTATGAAACCTTCTGCCAATATATTCATCCAGAAAACATTCAAGTGATGGTCTATCGTTGACTGATGGCTCTGCTTTTGCTGCATCGCCTGCGCCTGCTTCACAGAACACAGGTTGAGTTAGCTTACTTATATGACATTGTCTGCCTTTGAACCATACTTGTTTTGATGAATCTTAAATATCTGCATTTTGAATTGTAACATTGTGTATCTGATTTTGTGTCAGTCTAAGTTTTTTTTTATTTATCATTCACGAGAACTAAAATCAGCACTCTGTTGCGTGAAGAATACAGATTATAACATAAACACACTTTAACACCACTTTCTGTTATTTTCTACCCTTTTATCCTCCCTTTACTCTCTCACAAACTTCACACGTTATAATCGTTAAATTACAACTATTTCAAATAACATCCCTATCCCTCTTAAAATATTTTTTTCCAAACAACCTATCATCCTCTGTTGTACATGCATCACACTCAAGCATGTGTTCCGAGAACAATCATTTGTCTATGCTAAATGAAAAGTATCACATGAACATGAGTTTGGCGGAGGAAAATAAAGTTTGGCCGTTATACTGAATCAATGAAGAAAAGTTGGAGAGAATTGGATGAGAATGCTTTCGATTAAGCAATAGAGGGACAAGCATGGATCAAGGTGCGATCAAAACGTTTTGGTCTTCTTCTCTAACTACCCAATAAATAACATAAATATATAAATTGGACAAAAAGAAGATTTTAATGAAATGTCCAGGCAGTGATGCAATTTTCAGATGGAGGTCTGATACTGGCAAGTCATTCATTTATCTAAAATTTTTCTAGAACTCCTTTTTTTTTATCATTTTTTGTTTTCTCTTCTATTTTTTTTCTGAGATATCCTCAATAATACATGCTATTCATGTATTATATTTGGTTGTTCTTTATTGTTTATCATTGCAGATGCACCTATTGTTTACACGTACTGGGACTCCAGAGCTTCTCCAGAAGATATGGAAGACTTGTGGAATCATCCTGAGGTCCTGAAAGAATGGACCAAATCTGGTGAGAAGCAGGGAAAAGTGCGGTTTTCCCATGATGAAAAGAAGAGGCCCTATCTTTCTCGAGTAGAATTGAAGGTACAAATTTACAGAGTGCCTTCCACCCTCTGCTACGACATTATAAGTTTACAAGCCATGAAATTTTGTGGACAATAATTTTATATGTATATTCAAGGATTTTTCTGCAAAAGTTTCTTCTTGTAATGTGCTAATGCTAAGATCTTAGTCTGATATATAAAACGCATGCACCTTATTAGCACAATCTAACTTTTATTTGCAAGTCCTGATGCAATGTCCCTCATTTTGATTAGTGTGCTTTTGTAGGCAGTTGCAGAGATCATTCTTGCTAGACACTTCAGTACAAAAGGAGTTAAACCGGTAAGTTTGTGTGCCATTTTGGGATTTGTAACTTTTTATGGATTTTCTTGATACACCCATCCTCCGTGGTCATACGAGGCTTGCATGAATCTATATGATCAGAGAACTAGCAATCCAAGAGAGTAATAATTCTTTATGGAAACGTCAGTACTTGAAAAATATTTTGTGTGAAATCAAAAGTAAATTGTTAATTGCGTAATCCACTCTCCCCAATGCCATAGTAACTAAATTTCAGAGTTTATTGGTTTACCTGAAACTCTTATTTTATTTTTATACAGTTTGTATACCTACAAAAATATCGTGCCAAACAAAGAACTTGTGGTGAAAAATATACCAATGTAGATTTCTGAAAATAAAACACTACATGAATCTAAATGTGATACTGGTATTTTTTGCCATTTTGGTAAAAAAAATCCTTTTATCTGGCTCTTTCAGGCAGTTCTTTGTGCTCTTGCGGAGGTTGTTAGCATGCGTTTCGTAAATGGAATTGGACCACGGACTGGAGTGATGGGAATAGACTATTCTACAGCTTTCTGGCTTTACATGTACGTCTAGTGATTCCTCCATTTGGAGAAAAGTATGATAGCTAAATAATAAATTTTGTTAACTTGAAGGAAATTTTGACGTCATTAATAAGGATGACTTAAACTCGTTCAGTTTAGGCTTTCATTGCTTGAGATATCTTTTTATTGCATGAATATGCAAGTACAAATGCACAAACTTGTAAACAGATATCTAAACCAAGAAACCTTCCATCGTTGTATGCAGGGAACTGGGATGGCGAGTTTATAAACTCGATTCAGTCGATGATTTAACAAAGCCATTCATGTCAATGTACTTTGGTGCGGCATATTTGGCATGGTTATCTGAATACGAAGGGAGGTAAGTCCCTTCCACATATCAAGCTTTGTTTGGATACGTTAAACAGACCTGTTGATTGATTCTATCTAAATGTAATTGTGGAAAATCAGGGAAAGAAACCTGCAGTTTGTTGTTCAAGCTTACATAGCAGGGCCAAAGAGTGTGAATCTTCAAGAAACAGGTCCCGTCTGGCTTAAGTTTGAGGAAGCTTTGAGCAATTATGAAGCCTACAGAACGTATGCCTCCTCCATCACTCATACAACTCATGCATATGTTTTTTTGTTGTAAATAGTTATTCATTTACCGGCCTTGTATGCAGTAGGGATCAGGGGAGCTGCTCCATCATGTAAGGCGGTGCGAAAAAGAGGAGCATTACCATCCTCGTGATGCCAAGTAAACAACGCAACACTGTAATAAATAGATGAAAAAGTTTTATAGAGATGACACAAGTGACTGATCCTTTTTGTTTTGTTTCTATCCCTGACTTCTCTGTAAGCTGTAATCTCTGTTGATGTTCTTAGTTTTTACCATTTTAAAGAGCACGTGTATCAAGCAAAGAACAATTTGCCATATTTGTATTGCATGAAGCTGTTAAACAACTTTTAGCCCCCACAGATCTTCTCTCCGCTTGTTTGTACTTTTTGTGGCGAAATCCGGGTTATTCATTTTAAATTCCAAGTGCTTAAAACTCCTTTAATAGTTGCCTAAATCTAAACCATGAGTGTTGAAGATTAATGATCTAGAATTTAGCTGCGATGGTCAATGAAAGGAAAGTCATTATAACAATACAGATTGATGCATTAGAATTCAAAAATGGAGATTCAATACACAAGAAAGCAGGTGGCCAATCAACAATGACCATCAAGTGTCAATTATTTAAATATATCCTACATAGCCACCGCAAGACAATGCTCTGAAGTGAGTTATAGCCGTGTTCCAGTTGAAAAACCAACTGCAGTAGATAAAATACATCTCTCCATAGAAAAGGTAAACAAGGACAACTTAGCTCAAGCATCGTCGAGAGCGAGGACACCCGGAAGTGGCTTCCCTTCTAGAAGCTCTAAGCTGGCACCACCTCCGGTGGAGATGTGGCTCATCTTGTCCGCGAGCCCAACCTTTTCCACTGCTGCCACAGAGTCTCCTCCTCCAATAATGGTCGTCACGTTCTTCCCACTGAGGTCGGCAAGCTTCCTGGCAATTGCCTGCAACAGCAGAAATGACCCCTAATTTAGGATCTTATTGGCATCACTGATCTCTATTCCAGAAAGAAAAAGTTAACAGCCTTGTGAGCATCAACAGAGAGCTCATCCCACTGAATAATCACAGTAACAGAGAGCCCGGATTGGTTTGAATTTTATTATACAAGGAAAGGCATAGTTGACACCACGGGGGTTGGCTACTGTTCCGTACCTCTGTTCCAGCAGCAAACTTATCAAACTCAAACACGCCCATGGGTCCATTCCAAATTATGGTTTTTGTCGAATCCAAAGCTTCGCTGAATGTGTTGATGGAATCAGGCCCAATATCCAATCCCATCCAACCATCTGGGATACCTGATGCCGGAACGATCTACAACACAGATGTATAAAAAATTCAAAACTTTAAAATAAATCTTTCATAAACTTGTTAGCTACAATTCTGAAGTCTGCTAATTGTCAGATCAAAACCACTAACCATGCTATTAGCATCAGGAGCAAATTTATCAGCAATGACCACATCGGTTGGAAGTAGCAAAGAGACCCCCTTATTTTTGGCCTTCTCCATAAGGGAGGTAGCAAGATCAAGCTTGTCTTCCTCAACAAGGGATGACCCAACTGAATACCCTTGTGCCTTGTAGAAGGTAAAGATCATTCCTCCTCCCAACAAGAGAACATCAACCTTCTCCAGTAAGGACTCAATCACGCCAATCTTCGAAGATACCTTTGACCCACCAACAATGGCAGCAAACGGTCTCTTGGGATTTGCAACAGCTCCAACAAGATAGTCAAGTTCCTATAACAAAAACTCTTTCGCATCATTTGGAATTAATGATAAGTATAATTCTTCTTAGATGTTTTTCTCTATATATAGAATGTGTTTCATAATATTTTAGACACCTTAACACACTAGAGGGGTATGGCACACCTTCTGCATAAGAAATCCAGCAACAGAAGGTTTTAAGTATTTAGCCACTCCCTCTGTTGAAGCATGAGCTCTATGAGCAGTGCCAAATGCATCATTCACATAGATATCTCCAAGAGAAGCTAGCTTCTTTGCAAACTCTGGGTCGTTCTTCTCTTCCTCCTTGTAGAACCTCACATTCTCAAGAAGCAACACACCTCCATTAGGTAATTCAGCGACCAATTTCTCAACTTCCGCTCCAATACAATCGTTGGCAATTTTAACCTATTAAAATAAGGAAGGAACTAATAAGCAGGAAATCCTTAAATGCATATTAAAAAAGCCTGTAATATTTTTATTTTCATTGAAAACATTTATGGAGAGGAGATATACCTCAGTGCCAAGGAGTTCAGACAGTCTTGCCACAAGAGGCTTCAAGCTATATTTGGGTGTCACACCTTTCGGGCGTCCCTAAAGCAACAAATTCACCAATTGTTTCAAACCCAATTTCTAGAACTGAACCATGTAACAGTTCAGTTAAATAAAAACCAATCAGCTTAAAACGAGCATGAATGCTTAAGTGTGCACCCAAGAGTAAGACGACATGTATATCCAACTGCAACCAATAATGACTTCTTAAGTAGATTGAGGAAGAGATTCCATCAATGACTGCAAAAACAGTCAATATAAATAAAATGCCTCGCTCGTTTCGGATTGGTGCTAATGTAGAATATAAAAGATACAAATTCAGCACGTGAAAGAAAAAGGAGCAGCCAAGAGATCTGGATGAACCATAGATTAGTGGCTCATCGGATTTGACAACAACACCCGAGACAATTAAGTGTCTATCACTGCAATCATTTATCAACCATAGAATCGACGTTTACCATTAGAAACAATAATAATAAAGTACGCAAAAATAATATCAACCATAAAAATCGGCGAAAAGATTTTGCATTGAAAAATATCAAATTGAGAATCCATTAATTTTAATGATCTGGGCTGACCATGCACTAATATGTTAATCAATTAGTCTGAAGACTGTAAAAAACAAACACAAACTACATCATAAAATCCTGGAAACAAACTTTGGGGAGCTATGCAAGGAAGTGAATAGAAAATGAAGTTGGAGAAATGGTGTACCAAGTGGCTGGAAAGGACGACCCTAGCTCCATGACCTAACAAGTACTTAATAGTAGGCACAGCAGCGCGGATTCTGGTGTCGTCAGTGATATTGAAGTTATCATCCAATGGGACATTCAGATCCACTCTCATAAACACTCTCTTCCCCTTCAAATCTGGCTCCGTCAGAGTGCCCACGCTCCTCTTAGTAGCCATGACAGAGCCTAAAAACAAACACAAACAAAAAACTGACGAACCCACATCAAAGACGATCTATCAAAGGACATATAAATTGGGTTTGCGAAGCTTACGATGAAAAACGAGAGAGATTGAGGAAACGATAGACAACTTTGTCAAGGGACCGAGAAATGAGGTCAGAGCAACGAAGAAATGACACAGGCGCAGAAGGGAAGGATTAATTTAGAAGGGAAGCGATTGTTCATCAGTTGCGTCGATGGCGTAAGATTAGCGTCAGCGTGTGTCCCATATTCATTTGAGCCATACCCCTATACCGGGTTATTGTGTTTTTTTAAATTAACAAAACAAATCCAAAATTTTGAGTCTGAGCAACACGACAAATCTTACAAAATTTACTTGGAACTTTAAAAACAAGAATAATACAAATCTCATAATTATGTTTTCGGTAAAAAAAAATATTGAGTCAAACGTCGTAATTACGTTAACGTTAAAAACTCTCTAACGATGACGTCTAAGAATCAACAACGGACATTCTTCAATAAGAATGAATTTTCAAAATGAGAGGAGGGTCATTGAAGGACAAAAGGTCATGCCTAATTAATCGAGGGACAGACGTCCTTCAACAAGGAGGAACTCCCTCATCCCTCATCCCACAATAACGTCTCTCGACTTAAGATGAACGTCTCTTCACTTACGACGGACATCCCTTAGCCCATAAATGACGCCCCTCCACTTTCTATCTCGTTTAGCATTAAGGGACACCTGTATATGTTAAAGTACGTCCATTGATGTTGAGAAACATTTGTATAGATGAAAAACGTGACTATAAGGTTTCATTCATTCTTTTTGCATAGTTTGAGGTTTTAGTTATCTACGAAATTTCTTCTAGATTTAGCGTGTTGCTAATCCAAAAAATCAAGATTTGTTTTATTAATTTCTCTTTTTTTTTTTTTCATATACCAAATTAAATCAATATGTTACATAAATTAATAAGAGTACTAATCATACTTATACACTCCAATCAATTATAATACAGCATTGCGCATAATAAACTCTTAATTTTTCATCGGTACCCATCTTAACTGAATTTAATAAACTCAGCCAAAATTATTGCTTCAACTGCTTCAATATTTTTTATGTTGGGAGGCAAGAGGGGCAGACTTTGCCCCACCTGACCTATCGCTATTCTTGTAAAATTCAAAAAAGATGATGCAGGTTTGATGCCGACATGGTCTGTAATTCTAAACTAGTTGATGAAGAGTGAAAGAAGCCATTGATCCACAAGTCATGCTCACCTCAAAGCATGAAGAGTGACGCCTACACCCGATAGAATATTCAACATGGAAGCATATTTGAATATGTGATGTGTGTCATCTATGCAATATCTAACCCATAATTACATGTAAACTAATTTGCCTTTTCAGTTCGTTTTAGGGATGCATGGTGTCCTTTTTGGTTTAGTTTTGCTTGGACGAACCGAAGAACGAAGAACGAGATCACACGGGGTTCTTTACAAGAATATACTTAACCAAATTCGACAAATTATAGTCCAATCTAGGTTTGGTTTTAGCGATGGTTTGGGTTAAATTATTGGGCTACTTTGTTTGAGAAGTTTTAAGAGTATACAGATTTGGAGCTCAATGTATTTTTATTTAATTGTTGGACTCATGAATCGTGAAGGTGCCTAATTTTATTTGAAAATTAATTACTCAAGCATTAAATGTTTTAAATTTAATATAAAGATTAAAAATTAATTAAAGTTATTGGTGGGTTTTTTGTCAAAAGAATCTAGGAGTTGATTCATCTCATTAGTGAAATCACAATAACATCAAATAAAAGTGACTAACCAAATTTAATGGTACAAATACAATAAGGATAATCTGAAGGGAAATTAACAAAACATCCACTAACTTATGAGATTAATGATAAATTAATTACTAAAAAATAAAATTCAACTATAAAAAATAAACGGCGCAAACATCTATTTCGTGTTTGTCATTAAAAAAACGTTTTATTTATGATGCAGAATGTTGTCTTTCTGCTGCAGAAAGTGATTAATTAAAATAGGATTTATGAAATATTATTTTTGACTTTTGAAAGATAACTTTCCGCTACAAAGAATGACTCATTGGTGATGAGAACTTGACGACGATAATAAAAGAGGAAGAAGAAAGAGAAGATGATGATAATGAGAATCAGACGGGTGAAATTGGAAGAAGAGATGAGCCACCAGAAAGTGTTCGGAAAATTGAAAACGTGAGAATTGTTTTCGACGACGAGAAGACCATGCTGGAGTTTCTCGACATCGTCTTCATGGTAAGATTGCTTCAATTATTGTGATTTTAACATAAAACTGAAATAGAATTATAATTGTAGAGCAGATCTAACACTACTATCTTTTTGAAATTTAATGTTTATTTCAACAAATTAACGACAATATTTGTGTCTTTTATTTTTTATAGTTGAATATTTTATTTGTTAGCAAAAATTATTTAGTTTGTTATTGATATCATAGTTTAGTGGTTGTTTTGTTATTTACTCTTTTTATTTATCTACTAAATAGAATAATTATTCAATAAAGAATTTTCTAATTTAGTGGAATTAGCAAAGCAACCAAAAAGAAATAAAACAATTTTATTCAAAATAATAAGAAACTTATCCACAATATCTTGACTTCTAGAGAATTTCCACGTGTCAACAACGTATAGGGGCTCCCAATAATCTTCAAACGACGACGTTGAGTATTGCAAATCTGAAGAGTTATCCCACATCGAAGAAAACATAGAAAGTTGTCTACTTTATAAACTCAGTCTGTACGCCGACTGATCGCCGAGCTCAGTAACGCGAGCTTGTAACTCGAGTGAGGGCATTAAGCCGATCGGACGTGGCTGCCTCTTGCCGGATTTGGTCTGACGGACAAATGTCTTCACCGCCCGTTCCAAGTCGAGAGTTGAGTCTCGGGGCTTCAGCTAACGCTGATGGCTTCGCGGCTCCTAAAGAGGAGGGTAATGCGTGAGGCTGGCTTAACAGAGCAGCGATCACCTCCCGCTCTTGACGGTGGAAGAATAACGGTTTGGTGTCTCTCATATCCAACTCGGTCCGGTAAGGTCCGCCGTTGGACTGTCGCTCTTTTAATGTTTTTTCAGCTTCTCTAATGACGAGTTTTTTTTAAAGATTTATGGAGATTTGAAGTGTGAAAGAGGAAATGGTTATTGCTAGAAGCTAAAAAAGACGAGTTGGAAAGTACTGGTAGTGAGAGAAGATACAGGCGAGAAGACGACCCCGAGAGTGTTGGTCTGAACGAGTGAGTTAAACTTTATTTAGCCGCGAGCCGTCCTCCCGGATTTGGCGTTTCTCACTCTTTGGACTGTTTTTGACTCGTCCACTGACTCTGCGTGACCCTTTTGTTTCATCGGTGGTTGGCGGTGCGCGCGCGCGATTGAGCTTCTTTCTCTTCTTGCCTCGTGATTTAGTTTGTAT
The DNA here is from genome assembly GCA_022433065.1 of Begonia loranthoides. Taxonomy (NCBI): domain Eukaryota; kingdom Viridiplantae; phylum Streptophyta; class Magnoliopsida; order Cucurbitales; family Begoniaceae; genus Begonia; species Begonia loranthoides. The sequence goes on from CM039471.1 coordinate 3,864,147, forward strand.
GTCACGTATAACTTTTTTCTTGCTCTACCTGTTGTAGTCTTTTCATTTTTTGGTTTAGATCTACCAACTACGCCATTGTTGTCTGTTTCCGCACTTCGTCGCCAACGCCCATTTTATAGAAATACCGAATTTGATAGAGACTCTCCAACTTAGTATTTCTCCTCTTTTTTCTTACTTCTCACTTAGAAACCTTGGCCATAACCCTAGATCTGCAATAATGCATCTCCGGCACCGACGAGATTCTACTTCCTCCTCTACCAAATGGCAAAACAAGGTAAATGTGGTTCTTTTTGTCTATCTCCCGATAATTATGGGAGTCTTTTTCATTTTTTTCCTTGGTTGCAGTTCGATGGAAACCTAGAGCAATGGCCGCATCTGAATGAGCTGGTGCAGTGTTACACAACTGACTGGGTGAAGGATGAAAATAAGTACGGTCACTACGAGAGTATCGGTCCAACCTCATTTCATAACCAAATATTTGAAGGTCCTGATACTGATATTGAGACTGGTAAGGCTCTTTAACACATTCTCATATGCTTCGTTCCATTAAACTTGTCTGTACTTTTTTTCTAATGTGGAATGCTAAACGTAATTCAGTCATTGATGAGGTGGCTTTGTGTATATTTCTTCCTCTCTGATAGTGGTTCAAGTTGTGAGACTGACAAAAATGTTTTTATACAGTTTAATTTTTCATTTTCGGAGTGAGTACAGAAATTTGAAACACGTAACATCAGGGAGAATGATATTAGTGCTTCCTCCTTAAAGTGATATTTGTGGCCACAGAGTAATGATTTGACCATGGGGAACTTTTGGCTTGTGAACTTCTGCTTCCTAGTTGATTGCAGTGGGATCACATACTTCCAGCAGTTTTACGGTCCCTTAGACCGCATATCACTACCATGCCTGAAGATGTGTAGCTCTGCCATTCCACCTCATAATAGGAGACTTTTATTGAGAAACACCATATCTCATGGATATGTGGGGCTGAAGACTGAGAAACACCGTATCTCATGGATACTTTAAGGAGAAAACAATTAGAACTTGAGACTTTAGGTTAACATGTGGGGCTCCTTATGAACTTGTCTATTGCTATAGGGCTACCCGTGGTTTTACCTGATCAAGGCTGACTGGTAAAACTGCAGCAGCATGAGTACACTATTACACGAAATGTAACTTTTTTATTTGTAATTTTTGATCATTACTATTGTGAAGTTTCCATTAACTGTTTTCAGAAATGCGACTCACAAGTGCGAGGAGAACTAAGTCTGAAGATGCAACTGATGACGATGTCCCTAGTACTTCAGGAAGGCAATTTCCGGAGGCCATGACTGTTGTTGATCCATCAATATCAAATATTTCCAAGGTTGATAAATGAATATTGACTCCATATGATCTATGCATCTTAGATAGATGCCATGCTATTAAGGCTTTTCATAGATCTACAGGGAATGATGTAATTTTTTAATTTATGAATTGACAGCACTTTGGACTGTCTCCACTTCCTGCTTATGAACCAGCTTTTGATTGGGAAAATGAGAGATCTATGATATTTGGCCAAAGAAGCCCAGAAACTCCATTCTCACAGTATGGAAGTTATATAGTTCATCTATGTAGATAAAATATTACTAATTTTTCTCTTAGCTGATTTTGGATTCTAATTCTCTTTTTAATCAATTCCTGCTCTTTTTGGGGTGTCCTCAGTGGACTGAAGATATCTGTTAAAGTTTTATCCCTATCTTTTCAAGCAGGATTAGTTGGTGAGTATGCTTGCTGAAGTGATTCTATGTCCTTGATGGACTGCTGCATAATTTTTTTTGTCTTGTTTAATATCTATTTAATTCAGTTTCAAGATTTCTGAGTTGCATCTCTCATTTTTTCATCACCTTCCACAGAGCCATTTTATGGTACAATTTGCTTGTATAACAAGGAGAGAAGAGAAAAGTTGTCAGAGGATTTCCATTTTCGCATTTCACCCAATGAAGTTCAGGATGTAGGTCACAGTCTGTTCTTAGGGTTCTCAGCATCTGTCATGAATTATGTTGTATTGTAGGTAACTCACTTGTCCTCCTTTTCCATTATTGCAGACCAAATTGACATTTGAACCACGTGGAATTTTCTACTTAGATGCTCCATCAGCGTCAGTTTGTCTTTTGATCCAGTTAGAGAAGCATGCCACGGAAGAAGGCGGAGTTACTGCTTCTGTTTATTCACGTAAAGAACCAGTATGTCTATTTATATAAAAATTAGCACATATTCTTTTGGCATCCAAATGGATACATCTGGATGTCTGTGTTTGCTATTTTGTATACTGCTGTAACAGTGTGTTTCTTAATTGGTATTAAGTCAAGTTCCTTTGACTACATGGTTTGGTGGTTTTTTAGTGAAATTAAGTGAGGGTGGTCATGGCAGTTAGTTTCATCGTTTGCCTTTGATAGGAAGTAAACAGGGATTCAAAGTATAGCATGCACTGATGCGATATGTATTTGAAAAGCTAATCTCTTTGGAGAAACATGAGGCATTTTTATGTTATTATACTTTGGTTTTCCAAATTTCTTTAATGTCAACCTGAAGCCCCTTTTTTTAGCAGATAGAAAAGAATTTAACTCCGCAATTTTGTTCATTAGGTGTTGACAAATAGTTATCTTTTTTTAATTTATTAGCTGAGTGCTGATTTAGTTTCTGCGTGTATGCTTATATAATAAATAATTATATTTTTTTGGTCATCTTCCAGATTGTTGAGTATCTTGCCTCCCTTGATTTGATATAACCTATCTTAACAGGTGCACCTAACTGAAAGAGAAAAGCAGAAACTGCAGGTGTGGTCTCGAATCATGCCTTACAGAGAGTCCTTCGCCTGGGCTGTAGTTTCATTATTTGATAACAGCATTGGTGCAGCTTCTGGTGGATCTGCTTCTCCTAGCAGTCCACTTACTCCTAATGTGTCTGGTGTGAGTCCCCATGAGGGCGTCTTTGAGCCTAGCGCAAAAGTCTCGACTGATGGCAAGTTGGGATATTCTGGTGGAAGCTCTGTAGTCGTTGAAATATCTAACTTAAATAAGGTCAAAGAGAGCTATACTGATGATTTGCTTCAGGTGAGATAAATAACTTGGATTATGGTGATTTACTTGCATATTTTTATGATGAATGCCATATATCTTTATGGCTTGCATTCGATTGTCTGATTTTTGTTGTTTATGTTGTTCATGTAAATTACAGACAACTTTCTTGGTTTTATTTGTGTGTTTAAGATACTTTTGATATATACCACTTATCCTTGGCCTTGGTTTTCATTATTTCATTCATTTTTAGCATTCTTTTATATGTTTTTTCTTGTTCTGAGCTTATTTTGATTTTGAATAATTCGTGAGCAATTTGGGGTTCAAATGGTTTGTTTGAACTTTCGCTTTTCTGCTTATGATTTGGGAAGGATCATGTCCATGTGATCTCTTGGGTCTTGAATATCTCTACTCTTACTAATTTGAAATTACATAGATGTCATCAGATCACCAAACTAATTACATAGATGATTTTCATTGCTGGTTATCCAGCTAAGAAATGACCCGTTGGCTTTCGCCTTTCTTTTTTTCTCTAAAATTGCAGAATCTCCTCTTTCCTAACTTTCCTTTTAGTTTGGATTTTCTTGCTCTCACTTCTATTTTTGTCATTTGAACTTTCTGGGTAAAAATGCAAGTGAGCTTTAGGCTTTAGTGACCTTGTAATCTTGAATTGATCAAGCATTAACCTGTAGATACAGAGTGACTGTACCTGGTTGGTTTTTGCTACAACTTATTACATCCTTTGACAAGTGCCGTTTTTAATGAGCTATGTTCTTTACTTTCTCCCATCAGGTTGAACAACAATAAACAGTTAGCTTATTTGTTTTCTTTCTCATTTTTTTCTTTCACAGTGCTTTTGCTTGATGCAGGATCCTAAACGCAAAGTTCATAAACCAGTGAAAGGGGTATTGAGACTGGAAATTGAGAAGCACCAAATATCTCGTACTGATCAAGAAAATATGTCTGAAGGGGATAGTTTGACCAATGATTCTGTTGATCCAGGGGATCGTCTTCCTGATTTCTCATCAGGAAAGCTTCCAACTAATGGGTTTGATGGGCTTCAAAATAGTAGCTCCAAGTGGAACATCTCTGATGGGAAGAATTTAGCTGGCAATGGATCCAATTCTCATGGAAATCCCGATTTTAGTGCTGATGATGTAAGGACAGGATAGTTTCTTTGCTCCTTACAAAAAAATGGTTGTTTTCTTGTTCTCAAGTAGGGTTATGATTTAAATGCATTGTGTAATGTAATAATATAGAATTTTTATCTGACGATTGTGTAATGCCATCAACTCTAGATTTTCAATTACATGGGTATGGCGGGTACATAAATGAGAGGGGTTGTCTTGGTTGTGAGGAAAGAACCATTCAAGTGGTCTTTATAATATGTTCCAGATCTCTTAATTTGCGGTTATATTGCATCTATTCTAATGATTGTGCCTTTTGCATTAAATAATTTCCAGTTTCAAGCTTTCGACTTCCGTACTACAATGAGGAATGAGCCGTTTCTGCAGCTTTTTCACTGCCTTTATGTATATCCATCGACTGTGAGTTTGAGCCGGAAAAGAAATTTGTTCATTCAAATTGAACTCAAAGAGAATGATACTGACATACGGAGACAGTCCCTGGAGGTAAATGTGTTTCTAGAAACTCATATTTCAATAGCCATCTATCTAAAACATGTTTCCATTGGTTTATTCAATGGGTGACTAGGCAATGTATCCAAGGGAGCCAGGTGCATCACTTCAGAAATTTGCTCAAACCCAAATAGCTGTTGGGGCAAGAGTTGCCTGTTACCATGACGAAATCAAGCTTTCCCTCCCTGCTACCTGGACACCAACACATCATCTTTTATTTACATTCTTCCACGTTGATCTTCAAACAAAACTAGAAGCCCCAAAGCCAGTAAATTCTACTTTCTTCTTTTAGATAAATTTTCCATATTGCATTAGTATCATGTATTTGTTATTTTCTTTGTGTTGGGGATTCTGGCTTTTTTTTATATGAGCTCTTTCAAATGACCTATTTGTCATTGTATCTTACTATTGCCAGGTGCTAATAGGATATGCATCACTTCCCTTATCTACTCATGCTCAGTATGTATATTCCTTCATATTTGACCTTATATCTTGTTTGAATTAATAAAATGCTTGTGAATTCTTAAAATATACCGTGAGTAGTTCTAGTGTAGATTCCTGAGATAGAAGTATAGATTCCTAAGATCTCTGGAGTTGAATGCAATTGTAGTTTCTTTATTGAATATCTCTCCAAGGATTTACGGAATTCTACTCAGCTTCAAATGTTGGACATATTTTGTATTATAGACTTACCCGCACCCTTATGTGCATCTTATTTATCACACTATAGAAATGTTAGTTAAGTGAGACGCTGACAGAATGCCTTCATGTCCTTGTTTGCTATTAAAATATGCGACAAAGAAATTTAAATGAAGTTACTCTTGTTTTGAACATTATTTTTTATTTGCTGATTTCATAACTTACAAAAATGAATTGTTATTATTTTCTTGAGAGAGTTTTAGTAATCTCGAACTTGAAAGATATTTCTTGCATGGTTTTTGTTAGGTTGCGGTCAGAAATTTATTTACCAATAATGAGAGAGTTGGTTCCACATTATCTCCAGGATACAGTAAAGGTATGTATCAGAGCATCTTCTCTAAAATGTATGAGATGAGCTTTATAATATCAATTCTTCTTTATTCTGCCCTCCATTCATTTATTGGCTGTTTTACTTTTTACTTTTTGTTTAGGATGCAAATACAGTCATGCTTCAGTATGACATTCTTTTCTCTTTCATAAAAAGGTTCTTAGTTTCTTTAAAATGTGCAGCTTCCATTTGGGTCATATAAATTGAAGCTTTTCATAGAATCTACTTTGTTTTTTTTTGGCTTGACTGTGTCTACATTTACTAAAATTGTGTATAAAGCCAACGTTTTTGTCCTGTCATTGGTTGGAATTTTTTCCATCTACATGCTTATTGGATTACTGTGTAGTGAATCTGAAATTTAGTTTTTAATTATTTAACTGTTTTATGTTCTGACCATACTCTGCTTTTGCATCTTTTTATGACATTCAATTTTTGATCTATGAAGGAGAGATTGGATTATTTAGATGATGGAAAAAATATCTTTAAACTGCGTTTACGACTCTGTTCGTCCTTGTACCCTGTCAATGAAAGAGTTAGAGATTTTTTTCTGGAATTCGACCGCCACACTCTTCGTACAAGTCCTCCTTGGGGTTCTGAACTTCTGGAGGTATTCTTTTAATATATTTTCTTAACTTGGTAGCATTATTTCCCCTTCTCCAATCCTTAAACGACAACATCAGTTTTTGTATTATATCTTAAATCAAATATTCAATTGTTATTTTTAAATCTCTTGGCCAATAACTTGGGTTCATGTTTTGTGGTTATAATATTAAATTTTAGCAAAATAAGTAGGTAAAACTTGGTTATTGACTATCTGCTTAGAAGTTGAGAAGACCTGCAAACTAGTGGAACTATTTCTTGTTCGGAGGATTCTTAAGCTATTGATGGTGCCTTCATGTGTCTTATGTTGAGTTCATAGACTTGGATAGTGAAAATAAATATCGGTACCATCATGTGCAGGCTATTAACAGTTTGAAGAATGTAGATTCTACTGCTTTGCTTCAATTTCTTCATCCAGTTTTGAGTATGCTACTCCACCTCATAGGCAATGGTGGAGAAACCCTCCAGGTTTTTCCTTAAAATTCACCTTGATCATGTTGTGAACATTGAACCTTTTTATTTAATTCAAAAATAATGTCTTTTGCCTCGCAAACCTATCTGAATATGTTCTTCATGTGGATTTCAGGTTGCAGCTTTTAGAGCCATGGTCAATATTGTTACTCGGTATGAATTCCAATTGATAAGACTTTTCATTTTTTGTGTTTCATAGACAATTGGTGCCATATAATTCATAACAATATGCAACATGTGACACTGTAATTCCTTTCCAGTGGGTTCCACACCTTTGCATACTTTTATGTCAACAATAGTACGGGTACAAACAGGGTCATTTTCCTACTTCAAACCTTCTTGCTAAACTCTTTTTTACCGGTTTAGTTTTTATAAAATGTCACTCAGATTTCTATTTGTCTCATGTAGATTTATGACATTGTAAGTGATATATGTAGGGTTCAGCAGGAGTCAGTTGATGATACTGAGAGGAATCACTTCCTTGTTAATTATGTTGATTATGCTTTTGATGACTTTGGGGGACGTCAACCCCCTGTCTATCCTGGTTTATCAACTGTTTGGGGAAGCTTGGCCCGCAGTAAGGTAGCCTTAAACCGGGTTATTATGAATTTCAGTTAGTGCTAGTGTTATTTTACTTGTACGTAATTTCATTATGTTTGCCATATATTCTTTTGTAACAGTTTGGTGACATTTACATTAGTCCTTTTTGATTTAAAACATTTTTGTATCCCTCGATTTTTAACCATTTCAAACCCTAGTGCAAAAAATCAAAATAGGTCAATATATTAAGTTTTGTTACTTAATGATTCTCTTTTTTCTCAATGATGCAAGATATACGTATTTTTCTTGATTTTGGCAATAATAAATTTGTTAGAATGTATTTTTTTGATGGGATAGAGCTATTGGTTATACAAAAATTTCTTTGTTGTAAAAAAATAAAAATCTCACCCTTTAACTGGGTCTCTTGGTTCATCTAATTGTACATATTTTGACCACAAAAATAATACAACCTTATGTAAGTGTTTTGTGGTTCCCAAGACTATAGTTCGACCAATTGCATGAAACATACGAATACTGTTCGTTTGGAAGTCTTGTTCTAACTGGCAGTGGAAATGAATAAATTAAAGTATAATAGAGCTTATCTTCTTTATGTTGAAACTGAAGATATTCTGACTCAAATTGTCGACTTGTGTGCTTGATATATCAAGTATTGCTTCTTGTATATTTCCAAAATTCATTTTATGGAAATAAAATATGGTTTTAATGGTTATTATTATGCAGGCTAAAGGCTACCGTGTTGGACCAGTGTATGATGATGTTCTGGCAATGTCTTGGTTCTTCCTTGAGCTTATTGTCAAATCAATGGCATTGGAGAAGACCCGTCTTTTCTATCACAGCCTTCCATTAGGTTGATTCATAGTTCCTCATAGCCTTACATATATCTTGTTTGTCCTCTCTATTTTCTTAAGTTATTTATACTTTTCGTGAAGTATGCTTTTCTTGTCATGACGTATTCTCTACACTTAATAGTTTTTTTTGACTTATAGACGAGATATTTAATGCCATATAAAATCTTATTTTGAAGTATGACTTTTTTAATATTAGTAATATATTAAGTAATACATTATTCTCTATTTCAATGATAAATAATTAGTTGTGGTGGCTGTACTTATTAAATATTTACAATTATTTGATATTCAGTTATGTATTTCTTTATTGGAGAGTTTTTTTTGAATTTGAATTTCCCAGCGTAGGGATCTTATACATCTGCAGTATTTGATTTTGTCGATAAAATTGAATAAATGAAAATAGTATTTTCTTCGACATGATATCAAAGCAATTCACTATTGCAAAATTTGTGTATTGTTCAATTTTTTTTTCATGGCTTCGTTGTTGGGTCTTGGTGGTACTTTGGTGACTGAGAAGAGCAATAAACAAAAGATGTTGCTAAATCAAGTTTAGAAACAATGTTGTGAGCTATGATGACTTGAAGAATTTGTAAACTGCCATGCTTAAAAATCGTTCTTGTTGATCTTTGAGCTAACACTATTTTGCCTTTGACATTATATTGTGACAATGAATCTCCTGTTAATATTGAATATAACCTAGTGTAACATGATTGAATTAAACATATGGAGATGTATAGGCACTTTATGGAAGAGAAATTAGAGAGTGGTCTAATTAGTAATCCCTATGTTTAAAGAGGTTTTATTGGCAAGCTTAGAATAATCAATTTTTGCTCACTAGCAGGGGGAGGGTGAGAGTGGAGTGTTAGTTTCTTCTATTGAATATGAATTGCCTACTACAGGGTTGCTTATATCTGCAGTTTTTGATTCTGCAAAGTGATTTGAATGACTGAAAAAAAACTATTTCTTCAACATTATTGACAAATTTTGATGTCTCTTGACTTCTCCTTCAATTTATTTACGTGCTCTTTACATGTTCACTTATAATCCCCCCCTTTCAAATTCATTTGTTATATTTCTGTCTACAGGTGAAGATATTCCTCCAATGCAATTGAAGGAGGGAATATTTAGATGCATAATGCAGCTGTACGATTGCCTCCTTACTGAAGTGCATGAACGCTGTAAAAAAGGGTTAAGCTTGGCAAAACGGCTGAATAGCAGTTTGGCATTCTTTTGTTATGATCTTTTATCCATCATCGAACCACGTCAAGTATTTGAATTGGTAAGTGAATTGTTCGCTCAATTTCCATCAGTATGCCTTAACTCCATATGTATATAACAGTGTTTAATTTTTCTACTTTTAGGCGAGTGACTTTTTTAAAACAAAAGTGATTTTTTTTGTGTTATTTTCATCTACTGGATCAATATGTTGCTGAATTGGTATATCCTGACAGAACTCTATCTGCTATAAAAGGATGGTTACTATTAATCTGTTTCATGAATAAGGATGGGATTTTTTTTTGGCTGTTGGATGGGTTTAGACTGCTGTAGAATCCATTAACATTCTCTTAGCTATTGCTCACTTGGAAAGAATATTCTAAAAACTAGGGTCATTTATTTTTTAGTTTCCCTTATGCCTTTTTCTTTTGATTTTTTTATTTATAATTTGATGTCTCTCATGGAAATGTTAGGTCCTGGTGCTGTATAGTATTTGATAGTATTATGCAGCTGTAGTTTTCTCTTTGCTGTTTTGTGTATGTAGAAGTATTTTCTATCTATTATTTTTTGTTTCGCTTAGTCTTTTGAAAGTTTTTATGGACACTGGATCCTTATTCGTTCTTAATGTGATTAAAGATAGGTAATTTATCTTGCAATTTATTGACTGGGGAGTGGGAAAGAGTGCTCGACTTCTATTACTTCTAGAACTTGACACTTATTGTTACTTTGTGCTGTTTTGGTTATTTTTCTTTTTGACACCGATTTTATCTGCTGCAGGTATCATTGTACTTGGACAAGTTTTCCGGTGTTTGTCAGCCAGTTCTGCATGACTGCAAGCTCACTTTTTTGCAGATTTTATGCGATCACGATCTCTTTGTAGAAATGCCAGGGAGAGACCCCTCCGATAGGTACCTTTAAAAATTGCGTCTTTCAATGTAAAAATAACATGGTGCCCTTATAATTTACATTTTTAATGGCAAAGTAACTTGTTAGTTTATGTGTTGCTGTCTTTCAAAAATCATTATTATATTATTGTGGAAATCAAGAAAACATGCTGCAAAGCTTTTGATTTGATATGTCGTCTCGTGTCATGCAAGGCAAGGAATTAGTGGTTTGTACTTATTTGGACTCATTCGAATTATTCAAAAGCTATAAACTAATACGAGTTGCTTTTATTTCTTTCTGGTAGGGTATGAGTATTGTTTACCATTTTGACATGCTCTATGCACTGGATACATTTTTGTTGCTTATATTCAAGTTGGTGAGAGTTTTTTGTCTTTCCCACCAACAGCATAAAATTTTCTGATCAAGGTTTGGGTGAGTCAGAAGAAGTTTATGAGCACAATACAGCCGAATAATTCCTCTAAAAAAGATCAGATACATATAAAAGAATTTATCTTTCATTCCTCCTCTCCTTATGTAAGCTAGATGCATTGATATTTGATGTGTGCTTGACTTGATTTTTTTTCATGTTATAGGAACTACCTTTCTTCTGTCTTAATTCAAGAACTCTTTCTTACTTGGGATCATGACGATCTTGCTCTGCGGGAAAAGGCGAGTGAAACAAGTTAATGAGTTTTATCATATTCTCATGGTTGTCCATTTCTTTCATGTGTCTGATGGAGGCTTATTTTATATAAGATTGCTAACATAATAAAATTTTGACCCACAATGTTATATCAATTTAAACTCTTAGTTTTCTTTCATTTATAGGCAGCTCGAGTCTTAGTTGTTCTCCTATGCAAACATGAATTTGATGCTCGATACCAAAAGCCTGAAGATAAGCTATACATTGCCCAGCTATATTTTCCACTCATCGGCCAGGTACACATTATCTGAATTATAAAATGAAAAATGAATTCTTTACTACACAGAAACTTCAATTGTAAAATGTCTCATATTTGTGCCACTCACACCCTCGTGTTTTAAAATGGCTAACTGAGAACATTGTTGTTGTCTTCCCTAATGAAGATGAAAATTTCACTCCTGTTTGCTAGCAAGTAATTAATTTGTTTCAAATTCACTTACTTTGTTGTGAATGCTCTAACTACACTAATGAAATACAAATCACTCTTAAATCATGTGATAAAAAACCACAAACCTAAACTGGTGATACATAATTGTGTAGCATGTAGTTATTGACAACCTTATTCCTTCCTTAACTTATGTTTGGAGCTGTGCAGATTCTAGATGAAATGCCTGTCTTCTACAACCTTAATGCTACAGAGAAGCGTGAAGTATTGATTGTGATTTTGCAAATTGTACGCAATCTTGATGATGCTTCACTGGTCAAGGCGTGGCAGCAAAGTATTGCTCGGACTAGATTGTTCTTTAAACTCATGGAAGAATGCCTAATTCTTTTTGAGGTTTCATATTTTTCTTACTTGAAATCTTCATTAAAAACTTGCCTTTTTATAGTGGTTTTGTTATCTCTACTATTTGGTATCAACTGCTGAAAAAATTGATTTTTCTTTTATTTTGAAGTGAAATGTTTTTGAGTGGAAGATCTTATTAATGCTACAGATCCTTCGTGTGCAGTTAAACTTACTGGATTTTTTTACTGTTTATTTAGTCTAATGATACTTGAAGTAACAATTCTTAAATGTGCATTTTAAAGCATAAAAAACCTGCTGATGGCATCCTTCTGGGTTCTAGTTCGCGTACTCCTGCTATGGTAGATGGTCCTGGATCCCCAAAGTATTCTGATAGACTTTCTCCTGCAATTAACAATTATCTATCTGAAGCATCCAGACAAGAAGTCAGAGTGAGTTAATTATTGTGGTTTCTCATAGTTTACCATTCAGATGTGTTTTAATGGTTACGGATTATGATTGACTGATTTTCTACCTTTGCATTTTATTGTTTTCACTATTTTTTTCCCAAAATCTCTTTTTGAGAAAAAATTTCGTATTTTTTTCTCAAATATCTGGGTCTTCTTCATGCAGCCTCAGGGCACACCTGAGAATGGTCATATGTGGCAGCGGGTGAATTCTCAGCTTAGCTCCCCTAATCAGCCTTATTCTTTGAGAGAAGCTTTAGCTCAAGCACAATCGTCTAGAATTGGTGCTTCTGCTCAAGCACTTAGGGAATCTTTGCACCCAATTCTAAGACAAAAACTGGTGTGTGATGATTTTTGTTGCCTCATATTGATCTGATTATTTTATTTTATAATAACTTTCTTATACTCCATTTTGTATTTGTTTCTTGATACAAATTCAGTTTCTCATCGAAATATAATGTTCATCAAAATAACTAATTAATTTCCAGGAGCTTTGGGAAGAGAATTTGAGTGCTTCCGTGAGTCTTCAGGTTTTGGAAATTACTGAAAAGTTCTCTACGATGGCATCATCCCATACAATTGCTAGTGACTATGGGAAACTTGATTGCATTACAACCATATTTATGAGTTTTTTTTCACGAAATCAGCCTTTAGCTTTTTGGAAAGCAATGTTTCCAGTATTCAACAGTGTCTTTCATCTTCATGGTGCCACTTTGATGGCGCGAGAAAATGATCGATTCTTAAAGCAAGTCACTTTCCATCTTCTTCGACTTTCAGTATTTCGAAATGATAGTATCAGGAAAAGGGCTGTTGTTGGACTTCAGATTCTTGTCAGGGTATGCTTTTGATAGCCATGTTCACGTATTTTTAAACTTTTTCCTTGGCCCCACTTGTGTAATTCCTAATGGTTTACTGCAGAGTTCTTTCTGTCACTTTACACGGACAGCTAGGTTGAGGGTCATGCTGATAATCACACTGTCAGAATTGATGTCTGAAGTGCAAGTAACTCTGATGAAGTCAGATGGAACACTTGAAGAGAGTGGCGAGGCACGACGACTTCGAGATTCTCTGGAAGAGATGGCAGATGAGGCCAAGGCTCTTAATATGTTGAAGGAGTGTGGACTTCCTGAGTCTGCACTAGTAGCAATCTCTGAAACATCAACAGATAACAGGTGGTCCTGGTCAGAGGTGAAATATCTTTCCGCTAGTCTCCTTCTTGCCCTTGATGCTAGCCTGGAACATGCTCTTTTGGTAAGTTTTTCAAATCAACTGTTTATGTGCCATCAACTTTGATTGGGATGCTATACAATTATATTTAGGCTAGGAAGTTGTTCCATGTACGGTTAGTCAGGGATGGTTCACCATTAGTTGAAGCTTAATGGTTTTTCATTACTACTTTTAGTATTAGGGTACAATTTCTCATATAAGTCAATAAACAAAGAGATGAACTTCTAACGGATATTATTATTTCCTGTTCTTTGTCTTGGCACATTCTTGAATCTCTGCTAATATATATATATATTTATATATATTTAAATATATATATATTTTTTTTTTTGCATCTATTTAATAATTTAACTCAGTTCGGTAATGATATATACCCCATATGGTCGTGGAACACTCGTTTCTCCCTCTGAGATATGTCAAAAAGGAAAGGCTGATAAGGAACCATTCTTTGTAAATATGCTCATAAGGCTTTGTTCTTAATCATAATGAGTTGAATCCCTTTTATTAGCATGTGTTGGTACTAGCCGTATGAATGAAAATTTTTGTAATGTTCTGAAAACTTTGTACTTTAGGCCTCTATGATGACAATGGATAGATATGCTGCTGCCGAAAGCTTCTATAAACTAGCAATGGCATTTTCTCCTGTTCCCGATCTACACATTATGTGGTTGTTACATTTATGTGATGCACATCAAGAGATGCAATCTTGGGCTGAAGCTGCCCAGTGTGCTGTAGCAGTGGCTGCTGTTGTAATGCAGGTAATATTTAGTCTACAATTTCTCTGACCACGCTTTTTTCTTTTTTTAAAGATTTCGGGCTGATTTAGTCCTCAAATGGGGATATATGTTTGTCTCAGGCCCTTGTTGCTCGAAATGACGGAGTCTGGAACAAAGATCATGTAACTGCTCTGCGGAAAATTTGTCCTATGGTCAGCAGTGAGATTACCTCTGAGGCATCTGCAGCTGAGGTAGAGGGATATGGCGCTTCCAAACTCACTGTTGACTCAGCTGTGAAATACCTACAACTTGCAAATAAGCTTTTCTCTCAAGCAGAGTTGTATCATTTCTGTGCAAGCATTCTGGAACTCGTTATTCCGGTTTATAAAAGCAGGAGGGCATATGGGCAGTTAGCTAAGTGCCATACGTTACTAACCAATATTTATGAATCAATCCTTGAACAAGAATCTAGTCCAATTCCATTCACTGATGCCACATACTATAGGGTAGGCTTCTATGGAGACAGATTTGGGAAGTTGGATAAGAAAGAGTATGTGTATCGAGAGCCTCGTGATGTACGGCTGGGAGACATAATGGAGAAACTTAGTCATATATACGAATCTAAAATGGATGGGAATCATTCTTTGCACATCATTCCAGATTCTAGGCAAGTGAAAGCAGATGAGTTGCAACCTGGAGTTTGTTATCTACAAATCACTGCTGTGGATCCAGTAGTAGAAGATGAAGATTTGGGAAGCAGGAGGGAGAGAATTTTCTCTCTTTCCACTGGGAGTGTTCGTGCTCGAGTGTTTGACCGCTTCTTATTCGATACCCCATTTACCAAAAATGGCAAGACCCAAGGAGGACTGGAAGACCAATGGAAAAGACGAACTGTTCTTCAGACTGAAGGCTCATTCCCTGCTCTAGTGAATAGACTTTTCGTGACTAAATCTGAATCACTTGAGTTTTCTCCTGTAGAGAATGCGATAGGAATGATCGAAACTAGAACTGCCGCATTACGAAATGAACTCGAAGAGCCTCGCAGTTCCGAGGGGGATCAACTCCCTCGTCTACAGAGTCTTCAGAGAATTCTTCAAGGCAGTGTTGCTGTTCAAGTACGAATCTTAACTTTCTCATACTTTTAATTCTGTGCATAAAAAAGTGAGGTTAAATTAAACATGATGGTATTCCTGTGCCTATTATTTATTGCAGGTAAACAGTGGAGTACTTAGTGTCTGCACAGCCTTCCTGTCGGGTGAGCCAGCAACAAGACTGCGATCTCAAGAACTGCAGCAACTGATAGCTGCACTGCTAGAGTTCATGGCGGTCTGCAAACGAGCCATTAGAGTTCACATTAGACTAATTGGCGAGGAGGATCAGGAATTTCACACACAACTTGTCAACGGATTCCAGTCGCTCACTGCCGAGCTATCGCATTACATTCCAGCAATTCTCTCGGAGCTTTGATTGTCTCCAACTCTCCATCCTGACACGCTTGTAAATTAATTAAATCACCTGTTGTCCATATAAATAGTCTACTGCTTGTTTTAATTTGCAACAGTTGGAATGTTGCTTGACACTTTATGGAGATATTCTAAGGTTGTTTCCTAGACAAAAGGGTCGTTACCTTTTTTTGTTCCAAACGCAGTGCAGCTGTTTTCATTTATAAACCTCAAAATCTCCACAAGACGGTACTTGCAGACCAAAAATAGTACTGTAACAACCATGAAAATGGAACATTGAAGAGACAAAATCTAAAGGCCAATGAATTGCTTGCCGCACATATCCCACAAGGGCACGTCAGAAGCGCAACTGGCAAATACAAAAAACAGGTTGCACAACAAACTGAAATTCACCTATTTATAATTTCAGCATTAAGACACATGATAATTATGCTTCGTTTTGATCTGGCTGAGGCTGGCTATGGGGCCATGGCATGAAAGCCATAGGTGGTCGAGGCTGTTGAGCTCCGTACATTGCAGCTGGATCTACTACCGGCTTTCCCATGATCATACCTGCAGGTCCAACTGGGTGTGGTGGGACATAGTAATAAGGAAGATCGGCTGGGGAACCAACAACCGGGAGAGCGCCTTTGGTCACTCCCAATCCCTCCTCCTTCAACTCATCCCTCGGAATAATATCGACCAAGAAATCAAAGACATCTGTCCTCGAAATGGCAGCTGCTATATCGTTTTTCTGAAGAGTTCTTCTCTTGTTCTCTTCTGTGTGGATCCAAGAGCGCAAGGTCAGCTCAAGAATGAACATTTCACACGCCTTTGCAAATATCACTGGGGCTTCGGCTGATATCATCCGAACGTCTTCATCGGCTTTCATTATTTTCTTTATCCTAGCGAGTGGAAGACTGTGGTTCTTGAAGTCAGTTGTCTGCTCAATTTCTTGCATTTGGTTGGCCCAAAACACTTGAAGTTGGTGCTGTTGTTGCTGCTGCTGCTGCTGATGGAAGTGCTGTGCCTGCTGGAATGCAAGCTGGTGAGGTGAGTTGGAAAAAGGGGCTGGGGGCTGATTTGGAGACGGGACGGCAACAGAAGGAGTTCCAGAAGCCACCATAGGAGCGTTTGGGTAAGGATTAGCAGGGTAGGTAGCTGACCTGCACCGGGAATTACTCCCACGACAGTTAAAAAAAACACATTCATTTGTCTAAAATTCAAAACAACAGAAGTACATACATATGAACTTCGCCAATACTCAGGTGGTAAGGTAACAATACTTGCAAACTGTTCAAGTTGAACCCGTCTTCAAACCTATTTATATGACAGCCAAAAGAGAACATTTGCAGAACATAATGAATCAACCTTACTCTAATCAATGGAAATATAGTTTTCATGCTTCTTCAAACAAAATGAATTGCCTTTACCTGAGCAATACCAATTAACCACAGTCACAATTAGTATCGCTCTTCTCCCACAGAACTGTCAACTTCAATCGCTTCTCCCCTGCCTTGAGAAAAAAGGTCATGCCCTTATAGTTAAATGAAACTTCAAAGATAAAAAAATTTAAATAAACAACATGCCTAAATACCAGGACTAGAAACCCAGATCCCTTTCTCAGAATAATGAACATGCATCGAATAATCAAGGCCAAACGACAGATAAAGAACAGATATTTGACCGAAAAAGGTAGTTCCATTGACTAATACGCCGTAACACATCATGATCATAGAGCAAATCAAAGCAAAAAAAGGAAAGAACAGCAAATAGACCCCAATTTTCCTACAGGATGCATGTCTCTACATTTGAAACAACTCTAGATTCGAGACTCTATAATCATCCTTGGAAAAGAATTCAACAATGAAAGGCCAAAACTCCAAACACCCGTCCGTCTCTTCGTTAGCTTTTAAAAAGGCTGGAATCATATCTTCTCCATCAGATTAAGCTAGCAATCAAGTTCATTTATCTAAACAGAGACTTGAACAGGAAAGCATAAAAAAGAAAAGTACGTCTTATTTTCTATCAGCTCACGCGGAGTCCCCAATATTCGAACACCCTCAATCACCATGAGAAAAAAAAAAAAAAGAAGGAGAACAGCCAAAAAGGGAACAGATCTGCCATAGAAACTCTGGAAAACAAGACGCAAGGGCAAATAAATTACCTGACAAGAAAGAGCTCCCCAATAACCAAAACCCTAAGAGGAGGGGAGAGAGAGAGAGTATAAAAGGGAGGGACAAACATCGTTTGAAAAAGGGGGAGAGAGACAGAGGGGGCATCTCCACGATGACACGTTACGAGCACTGAGAGTTCTGACTTGGGAAGTGGTGTTGACTATTTCTACCTCCCAATCCCATGGTTTTTTAACTGGCTTCCATTAAACGAAGAAGCAAGCTTAACACTAACTAAAAACATCAACAAAACAAAACGCGATCGCGATGGGACTCGAACCCACAATCTCCCGCTCCGGAGGCGAGCGCCTTATCCATTAGGCCACGCGATCAGATTGCTCGATGCAGCGGCATTAACAACATAATTTACTTAATTACTATTTATTTTATTCGGTTGCAGAACGGTAACCGTTCCTCCTGATTTGCCCATTTTCTCCCGACCCATCCGCAACTGTCTCTCTCTCTCTCTCTCTCTCGTAAAATAAAAGAAGAGATTGATACAGTTGTAGTTAAAAGGTCGTTCTGAAGTCTATCTGGTCTGGTCTTCTCCTCTAACCTCCTCCTTCCCAAACAATATTATTCTCTTCTCTAGACAGTATCTTCTTTCGTATCTCTCCCCCTCTCTCTTCACTACTCTAGCCTCCTTTCCTTTTCCCTTTCACTTCGAAAAAGCCAAGCTTTTGCCTACCGTTTTCAACTGTCTCTTCCCTTCTAATCCCTGAAAGAGCTCCTGTTTTATCAGCGACTATGGCGTTGAGTTCTTTCTTCAACTGGCAAACATCTCCGAGCTTCAACTCCGATCAGCTGCTTTTTGAAGACCCGCTTGTCTATTCGGACAGCTCTTCCGCCATTAACGAGAGCTTTGTTGAGCCCTGTTATGATCTCTCTTCATTCTCCTACCCTACAGAAGATTTCACTAATCTTCTTCCGTGCTTTTCTCCTCCTTCTTCTGACCCTTTTCTCAACCTCGCACCTCTAATGTCATCACCACCCAAAGATGACCACTTCAACTCTTTGTACCCGAGCCAGAAACGCCAGAAATGCTTTCACGATTGCTGCCACTACTCGGATTACACTCCGACTTTCCTTGACGGGTTTGCTCCTACTGCATGGCCAATGCCAGAGTTGGGCGTGGAGATGCTCACTCAGTTGCCGGAGTTCGATCCTCCGAAGCTTCATTTCAGTGAGTCCAATGTCGAAGACACGGGGGAAAGGGTGGTCTCGGCTCAGAGCATTGCGGCTAGAGAAAGGAGGAGAAAGATAACAGACAAGACTCAAGAGCTGGGGAGGCTGATTCCCGGCGGCGGCAAGATGAACACCGCCGACATGCTCCAAGCTGCTTTCAAGTACGTTAAGTTCATGCAAGCTCAACTAGGGATTCTCCAAATCATGGAACCGTCTGAGGTAACTACCATTTTCTTCCTCTTCACTTTCTCTCAAGCTCTGCATTTTCCTATTTAGTTTTACTTAATCTTAGAGTTTAGATGAAGAACACTATAGTGGGCATGTAATCAATCCGTTTTTTTATCCATGATCGACTGTAAAACTTGGACACAACGCTCTCAAAAGCGTAGCTTTTTCTTCTTTTTATTGGCGTCCAACCATGCAGTCAGACAGTAAATGTAGGACTGAGGTCGATTAATCACTTTGTTTTGGTAAAAAACACACAAAAACGTGCAAGGGAGAAAATGGGAAGTTACGTGAGAGAGAATTAAGGAGACAGTTTACGAGGAGAGTTGAAAAGGTAAGAGGAAGTTCCGCTCCGACAAAAATGGGTTACAGGGATTGGGCTTTAATTGGCAAAAACCCATTTTGTAAATGGAGTTCGGCCGTCGGCCCATGAATTCTAAATCTCGATTTTTGTATTTGCAGAAAAGTCCTGAATTGCATGCTTTGCTTTCGTCTCCATATGTGGAAGAGAAGCTATGCATGGAGGAGAAGTGCTTGGCCCCTTCCGGGTTTGCCGGAAAGATCACGGAGGATCACGATGCTGAATTGAAGCCGGCAGCAATCTACGACGATCTTCCCCATCTTTCTCCCTGAATTTCAATTGATTTGTCTATTTTTCCAGTTTTTTTGTTCATTTGACTGCACTCAATTATTTCATTTTACTGTAAAGTTCATGCTTCAATCTATCACAACTTCCAGGCAACAGCAGAACACAGATGAAGTCATCAGATTTGAACATTTACACATCCAACAACAGCTAAAATCAGCAAGGCAAAAACCGTTGAACCAAGGATCCAATACAAAGATCATCATATGTTTGTAGTTACGATGCTTTTAGCTCTCATGTGAAATAATCTATTGCGAAGTTTCGACCGGAGTGTCTGATTGCCCTCCCCATTCCGTCCAAGAACCATCATAAACTGCAACCTCAGATTTTCCAATTCTATGGAGACCCTACATGTAAATAAACATGAAATTTAAAAATCTCTTTTTTACAATACCCACCTATTCAAAAATCAATCTTTTTCGAATCTTGAGAAATCAAAAACATAATGTACCAATGCAAGAACGCAGGCTGTAACGCCAGTGCCGCAAGAAGTCATGAGAGGAGCTTCCAAAGAGATGCCTGTCGAAGTCACGACTTGAGCAAGAAAGCACAAGTTCTCGTATTGATCGAATTATAATTATTATGAACGAAATCACAAAGTAAAACACAATTGTAACCTTCTTGAACAAATCGTTTCTTCAGCTCATCTGATGGCAAGAGTGTTTGTGAGGCGTCCAACATCTGTAAAAGAAAAAGCATACAAATCATTTTGCCTAAATTAGTGGTCTGCATTGTGGGATTTCGATTAGAACTCGAAGACAATAATGCACAGGTTGATGCTGTACCTGGGGAAAAGGAACGCACTTACTGCCAGGAACATGCCCGCTTCTTATACCTTTCCTAGGCTCTGGTACAGCTCCATCAAATCTGTACAAACATTCAATCTCCATTAATAATAAACTTTTATAGACAAAACTGTGGACTTCCTGAGACAGATCGCTAATTGTTGTTCTTGATTGTTCCTTGGGATGATAGGTAACATGCAGAGCACTAAATAATCAGCCAAACCAGAAACGAGACTACCTGGGTTTTGATCTGGCATCTATGAGCAGATGAGATTTCTCCTCAATATTTCTTTTAACCTGGAATAAATATAACATAGAAACGGACATTGGAACATACGGTATTATCTGTAGAACAAGGTTTCTTTTCTATTAACAGTCTCTCTATTGATACATTGGCACACCTGAAAATTTTTGTTGGATTCGGAAAATGAAATTTAAATGCCGTGTAACTATAATCATGACAACAAAAATGCCTAACCTGTTCAATGCCCCACACAAGATGTGGCTGAAATTTTGTTTGAAATGTGATTGGCCCAACCTGCAGAACAAAACCGGATATCATGACACTGCCAACAATGAAAACCCAGTAGCTTGAGAAAAAACAAACCACGAAAAAAGGGCAAAAAATAAGAATATATATTTCGCCAAGAAAGTACGAGAATAGTCTGCAGAATTCTCTTAACTACAGTAGATTAAACATGGAAAAAGAACAAAGAATTTACATCTCATTCATTTTGCTGCACTTCTTGAAATAAGAAAAGAATCATATGACTAAAATAAATTGTCTAAACTTACAGCCTGGCCTTGATAAACTTTCTCTATTGCCTCACTTGCGGCACTAGCTTTCAGAATTGCATCACTGGAAGCACTGGATTCAACATCATATCCAGCTGCACGCCATCTTGGTAGGCCACCATCTAATACCCACACTCTTTCGTGTCCAAATACTCGGAACATCCTTTCATGTGATTAAAATCGATTAATATTCATGCAGATAAAATTTAAGAAAGGAGTACCCAAAACTCACCACCAGACGCGGGCCGCACTAAAGATTCCCTTCCCATCGTAAACAACTACTCCATCCTTGTTCTGGATGCCAAGAGCAGATACAGCAGCAGCAAAAGCTTCCCCCGATGGCAACATATGCGGCAACTGAGAATAATACCTTTCAGCATCTAAATAACAATATATAAAAATGCATCTTTATCGATAGCTTGGGTTTTTTCCTCATCAGTGAATGTTCTTTGTAACACTGATAGAAATTTCTCTAAAGCAAGTCAATACAGCATTCATCAAATTATTCCAAACAAGATTTCATCAATTTCTAGATTTGATGGAGATTTGGGTTGGTTTTTCTCTATAAATCATTATGAGAGATTTTAATAATAAAAAAATAAGAAGAAGAAGAAACTCATATACTATAAAATAGGACAAACATAACATTGACAGAAAAAATCGAGAAACAATAATTCACCTTTGTGGTTCGATCTGCTATCCCATCTAGATCAAAGAAAATGGCACCAGGAATATGAGCAACCTGTATGCAATTGTTTTTCACTTTAAAGACTAGAAATGGCGGTAAATTGAGAAATGAATATGAAAGGTAGTTCATATGAAAGCTTTCCTACTCGAAAAGATTGTATCTTAAGGTTAAACTACTGACAAAATATACAACCCAAACACCATAACATACGGGAAAATAAATAAAAGAAAATCAATAAAACCTGGTATTCTTGGATTGGATTTCTCTGTTCATCTGGCATGTACCATGATGCATCTAATACCTAAAAATATGAATGCAAAAGGTACAAGAATTAACAGAACTAAAGGACATAACAAGAGGGGTGTACTTTATAATTATGTAAAATGATAAATGCAACTAGCAATACCCAAAACAAAATTAAAAATTTGCAGACAAGTATCGACTACCTTTAATTCAGGCTCTTTAAGGTTAGCATGAAGCCAATCCACAGACACAACTGGTTCGTTTGCATATAAGGATTGTGTAGAAGATTCAACTATTTTGCCAGCAACTGAGGAAGCCATGATACGAGGAACTAGACCAGATATTTTATGTGGTACAGATGTTGGCTTAGCTCTCAAGTGAATTGATCTCTTCTACAAATGTGAGAACCAGAGTTTGAGAAATACGAAGAAATAAGTACAACAGAAACTGTTTCCTTAAATATAACAAAAAACTAAGACTAGGATTAGAAAAATGAAGAAAATAAAATATTTCCTCTCGCCCATAATTCCTTGGAACTTCCATTTCAACATCAACCACTGTTCTAATTAGTTAACCCCAAAATGAGACTCAATAATTTAGATCAATAAACCAACGAAAACAGAGAGAGCACAAGAATAAAGCAAGCCGACCTGAATTATATTTAATTCTAACATCACAAAGTACAGTCTGTACTCATCAAATATTAGTAATTCAGCACAAATCAGTGTAAAAAAACAGTAACTTACGTCGATTAAAGGAGTAAGAAGGTGGGCTTTGCGGGTGAGAGAGAAGGAAGAGTGAATCAGTCGACTACCCAAAAGGGTCTTTGCGATAAGAGACGATGCCATCTAACCAGAGAGCATAAACAAAAAGATGAGAATTAGAGAGAGTTTCAGATACCAGATTTCAGCGAGACATTTGATCGAAAACAGCGAGCCGTTCAGCCACAGAGATGAACTCTAGCGAGAGCAGCTGCGACTTCTGCCACTCTCGAGGAATGAGAAGGTGACAAAAAGCTGCCAGCTTTAGAGGGTTGGGGAGAATTAATGGATCACATTTGATCAGGGCCAACACCAGCTAAATTGGTCAGGCAAGAACGTAAGCCCAAACAACTGCGGCCTGTTTTGACTTCTCTCATGTCATGTCGTGTTGGGACAAATTCAAGGGATCTTATGTTCCAGATTCTCAAGCTATTAACTACAGAAGTCCCTCTCCAATTTTATTATTTCTTTTAATTGCTTTCTAAACACTTCATGAGATCAAAATACTGCTAAACACAAACTGGATGAAAATTTGACAGATTTGACGATTATTAAACTTGCATTCTTGTCCACACCCCGCAGTGCCACAGTGCTGCCATTGAAATAAGCAAAAGGAAGGTGGAAGAATCATTATTTATCAGAGGAAAGACAGCAAAATGAAAACATCAAAGTGAGATACAATGCACTGTTTTAACTTCAATGAAGCAGCATTCAACTTCAAGGATAACACGCCAACTTGAAACCTAGTTTCAGCCATTGAATTAAGACCCTGTGAAACATTCCACCATTGAAGACCTCCCCTTCCAGTCACTCGCACTTGCAAGTGATTAAAATTCAACGACCTGGATTCCATTCTTATTCATATATTGTGATAGACCAAAATGATCATTTAACGAAAACAACTAAACAAAGTCATCACATTATACAACGAAAGCTAAATCCAAAAATGATTACAGAAATGAAATATGAATATAAAGTCACCTGCTTTATAAATAATTCAAAAGGGGAATCCCCTACTCAAGGTCTTTTTTGAGGTTTCTGCCAACCTCTTGATTCCTTTTGCACTGGTATAGAACTCTATCAGCTCCGCTGCAACCTCTTTCGGTTGACTCCTCACAAACGCCTTTAAAAACCTCTTCTCCTTCATCCTAAGTGCTTTGAGCATTTCATGGCCCCTAATCTGCAAATTAAGATTCATTTCTTGCATCTTCATCGAGAGTTTTAATCGAGGCTTCAACACAGTTTCCAGATTGGAGTACAACAAAAATGGGTGCTGAATAACTACATTAGCAGGCATCTTCAATGTGCAGAGAATGAATGTCATATTCCTCTGAACCTTATCCACTGATAGAGTTAGAATAAGAGGGGATCGTCCAAAAAAACAGAAAATCTCGTCCTCTGTAAACCCGAACTTCTCTAGATTTGCCACTTTACGACGGATAGTCTCGAGCCGTGAGATGCCAATGATAGTGACAACATATTTATACATTGTAGCATCCTTTGAAACCCCGGTTCTGCAAATGTATTCCACTTTCTCATCATCAAATGAAGTTCGAGGAATCAAAGTGGGCCGGGATATCAGCATAAGTATCAAATCCTTTTTGCTTACACCCATTTCTTTATATAGAGCCATGACAGGCTTGATTTTATGGTGAAAATCGTAAGTCAATAGAGACGGATTTCTCACAATGGCTTTGACAAGAACAGGCTTTGAATCGAACAATGTCATGAAAAAATCAATCCGCTCGGCGAAGTTATTATTGATTCGACAGCTGAAGAAACGGGGGCGACAATGGATGATCTTAACTAGATCAGGCGAAGTAATTCCCAAGTCTTTTAGTAAACTGAGTTTTTGCTCAAGTTGATTGAGATCAGCGTTGCGTAAAGATGGCCTTCGCGCAAATATCCTCGCTACGTCTCCATCGGTGCAACCCCATCTCCTCAACAAATCTGTGGAGTCATTCAGACAATCTGAAGTAGTAGCGACGCTTTCTCCTTCTGTGGGACATATTGTCGAACAGTTTAAGGACGTGAAAATATTCCACCTCTCCCGCACTGGGCTTTTCTGAGAAGAAAGCAAAAGTTGTCTAGAAGAGAATATTAGCCTGAGCATGACTAGAGCCTACGAATGGAGTCTCATTTCAATGGCGCAAGCTCGAATCCAGTGACAATTACGTTCAGAAACAGTGTTCTTGGCAATAGAAAAGCGAGAGGAGACAGTAGGAAGAAGATCAAATACGAACTTAATCGAATGAAGAACCAGAACTTCTACCCGCGATGAGAAAAGCGAAAAAGAAAAAGAAAAGAAAAGAGGAAATCAAAGATGAGCGCCGACGGGAGGAACAGATCACTCCCCCCGCTGACATCGAAGGCAATAAGAAGTCGAACATGGATATATTTAATAAATATTTTTAGTAACATTCTTTAGGTTTTCATCATTTTAAATTTAAAAAAATAATAATAATAATTGTATCACATGTCACATGTTTGAAACGCCAAAAATAGAAATAAAAATAAACTTACATTTTGACATCTTTCTATTACTCTATATTCTTATTTATTAAAATAATACATATTAATTTATATAATTAATAATTTATTTTAACTATTTATTACTTGGATATTGTTACTTTCTTGATTACATTTTGAATACATGAAGTAAGAAATGAACATGCAAAAACAATGTTGAGGCTGCTAATGAACTATGATCACACATTGCTCGACTCGACATGACATTCACACCAATGTAGAGTTGTTATTCCCATCATTTGAGACGTTCAAGTTTTTTGATTTCCTAGACTCGTACATTTATCCCTTCAGCAAAGATTCCAACACAAGACTCAGCACTATCATCAGTTAAGAGAATAAACGGGTAGAAATTACACATTCATCAACCAAGAAAGTAAAATCTTGCCAAGGGCAACTTCAATTTTCAAAATTCAAAAAAATATGCTTGAGTGATTATAAAACAACTTGAAAAACGAGATTACCAAGAAAGAAAAGCCCTCCTTTCATGGCTTCTACTGCTTGATTTTCCAGTTATGTGATGATCGGGGTCCCCTAGCAATGCCCTCGTAGTATTGAGAATCAAGGTCATTGTTGTTCCAGGCCTTGACAAAGTCGGAGAAGAGTTGGCGAGCAGAATCAGAGGAAAGATCAGAGAAGAACAACTTTTTCTCCTCTTTCAACCACGTGGCAAATTCGTTGTTCTTGGAGAAATAATCGTCGCTGGACAACTCTTGAAACCCTTGTCTCTGAAAAATAAAACCCCATTATTAAGCACGAAGATAACTTTTTCCATCGCCCATTTCTTACTAAAATGTCCAGATTGAAAATTGCTGCATAGTTAGGATGTCAACTTCATTCATTAACTTGTCCGTTTTAAACATGCTGTGATTTCTACAAATAAAAATGAAAGCTTTGACTTTTGACTGAGGATGAATTCATCACGTTTGTTCCCCACTAGAAAGTAGTGGAAGACTCTGCAGAATGTCGCATAAGTTTTTTCCTTGAGGCTAGTAGTCTATTTACACTTGACATTCTTTTTGTGAAGAAAATGAAAAAGAAAAGCAGGGAACCAATTCGTCCAATAGTGCTTTGAAAGAACTCACCGGCCGATCAGCCGCATTATGTTTGCCTTTTCTGTCATTTGACTTCTTTTCTGGGGAGAAAGAAAGTGAATACCAACATGAAAAAACGCAAGGAAAAAAACCCTGAGATGAAAGAGTTTCTTAACAATGAATTTTCTATCACAAAGTAAACAAAGTATGTGTTTAGCACTAAAATATGTGAAAAAATGGATCATATAAAGCTTCTTTAGCAAATGTGATCAATTCTAAATTAAAAACAACGAGAAAACTCAATATACATGTCGTGCAACTACAAGCAAGTAGTATGGACAGGAAGGAAAAGCTTTGCTAGCCTAACTGCCTAAGCAATAGAGATATGTCAATCAAGTACTGCAATGTTTAAGCAAGTTCACCAAATTCTTTAGCCTTGTTAGAAATGCTTTGGCCCATAACTCATGAGTAATGAGATTTTAAATCCATAAATGAAGTAAGAGATAATAACTAAATCAAATTGCGTTCCTTAGAATGAAATTCTAATCCATTTATTATACTTTGCAGCAGATGAGCGTAAAAGAAAAACTTGAGGGAACTGATGATTGAAGTTTAGGTATACCTTTACTCTCATGTAATATAAATCGTTGACATCGACCATGTCTAACCTATATCAACTAAATCACAGGGTTTGGTGAAAAGCTGCGCAAGGTTTATGATTAAATACGATATGAATTGGATTAACGAATGATTGTACACCAATTAAATCAATTTCCATCTGCAGTCGAGGAAAGAAAAATTAGATTTAGTTCAGCCTATGTGACGCTGCGAATCAAATATTGCCTCCATCTTATGAAATCAAATAATCAGACAGGAAAAAAAAAGAATTTTTTCGGCTGACCTTTATCAGAATGGCGTTTGGAGTGCTCATGAGATTTCTTCTCTTTCCGCTTCTCTTTCTTGTCACCTTTTCTGCTCCCGCTTTCTCTACTGTGCCCGCTTCTCAATCTCTTGGTTCTTCCTTCATCTGCCATTTCTCAAGAAGCAACTTCAAATTAAAATTTCTCGAAAGCAAACGGCGACATGTGTCCAGTAACTGAAAAATACTAAAAAGAAAAGCGGAAATGAACCTCCGTCAAGAAATTTCAGTATTGAGTGAAATCGTCCAGTAGTTTGACGTAGAAATTAATTTATAATGAACGCAGATCACATTTAAAGTTAGAAATAAAACTTCCCTAAATTGTTCTTCCTCCGTTCCGAGTGCCCAGTCCAAGAGTAAAACCAAAGGGAAAGTGGAATGTTATAGTAAGGACAGAAATACCTTCCGATGAGGACAAAGAGCTTCTCTTCCTGATCTTCTTCTTCTTCTTCTCCTTGGAATTTCTCTCACTTCCCTCCATCGTAGTTTTGAGTCGACCGAAATTGCTGAATTAGAAGGGAGGAGTTTTAGCGAGCAGAGGGCTTGCAATTTTTATTTTTATTTTATATTAATAAAATAAATATTTATCTATTTATTTTTATTTTTTAAATATTTAATTTTGAAGCGATGCTTAGATTTGCCTCCAAACTTTTCCAACGAACCAGGGCGATTAACTACCCATTGAGACGTAGCTCTTCGTCAGTTCGTCTCCTTAAATGGCTGTTCTCAACCATTCTTCTCCATCTGAAACTCTCTTCCTATTCTCTTTCTCAGAGAAAAATCTAAGTCTTTCGCTGGATTCGTTCTAATTTCTGAAGTCGATGAGAATGTTGAGCGCCAAGAATGGCTGGATTTTGGGAGTGCTAATGATCTCCGTTCTGATGTCACTGGCGCTGAGAAAACCTAGAGGTGAAATGGAGAAAGCATTCACTCTCTCGTTCTCCCAAGATCCTCCACTTCAATCGGAAGCATCTTCTGTTTCCTTGGATCTTTCTTCCGATCAACCTAACAATGGCCGCAGAGAGCTCTTCTCTATGCTTTCTGGCCTGCAATACGACTACTATCATAATACCTGCCCCGAGGCCGAGAATATTGTTAGATCAACAATGGCTCAGATATACTCCCAGCATAAAGGCGTCTCCCCCGCTCTCCTGCGGCTGTTCTTTCATGACTGTTTTATTCATGTACATGGTGATACTTTCTTTATTACTTTCTGTTTCGTTCACATGAACTGTTATCTCGATCTCACAGATTCTGTCGGGGCTCTTGTTTTATGCTTTTCTTTTATATCGCTATGCAGATTAAAAGTTTATTATCTTGATTTCTTGACGTTCCTTGCCGATTTCTCTGGTTCTTTCCTCGTTTGTTTTACTTTAAATCGATTTTAGGTTGAATGAATTGTCTTCCCCGCTTACCTCTTGTGTTACCCCGGTGTTTCTGCTGAATTGAACTAGGGGTGTGACGCTTCTCTACTCTTGGACCAGAGCGATGGAGACAATAATTCCACTGAAAAGAAAGCCGTACCAAACACGACGCTGAAGGGCTTCAATTGGATTGATATGATCAAGGAGGAGCTTGAAAGGGTTTGCCCAGAGGTGGTTTCCTGTGCAGATATTATCTCACTTGCCACGAGAGATGGAATTGTATTGGTATCTTCTGCTTTCTGCCTTTCTCCCCTTTCCATACCAAACATAAAATAAATTCATCCATTGTTGATCTCTGCAATCACTTCCAAACACTCCAAATGCAGGCTGGTGGCCCCTTCTACCCTGTTTTTACTGGGAGGAAGGACAGCTCTCAGTCCTTCTATGACGAAGCGATGGCTCAAATTCCGAAACCTGACGATAATATTAATCAGACTCTGCACTTGTTCTCGTTAAGAGGCTTTGACGAGAGAGAAACAGTCAGTCTTTTAGGTAGTCACATATCTCTTCTTCCATCCATCTTCTATTTGCAATAAGGAAACTAAAAGGCTTCAATGGATGTGTTTCAATCTGCAGGAGGACACAACATTGGGCGGATTGGGTGCCAATTCATTGAGCAACGACTCTACAACTTCTCCGGAACTGGAAAACCAGACCCTACAATATCTCCTGAATTTCTAATAGAGATGAGAATCAAATGCGGAGGAAATAACAGTAGCAGAGGAGGGTCTCTCACCCTATCGGATGAAAAATTGGAGGCCATGGCAATGAATATGGAAAGATATTCATCAGGCTTATCATACTCTCAAGAATTGACATCCTCCATACAATCTGGAGCAGGTTTTGGCACTCACTATTACCAGCAATTGCTGATGGGGAGAGGACTCCTCTTTGCTGACCAACAACTAATGGTCCATGACAAGACTTCCAGACTGGTAAGGGCGTATGCTTCAGACGATGGTTCTACATTCCGAATGGACTTCGCCCGGGCCATGTTGAAGATGTCAGGTCTGGACGTATTGATAGGTTCGCAAGGTCAGGTGCGGCTCAGATGCTCCTTGCCTTTGCCTAGCTTCTCTTAACCACATTGTCCAAAAAGCTTCTATACAGAAGAGGTACATGTCCATAATGATGACATTGGCTTCGAATTTCACCCTGCGAGTCAATTGAAAAGAAAAGGGTAGAAATAATCCACACACTTGATTTAGAAAGATGGTTTACATTCAACAGCACAAAAACAATAGAATATATGAACAATAGAAATCATTTGGCTGTACATTTGGTTAGTAAAAACGTGGAAATGAGTACAAGAAAATGTAACAGCCCAAAAAGCAGGCGGCTCGGTTAGAGCCCAAAGCTAAGGGCCCGACCTCTTAAATGGGGCCTCAAGTTAGGTTCGTCCTCCACACAAGGACGCAATCAGATGTTTATGTGGGCATTTAATTCTTCTTTTGTAGGCATTGAATGCCATTGCCCCCCTGGTACGGTCATATGCTTCAGACGACGACGATGATTCGTTCTTCGTTTTTCGTTTTTCTTTACGTGTTATAATTGTGTTTCTCATCACCATAAATGCTTCCATGCTCTTCATTATCTCATTATACATTTTCTAAATTTGTAATAATCAACCTTTCTTTTTCATGAAAATGAATATAGGTTGTACCAATGAATTTATGGTATGCTCTCCCCATACTTTAGAAATCCGTGTCCATAAATATAAACAAATGGAATATATTCATTTTTAGTTTTATTTTATGAACATCTATTACACTTGGTCACAAATAGTATCATGTCTAATATATTAAAAATACTAACATATTTAGATATAAACATTCATTGAACGACAAGTCACATGTTTTTTTCATTAAAAGTGTGGGTTTATTTTATACTAAGGTATCATTTTGTTCTTCTAATTAATATCCGCATTCTCGTTATTTATTTTATGGCAGAACATAGGACATGATTTTTAATTAACAATCACTGTTTGTTGTCATGAATATAACGCATTAACTACTACTCATATGTCACATTTTAACTAACATGCTTTTATATCTCAAGTTATAATATGATGGTTGTGTATGATCAGATTGGGACCATGGACTAGCACTAGTTGAATAATGTGTGTAATAATACAACTAAGTTAGTTACAATTATGTGCATGATTATAGAAGTTGGTTTCAAAGAGTAAGCAATGTCATGATTTTGAGGCGGGTTTAACAAAAACGCTTGGTCAAATGTCCGATTCTTGAAGAGGACTCGAACGTCTAGTCCAATGTCTTATTTGAAGTGAAATACTCAATCAAAATTAAAGTTATAGCTAACATAAAATAAGCCAAAATACACATAATGATTACAAGAAAATATGGTGCAATACAAATAAAGAGGAAATATTATGCATAATCATAACATGCTAGCACCATTCAATTTATCACTACAAGTCCAAAAGGAAGAACTCTAAGTGAGAAATAGAAATAGACACTTAAGTAAAAACAGAGAAATAGGAAAACCTTTACTCAAATCACTACTTTCGATCGCCTCAATTCTTACCTGGAAATTATGGGGTTGTTTGGAGTGAGTAACCAATTCAGTAGGAAACTTTTACTACATGCAACGTATGAGAAAACTAATTTTATCATTTTATTTCAAAATCACGAGCCAAATAAAATGTATTGCATGAATTTACATTTATCAAAACTGTTTTACCATTTTAAGAAAACTAGCTCCACGAGTTACTGGGGAGGCGATATTAAAAACATTGTTGCATACACATGCAACTATATTAAAATAAGTTTTCACTGTTTTCCGTAGAAAACAATTTTAGTGAAAAAAGGCCTCTCACATACCCTTGCATGATGATTGCCCACAAGGCTCGTAAGGAATGACGATGATCCAAAAATCTATTCAATCACATGATGCACAAAGAAAGGACTATCTGAAAACCAACTAAACATGAATCGATCGTATAAACAAACACACTGTCTTGGTTTATGGACTTGAACCAAAGAACGCATCATCACCGTCCTATTACCCAATCGTGTCGTACAACAAAATATTTTCACTTAGCAGAAGACGTACAGAGATAACCTCATGTTGTTTTGGCCCCAAAACCGTCTAAACAATAGAAAGTTCATCCACCAATGTGTATGTAATGATATAATGAAATATCATGCACGAGTAAAGTCAACAATCAACATGTAAAATTACACGTACATATAAATATAAAATTAGACGTGTTGTTAAACATAACAAGCTGGTTTTAGTGTGATAGTTCACAAAATAAAATTTTGAAAGACATGATGCAATGCGGTAAAAAGTTTCTACTCCGATGATGACTACTCTTTTTACCAGTGGAAGCACTATTGTTGAGAATGGGTTTAAAATATATAAAATCGTTGGAACCTATAATGAACAAAATATCAGAAATCTTTCTAACAACTCTTGGGAAAAGGATGAATGGATGTCATATCGGGACTAGGAATCTAAACAAAAAAGGGAAATGTTAAACAACCTTGAACTTAAAGACTACCGCACAGTCGCTCGGGACTCTATTGTGGCCGTCTAGACCACGCAACAATCAACCTGGGCTTTGACCCTGTTGCAGATGCCCAAGGGTTAGCAGTGAACGACTAACGTGGACACCCAATTTAGTGGCGTTAACCGGTGCGGATGCCTAGGGTCCTATTGGGAACGACTAGTGCAAACTCCCAAGGTCCTTGATGTGGACAACCGATGTAAACACCCAGACTCGATTGGGGATGCTTGGTCCTGAGCAGTTTTTGATCAATTCAATTAGACACTCCTGTGGTCGACCGGGGGTGACTCTTCTAGCGTGAAACGATAAGGAAAACGCATCCTTTTTCCTGGTTTCCATCTCCAATTGACGCAAAACTCCGCACAAACTCTAGATCGACTAATATATGACAGAAACAACCTAATATCTCAAGTTTCGAAGCCCAAAACTTAAATCCAATTCAACGAAATTTTCAAGGAGAAAACGAGAGTTAGAAATCGAAGTGTCCTTGGAGAATCTTCACAAAACTTGAAAATCGGAACGCTAAGAGTTGAATTGAATGGAGAAACGGTTGGAATCTACCCCTTAGGTTTCTCGCTTTTCTTTATGTGTGACCGAAAAAGAAAATGATTTTAAAAAAATTAATTATTTAATATTTTTAATATATATATATAATCAACTCTTTAAATTTTGATTCATTGTAAATCCAAACATTATCCGAAACTTACTCTTTAATAGCTTTGATTGACTGAATAATATTCTTTCAGATTTTAATACACGACAATATCTAATTTTATTCGTTTGATCAATTGATCGAAAATTGTACACATGTCAGAAAATTAACGATTAAATTGAATCAACACAAAAAAAATTAACCTTGAGTATCACGAAAAAAAAAAAAAAAAAAATTATTTGAAAAATTTATTAATAAAATTAGGGGACTTTAGAGAGAATACTAATTAACTTAAATAAGTAAGTAGTGAAATAATGGACATCTCAACAATAAATGAATAAATAATAAATAATTATGTAATTAAGAAAGAATAATGTTGATATTTGTTTAAGCATTAAATGGCTTGATTAATCAGGTGGCCAATTTTGTAGTCTCCTTGACCAACCCCCCCACTCCACTTTGAAAACAATTAACATTTAATTAACCAATTAATCACGTTTTATTAACTTTTAATTGTAAACAGACCTAATTTTCCATCATTTCAAAATAATAAAAATCGGTTAATTGTATTAATTTTGTAACTGCCTTATATAGCTTTGTTCCTGTGTTCCATGGGGGAAGTCCATCTCTCTCTCTCTCTCTCTCTCTCTCTCTCTCTCTCTCTCTCTCTCTCGCTGTGGAAAATTTGTAAAGCTCTGCAGTCATGGCTGCCGAAGTTAGTTCTCTGTTACGGATTATTGGTGGCTACAAGGAGGAAAAGAAGATGGCGATAGAATCGGAAGGTGAGAAATCAACAATCGTTACGCGGGATTTGCTTGGAGGCTCGTCTATTCTTGCCGATTCCAGGGAACTGGACCTCGACTTGCAGGTTCCAAATGGCTGGGAAAAAATGCTTGACCTCAAGGTTGGATAATTTTCTTATATAGGTTTGAATTCTGATTGTTTCGCGAGAAGAGTTTTAATTCATATCAGGAAAATCTTATTCTACGTTTTGAAAATTGGTTAACAGTCGACTAGCCTGCGTCAGAGATGCGTTTAGATCGATTTCCA
Organism: Begonia loranthoides; assembly: GCA_022433065.1. NCBI lineage: Eukaryota > Viridiplantae > Streptophyta > Magnoliopsida > Cucurbitales > Begoniaceae > Begonia > Begonia loranthoides. Next base: position 3,898,365 of record CM039471.1, read on the forward strand.
GCTGATAATCTGTTCTGCTATTTTTTCTTTCATTTCATTATTGGTTCACTTTTTCCGTCGCCTTTCGTTTTCTTTTTCTAATAAAGAAATTGATTTTTGTTTAAATTTGTCGAATCAATCTTTTGCTCCAAATTTCGAGATGGAATGTAATTTCTAGCATCTCAGGCGTACCTCGATTTTCTCGGCTGGCAAACAAAGCATCATTATCATCTCGAATTTAAATAAGAGCAATAATTATAAGTAGCAGATATCAATTCGATAGCATGACGATATGTATTTGGGGTGGGTTTAATGACGCTCTTTAATTCTCTGTAGCTTCTAATCCCAGTTTTCATTCTATAAAAAAATTCACTCTTCATCTTTCAACTTTTTAATACTTTACTCTCAATCTCATCATTGATTTTAACTGTCCATAGGATTAGAGAAATCTCACAGTTCTTTCAATTCATCATTTTCTGTCTTGATTTTCTTTACAGTTGCATTTGACACTTTTCTATTCTCATATGGTTGCAGTCAGGGAAAGTTTACGTGCAAAAATGTCAAAATCAGAATCACCGAAGCAATCAAACAGTTCCGAAACTTGAAGATTTGAATCTACCGTCATCGCCTTTCAAAATCACGCTGAATCTTTTTGAAGAAAACAATCTGGATTTGAAGCTCCTACCTTCATCTTCTTCGTCAAGTAATTATACAAGTGTGTGTACCCTCGACAAGGTGAAATCTGCTCTAGAAAGGGCAGAAAAGGAGCCAATTAAGAAACGCTGGAAATCATCATCTTCCCCATCGTATACATCTTCTTCTTCTTCCATGAAAGAGGTCCAAGAAGAAGAAAACGAAGATCAATTGCTATGGTCACCCGTTGCAGCAGCTTGTTCCACCTGTTTATCTTACGTACTGATAATGAAAAACAACCCAAGATGTCCCCGATGCAATTCTTTTGTACAACTGCCCGCATCGAAGAAGCCTCGGATCGATCTGAATATGTCTGTTTAAACATTAAGATAGAATTAAGAATGGAATATAGATTTAATTATGGTTTTCCTTTGTAGATCCATGGATACTATAAAAGGACGTATTAGCGTTTAGATCATCTCGTGGAAGTAAAGAAAACAGGGGTACATTTACGAGGATGGTGCTTTAATTAGTACAGAGTCAAAAAGGAAGAGGCTTCTCGGCTTTTCCTTTTGCCTGTTCTTTCGTTTTTTGGCTCATGTAAAAACTCAAGTGGATGTGGAACCCATTAATGAATTGCGGGTGGGGGAGATTGGTCTGAGAGCCATACATATGCTGCCTGTAAATCATGATACTCAGATCCAAAAATGGAGGAAAAGGCAAAGAATTTCAGACTTGAGGTAAATAAATGCATCATGGGAAGTAATAGAATAGCAATTCTACCACTTCTGCTGTGCAGTAAATGAGTTTCCTCTAATTCTCCTGCCTATGTTGAAGAAAGAAGCACCAACTTCTCTACCACCTCCGACCAAATATAACCTTAACAGACAACGACCCACGACCCCAATAGAGAGAGAGAGAGAGAGAATCTATGAACAAAATAAGAGGGTGATTTTTAAGGAAATGGAAGAAAGGGGGAGAGGAAGATTAGGTGCGGAGAGGGAAGCGGTTGAGTGCATATAAATGTTTGAAAACAGCATTCAACCACACTTGGTCAGTCAGGCAGATGTGGTTTTAATGGTTGCTTGCTGCATGGAACTAATTATGGCCAATTTCTACGCCTATTCATTACTACATTTAACAGGGGCATTAAATGAGAATTTAATATTATTATGCTTCCTCCACCTAAATTTTCAAAAACAAAAATAAAATAGCACCCTCACCCCTCTCGCTGTCCTTGCTCGATATTTTGCATAATTTCAAACCTCTCTTCTTCTTCCTTAAATACATTCATAGTTCGCTCTGAATTTAGGTGTATTATTATTATTGTCATTCACACCTAACTTTCTTATCTGCTTTTGCCATGTCAAACCCTTTTACTCCCCCCACCCCACATTTATTCATTCCTACTCCCTCCAAAATACCCCTTTTTCCTTTTCTTTCTTATTTTTCTCCTCCACTTTAAATCATGCAGTCAGTGTAGATAGAACCCCCATGCAAGGAATAGCATGATGATTTTCCTCCGCCCATCATCCCCTAATCTCGCGGGACTTACACGCCATGCTCTCTCCAAATTCAATACTTTGCCACTAAACACACGTCCCTTTGAACTTGCATGTATATGTGGCTGCATTCAAACTCCGGATCCAGAAGATGGGACTCTATCCCCGTTGATTTCCCACTTATTAGACCATAGCGAGTTGAAAAGCATTAATGCGTCTTATTTAATTCGTCTTGATCCAGTCAACTTAAATCAATTAACTCTTCCTTTTTTGCCAATTGATTGAACCAAAACTATTCATTTGACATCAATGACCTCAATCAATCAATCATTGGGGGATCAAATTTAACCGAATAATAATAATATGAGAGAGTTTCCAACTCTTTACGTACAATCATTTCCGGCGTGTACTCCGCTATTTTATTCGTAACAAATATTATAATTAAAATCATTAATAAATCATATCATACGGTAAAATTAAAAATAATAAAATTAGACAGTAATCATAATATTAGAACGATTACTCATAAATCATAGAAGGGTTAACGTTAATTAGGAGGCAGCATTAAATGCAAGGAATCAAATGGACATTAAATGCATTAACTACCTCTTTTCATTTCAATTCAACACTTATTTTGGTTGTCTACTCAAGCTTACCAAACCCCTATATCACACCATTAGGTCATTTAAGGTTGCTAACCAAACTATCTTCGTGGCCCAATCGTTTTTTTATTTTTTTGAATACTAATTAATTTAATAAACCACTATTTATTGGGATATTTGGTTTATTTAACTGTGATTAAAAGATGAAATTATATAATACCCAATGTAAATCAACGTTTAAATTGGTTATTAAAGATTAATGATGTGTTAAACTAGTACTAATTATACTTTCTTTTTATGCGACCTTACCATAAAAGTATTGCTGATGTCAATTTCTGTCTCCACTTCTAAGATTAAACAATTGTTGTTAATTTCTAAACAACTTGATTTCATCGTCTTTATCATTGTTAGTGGGCTTAATAGTTGTAAATAAGACGTGACGTTTATGTATTAGCTATTTTTATAGTATGATCAATTTAAATAATCAGTAGAAGTATGATGGCAAAGGAGAATTAGTAGATGTTGTCAATACTCAACAACGTAGGACACGACATTCGCATAACTTGTGTTATTAGATGACGGTGTAATTACTTTATTCATACATTTCCAACATCCAAGTATTTCAACAACTAAGCAAACTATTAACATTTGAACAATCAGTACCAATTATTAATGTGTATGCAGCAGAATAAATATATTCAACTATAAACACTTCATAAAATCTAGGAAGCAATAAACAGCAGGGAGCATTATCCAAACTAACAGGGCACTGATCTTATCACATTTTATCGAGAAACAACAAAGAGAGAGTCTTAACAACTTCATTTTTCATTTACTTTCTTTAATATATCCATCACATAAAGACAATATCAGGAAGGAAGCTTTGATACATGAAGCACTCTAGAGAGAAAAGAGAGGAAGTTGAAACTCTTGAACTGATCTTCCCTTCCCTACATTTCTCTCGCAAGCTGCCTTATATATTGTATAACTTAACATTTCTCTAGCTGCCAATGCCATATGGAGGTAGAGCAGGTGGAGAAGCTCATGTGGCATCCCGCCCTATGAAGGACAGGAAAGACCCATGTGTGGGTTTGGCCCATATCAGGGGGACACAATTTCACATAGCTTGGAAGAGTAGAAAATGCATGGTTTATAAGCATGGATCCCCTCTCTACCTAGTACAATGAGTTTTGGGCTAACCCCAATAACAAAATCGTGCAGGCTTCGGCCTAAAGCAGACAATATTGTACTGGGAGCCCCAGGGACGTTACAGCTCAGGTGTATCCATGGAGCTCCCACCAAGTTTTCATCCAATCAGAGAAAAATATTCTGCTAATTTTGTAATACCCCGAACTTTTATATAGAATTTAATAAAGACAATTGAAGTGAGATTGGAGATTTTAGAATTAATTGGACAATTATCGGGGTATTACCAAGGACGTAATTGTCAATCATAATCGTTAAGTAATACTTAGACTAAATTGAGAATTGAAAATTGGGTTAAGAATAATTTAATTAAATGAAAAATTTGATTAAATTATTAAAAGGACTTTAATTGGGTGAAGTGATTTAAATTAGTGCACTATGGTTATACTTAATATGTAATTAAATAGTTTGAGGTTTAAGATGGAATTAGATTAAATAAGGGGATTAATTATAATTAAAATAAAAAGAAATAATTGATTAAAAATAAAACAAAAAAAAAAAAATGGGGGAATGTTGCTGAAGAACAAAATTGAGAAGAGAAATAGGGGAAAGGGAGAGATGGCGCGACGGAAGAAGAGAAGAGGGAGCTTCGGGCGACGCTCGGGCTTGGGCTTGGTTGTGCGACGGCGATGACAACCGGCGTGCGGTGGTCTGTTGGCGTCGTTCGCGAACGCGGATCTAGGGCACAGACTCGACAATTTGTGCGACGAATCGGAGCTCCCATGGCGTGGCGTTTCTGACGACCGATTGGCGACGGCGAGGCAATGGCTGGCGACGCGCGACCGTGACGGCGTTTCTCGGAGCTGGGCAGGGGTCGATTTCCGGCGTCGATTTGGAAGCGTTCGGGTCCCGCTTGATCTGGGGCAGTGCTTGGGTCGTGATCGAGGCCTCTGACCCAGCTGCTTTGGATACCCGAACTGATCGGCCCATCAAGGGTTGGTTTCTGTCTGTTGAAGGATGACTAAGTGGTCCAGATGGAAGGATTGAATGAATGGTTGTGGCCGAAAAATCCGCATGGATCACTGGAATCGTGGGATAACATGTTCAGCGTTTCAAATTTTGTAATTTGTGTATATATACCGTGAAGGGGGAGGCCGCCTCTGCGAGATAGATCAAGAGATCATGAGAGACAGAGTAGAAGAAGAAGAAGCAGGAGAGGGTAGAATTGTTGCCTCGGATCTTCGTGGTGAGAACTTCTTTCTCTGTATTTTCAATTTTGGATGTGGGTATTCTGTTCTTGTCATTTTGATCATGGTTTGGATGATTTGTTGGAAATCAATAACCTGTGGATTCGGATGCTTTTGTGTAGCAGTGTTGGACTCCCTTATGGAAATTGATCTGCTGTTTTATTTACTGAAGCATGTTTGACCTCCTATAACTGTTACTACTTGGTTGATTCAAATTGTTCGGTGGGGGTTGGTTCTGTTGAGAATCTTGTCATGTGATTTATTACGTAGCTGGTCTTGAACTATCAAAGGTATGAATTACTGCTTTGGATTAATTGATAAGTTTAGACTCAGATAATATTAAAGGAAGAAGATAAAGGATTAAGTCCCTTGGGCTTGGATGAATATTCTATTGCGTGGTAAGTATGTTTTGTTAAGAACTTTATATTCGATCGTGAATGTTGGGTATGTCAATTAGATTAATTTATGCATATTGTATTACGATTAAAATGTTTCTTGAATATTATGAGAACTTATGTTAAGTAAGGAGAGTTTGTTTTAATTGCTTGGATATAAAATTGTTAACTATTAGCTTTGGTTTTGTGTCTCCAACCATTGATAATTAGAATTAAAACTATTAGATTGAGTTATTATTAATTAAGCAGTTTGTTTAGGAAACTTTAATAAGCGACATATAAGGAGTAACGATTGGAAAAGTAGATGAAATTAATTAGTTAATTAATTGACTAAACTAATGATTAAATGTTATCAATTATGAAGGTATTAAGAAGACGAAAAGTTAGCTTAAGCATTGAACGCAGTAAGGAACGAGGTAAGTGATATGCATGTGTTTTGGTCTTCGGACCCTACATCGCAAGTTTAGGAAATGTATGTTTTGTGCTTACCGCTTTCTTAGCATGTTTCATTGTTTACAGCTTTATTGGCACGTTTCGTTGTTTACAGTTTTAAAAGCATGTTTCGTTGTTTATAGTACTTAAATGCACGTTTTATTGTTTACTGCTTTTACAGTACGTTTCAATGTTTATTTACGTTTTCAGAAATTTGTATGCATTCATGAACAACAAACGAAACGATACGAATAACAGACGAATCCTAAGACATAAAAAGTATTAAACGTATGAAGACAACGAGAAAGAACGAACGATAACGAATCAAATAATAAACGAATAATAAGCTATAAATAAGTGAAAGAAAAAGAAAAAGAAAAAGGCAACAATATGACGCGAGGTTGCAAAGGTCCTTGGATTATGCCAGGACATAACGACCAATGATTAGTAAGCTTTCGGATTATGCCATCGCTGCTATATCGGAGGTAAAAGATGAAAATGATGAATAAAACGTAAAAGACGAAAACGATGAAAAAGATGAAAACGATGAATAAAACGTAAATGACGAAATGACAAATAAGACGAAAAGATAACAATGACGAATTAAATGTAATGGATTGACAAGAACGATGGTTAAGACGTAAAAGATAAGAAGATGAGAAAAAGAAGAGAAACGATGATTTAAAAATGTACAACTTGAGCATATAGTAGCATGATAGGTATTATCACTTACTGGGCATTAGGCTCATAACTTACGACTTGCGATGTAGGAAAAATGACGAACATGTGTAAGAGCAGCTGATGAAGGATTTGCATGGGCGAAACTTGCAGCTGGTTGGCAAATTAAAGTAAAGAGGAAAGAGCTGTAATTTTAAAGTAATATTTTATTAATTGTTATTATTTGTTTTAAACAAATCATTTACGCTTCCGCTAAGTTTCAAAGAAAAATTTATTTACGCTTCCGCATATTTATTAATTAAAGAATTTTATACAACGAATTTAACGAAAAGGTTTGGTAGCGTCCGACTTTAAGGCGCACTCTGAAAAAGATTTTCAAAATTTTAAATTTCACGTATTTTTAAAAGGATTTAAAAAGTCGGGTCGTTACAAATTTTAGGTGACATTTGAGCTTCCCGGTCGATCACCTTCACGAGGATGATCGACAGCAGATTCCGACTTCATAACTTCAAAGGCCACGATCGACTGCAAATCCTACCTTGATAGACATCAAATCCTAAAACTTGGAGGAGTCGATCGATCACCAACACACTCGCATGATTAACTGCTCAACATTTTGCTCACCACTGTAATATTTTTCTGTGATCGTGATCGACTGCTTTTTATTCTTGATCCACCGCAATACACAAAATCATAAAAATGCCCAAAGAAGTCGGTTGATCAACCACTTCTCCAATAAATCTCACTTAACCACCTAATTTACTACTCTTACACACATCATATCCAAATCATCCAAACTAATACTATTAGCATCAAATATAACTCTAATCATCTTCAATATCAACATTATTATCTTAAGTTTACGATAACAAAAAATCCAGGGTATTACAATGTGGTCTTTCAATAATTCATCCTGAACGTCCATTTCCAGCGACAAACGTCCCTCAACTCTGAAGGAAATCTGATTCGTTCATCTAACAGCCAACAACTTCCATCTACAACTCTATTCCCATTTAAAATAGCGTGTGTCTTGCATGTGACTCCCTTCAACATAATATCTGTCAGCGTCTTTGGTTCTGTAACATTCAAAATTTTCATTCTTTATTTTAGCGTAAGGAGTAAATTTTATTGGAATGAATATTTTAATGTCACATGTTACATTCTATACTTGGATTAATTAAAAGAGTGATATACATTTTTATTATGTAAAGTTAGTGAATTAAATTAGTTTAATAACAAAAGAGTGTGATATTTTAGTTGAATGAATATTTGGTGTCACACATTATACATCTTATACCTAGATTAATTAAAATGGTGAAGCATACTTTAATTATGTATAAGTTAGTGATTTAAAATAGAAATATGAAGGTGGGATTTAATTAACTCAAGGAAATTATGGGTAGGGATATAAGGAGTCGTTGGATTATTGTGTGGTGATGGGGGGATTGATCCTCAGCCGTCGAATCATTTGTTTGGGCGAACGACAGTCGTTAGATGAGGTATGAGTAGTTGTGCTCTTCTTGCCCATTTTGTACTCGCGTGTTGCGGCCTCGGGTGCTTGTTCACAAAACCGATGGTTGCTAGTAGTGGCTTTGACGGAGTTTGGGTTTGTGGGTTTGCCACGACCAACTGCTTTATGTATTGGGGCTTCCTAGTTTCATTACATTTTTTTGGAGGAGTTGCTGGGAGCATAATGCGCCTCAGGCTCCTCCTCATTTTTATTTTTATTTAAATTAAATATTTTATTTTGTAAGCTTAAATTGTTGCCTGATTTTTTTATTTGGTTTTGTGCCCGTATGTTTAGTGTTTATTTTAAAGGTTATTGCTGTAATTTAGTCATTAGGGTTTAACCCTAATTAGTGGGGTATTTAAGCATCTCTAAGTCTATAAGGTTTAACCCTAATTAGTGGCGTAATTTAGTCATTAGGGTTTAACCCTAATTAGTGAGGAGAATGAGTTGAATACAAAAAACTGAACATTTGTTCAAAACTTGGAGTTTCTCCAGTCTACCGCATCCTTTTCAGTGAGTCATATCCGAATAAGTTTGTGTGTACAAATTGAGATAATCTCTTGTAAATTTAGGTAGTTTCTCTTATTGCTACTCATTTCTCGTTTTTGTGCTATCGAAGAAGAATATTTAGCAAAGATGTAGAAAACTTTCACAGATCCAAGTTGGAGATCTACTTCTTGTAAAGTAGTCATTAAAGTCGGAAAACACAGCAGTAGTGTTTTTTCGGACAAGCTTGTTATTTTCTGCATAATTCATTTCGTCTCTTACCATTGGAGGAAATAGGCCTCAAATTACAGTGGAGGATTGTTGCCAAAGTTTTCACCTTTCATCCGTAGTCGTTCCATTGATTCGAGGCGTGACTTCATCAAGAACCATCTTTCATCAACAAACATATGTCCCTCTATAAAGGACGTCTGTTTCTCCCATTTGGGACGTCCCTTCCTTCTATTTAAGGCGTCTGTTTTCCCCCATTTTTGAGCATCCATCTTTTCTAAAATCGTCTGACTTCCTTCCAAACACTTGTGCCTCTCTTTCCTACGCTCCAGTGTCAGAGTAAGCTTCCGCAAGTGCATCAAAGCAGCTTCATGCTTCTGGGCAATTGCTGGTTGAGGCGAATGGGCAACCTTGGCGGAGTCCGACGTTGTGGAAATCGCGGGATCAAATGGTTATTTGATGATGGTTGTGGAAGAGGTGAGAGGGGTTGTTGTTTTATGCTTTTGCTCTTCAGTTGACTATCGAATTGCTCTGCTTGGTCGAGTGTCGTTGAAATGGTTCTCCTCAGTCAAATTTTTGGGAATAAGAGGTAAGCATTTTGATTTTAGAACTTACTAGGAGGATCAATTGTTAGGGTTTCCTGTGATTACTGCGTAATTGATTCGATGATCGTTAGTGCAATCAATTTTGTTTCCTAACTTTCTATTGCGTTGCTGTTTAGGGAAAACAGTGATCAATTGTTTAAGATTCCTAAAGCAGCATCAATACCAGGTAAGGAATATATACTAGGGAAGTCTCCTGTGCCATAGAGACTCGGATGTGAGACCGCTATAGACTCTATTATTCCCACATGGTCGACTCGAGGTGGGGGACAATGCACACGTGGTTGACGCTGCATCAAGAGGAAACAATGTTGCCATCGAGGATCGCGTGGTCTGATCGTGCTCGCTTGAGATGCATGTTGGGTGTCGTCAATATCTTGATGCACGCATTTGGGCGGGAGTGCCGTCATGCCCATTGGTTAATGAAGAAGCATGTACAAGGTCCCAACATCAGTGTCAACAGGTTGGGAGGAAGGCGATTATGGGTAACCTCTCTCAACGCTTGTTAGCGTTGCAAATTGGCCTGTTGGACCGAGCAAGCTAGCCAGAATGTGCTGTAAATTCTGGTGTGACACGGTATTGACCGCTAGTACCATAACACCGAGTATCGCTTTTATTGTGTTATATGCCTATGACATGGTGTGTCTAAAGTCTGTAAGTGATTCTATTTTCACTGTGATTTTTTATTAGTGAAAAAATTGCCTATTTTAATTACATACCATATATTTTTAAATGTACACTTTTTTAAAATGAATTTATAAAATGTGATTTAAAATTCATGCATGCATAAACAACAATCATTTTAATTAAACATTATTAAATTCTTATTGAGTTTAGTCAATTCACCTCAATGACACCTTTCAGGATTTTATCAGTCGGACTTCCAATTGCCGAGTCAGGATTAGCCCCAGAGGATATCACTTTATATTTCCGTAGTTCAATAAATATTCCTGAAGAGACTTTGTGAAGAAAAAACTTTATTATCTTTAATTTGTAATTTATTTTCTACAGAGTTCTTTTTTTTGGATTACATTACCTTACTATCTTATTTAACTTATTGGAGATGTTAAGCTTAGTGTTTGTTGGGCACTAGATTTTAATTAATAAATTTTAGTTTTCCGCTGTTAAATAATAAATTTAAGTGAAATGGGTTAGGCGATTCGGTTCTTTTTTGCTGGATCGTTTCCCGTTCTGTCTCGGATCCCTAGTAGGTCGTGACAAGTCGCATGTTTGTTGTTTCGTAGCCAAGGTAAATAGGGCAATGACATACCGTAGGTTTTTGACCCATCCTCGGACCATTTACAATTCCAGAATCCTAACCAGAGGTAAAAAGAACCAGTAAATTTTTGTATACCTTTGATTAACCGATTTCTAAATTATTCGAAGGCTTCGATCACTACATCAATTGAGCCTCCATCCTCCAAAATTTACTGAAGCTTGACTCCCTTCAAACGATAATGAATCAAACAGAAATCGCAGCAGAAGATTAACATTGTAGAGTTTAAAAGAATCTAACTTACTATGACTAATTGTCGACACCAATTTGTAATCCGACAAGCTGAGCACAAGAGGAAACATGGACGGAGAAAGTGAGGTCGGAAGAAATCAAGAGACTTCGTGTGATTGAATACACCAAGGAAGAAATTGTGTGTTTAAGTTTGGAGAGCAAGGAGGGAATTCGGGAGAATTCCCCCTTCACCAGCAAATACCATGAACGAGGAGGGAGTAAGAAAACGTTTTTTCCAAAAACGTTTTCTTCTCTCAATTAATAATACATTTTTTTAAATCAAAAACGATTTCTTCTCTCAATTAATAATACTTTTTTTTAATTAATTAATTAATTTTTTTAAACTAGTGATATTACACCTTAACCAAAAAAAAAAAAACTCAAACGTGTCACCTTAGAACACATATATTTTTCAAACATTTAAAAAAAAAGAAATATCTTAACTTTCCTTGCAGCTCACTCAGTCACGCGTACAATGATTGTTTGTTCCAAAAAAATGGATATGATTCGTCAAGCATTATATCCAATAATTTCAGTTCTTGGCACTAAATACAATCAATCATAATTGTTTAATACCATCTTCAAACTGAGAAAGCGAAAAGTAAACACACATGATCATGATTAACCACCTTATTACTAAACCTAATCACTATGTAGTTTTTTATTAGCTAACTTCAACAGCTGTGCTGTATTTGTATATTTAGGTTTAATGATTAGTGTAAGCTGTACTTGTCCTTTTTTTTGGCTCTAGCTGTATTTGTATAGACTAGAAGAAAAGGCATATATTCTCTCTTTTTAAGCTTATGATCTTATAATATTTTATTAAATATATTCTCGTTATTCTTTTTTTTGTCATCAAGTATTTGTCTAATTAAGATTTTTCTTGTGAAAATATAGATCTTTATGTACTAGAATAGACCTAATTATAATGCTCGGATGGTGCCGAAGATAGGTCGATGTTTAGAGTTTGAATTGCAATGAATTGGTATATTATAATTCGTTGTTTATCGTCTTTGTTATTATCCATATCGACGACGTCGTCATCGTCCTTGTGTTTTAAAAAAAATTATGATAATTGCCTATCACACAAAACTCAATAGTTGTTTCATGATATTTCAATAGATATCATTGAGAGATTAACTTGACTTAGTTGTTAACTCAAGAACATATGTTAGCCGTTAATAATTAGCTTGAGAACACACATTAACAAATATTGTCGTTGCCATTACCATTCTCGTTGATTAGATGGAAAATAAAAATACTTGGAATAAGATTAAGTTGGAAAATTAAATTAGTGTTTATTAAAATAGAAATATTCTCCATAGAAGTGAATGAAAAATGTATACGTTTGAAGAAGAAATATTTACTTAATAATAACATGCTATTGATTGTCACGTCACATTAAGTTTAACAAAAGATTTCTATAACTGGAATAAATATATAAAATTGGAACGAAAAATACTAAAAATAAAGTAGTGTTGGACTATTTTTGCACTTTAATATTTTATTAATTTAGATTTTTAATGTATATAAGGGGGTTGGGGAAATTAGTAGGGTACACGAAAAATAAAAACAAAAATAAACTATCTTTTTTAGTGGTAACTAAATTTAAATATTATGCAATTTAGTATCATTTTCTTAATTTATATTATCTTTTTAAAATTAAATAATTTAAATTAATTCCACTCAATTATTTTCAGCGTAACTAAATTTAAATATTATACAATTTGAAAATAATAATTTAGATTACAGGTAGGAAATTACATTTTGACCTACATTAATGTGAATGTCCAAACACTTAATTGAACAATTAATTAATTGTTTGTAAATTAAAAGAAGTAATAATTGTAAATTCAATTTCTCTCTCTCTCTCTCTCTCTATATATATATATATATACATATTAGAATTAAAAATACATGATTTTCTGTTAATCTCATCCAAATCAATTGTCATTTCAAATTAGAATTCCATAACAAAAATATATATATATATATATATATAAAATAAGCTCTTGGCCGGAGCAATTCAGCGCCGGTACTGTAGCCACATTCACAGTCGCTTTGATTCCCGAGAAAGAGTGAGAAAAGAAACAGCCCCATTCCGAGAAACTTTTAACACCAGAAAGAACGTAAATGGAGATTTCTGTTCAACGATAATGATTGAAGTGTACAACAATATCACAACAAATCTGTTTAAATTCCATAATTAGATTAACAATCTCCAAAAACGAGAAGGAAATCGTCTTCTTCCCGTTTCGCAAGCTTCAACTTCCGCCGCGACGATAAAAGGAGGTCGGCAAACCGAAACTAGATTGGCTCTCAAAACAGCTCATCCGAGAAAGAGGAGAGCAGGTCCTCGAGACCAAGTGAGTTGGCGCTGCTCCCGAGTCTTAATGCCTCGAGCACTCGCTCAAAGACTAGCACGCGGCATGGAATCCGAAGCGCTCCTTTCTGTTCGTAGCCATACTCTTGCGCCGACTTGTTGAGGAGCTCTACGAAAACAGGATGGTTCAAGAGCTCTGCGCTGATTAAAAACCGTTCCATTTCGTCGCCCACGCATACCGGAATGTATCCCTGAGGAACCGGCGACGATAGTCGGAGTTTGCTGGATGCAGCGGATCGAAATGAGTTGGATCGGGTGGAAGGCCGTGACGAGGACTGCGAGTGGGATCGAAGGAGGCTGTAGTGGGAGGAGTCGGTCACTCGGGACAGGCGGCGGATAAACTGCTTCATCGGAACTGATGAGCGAGCACGAGCGATGGAGGGAGATGGAGAGGGGATGGAGTATATAAAAAAGAAGGGAAAGGTGAAATGGGAAAAAAGGTACTTGTAGCGTACTTGGTTTGTACAATTAATTAGTCCTTTTAATAATTTCCTTTTTCTCTCCAATTTATTTAATTTCTAATTATCAAATTTTTGTGCGCTCTAATTAAAATTAAATCACCATGATCCTCAAATATATTTGATTTTACTCAATTTGAGTAATCTATAAAATATTTTTTTTCAATCTATTTTAAAATTTATTTTATTCTGTTCCTCGTTCGTTCAGATCTAGTTTAAGTTTTTAGACAATTAACAAGTTTTAGTTATTAAAATAACTAAAAATTATATTTTCTTGTTTCATAATCCTATATATTTAGGTTGAATCATTGAGTTTAGATATTACTTCAGTAATCTTTAATTTCTTCAAAATGGTTTCAACATACCATTTTTTGTGATTTCTTTTTTATTAAAGAACCATATGAATGAATGATTCTCGTTTGATCAAACGAGTTTTCCTGATTCCAATTTTGATTGCTCAATTGTGTTTCGATACTTCAACGAGAGGTCAAACAAACAGAGCGTCGACATAAACCTAGCATTCAACAAATTACATTCGATTGTATGTCATCTTTGCACAAGCAACAAACACACAAACAAACAGTAATGTGTTTTATCCAAAGGGTAGTGGGCCAAAATAAAAAAAAAGAAGGGTGTGAAATTGAGAAAAACAAAAGCAAAAGGCAACAATGTCGTTTCCAAAGGGATAACTCAGCATGTAACACTTTATTAAATCATCAATTCACCATGTTTGCGTGGGAATTGCGTGTAGTTTTATCATTCCAAATACTTTTAGTCCCACACACAACAAACTTGCCTTAGAACAACTCCCAAATACGTACTAATCTCAAACTTACCACTATTAACATGTTTAATCATCTAATCAAACCTCAATTAAGCCAATCGACTCCCACTAATCCCAATTCAATCACTAATCCCCCCCACGTCCGTTGCAATTAATGAGAAATTAGTGGTCCACCCTTTGGTGCAAACCTTAAAAATGAAAGAAGAGCAGACGTGTAATCCTTAAAAAAAAGGCGGCCGTACATGGATTGTACGATGCATGCATTAACGTTAGCCATATTATATATAAATTACAATATTATTTTAAACTTTGTGGAAATGAGGCAGCCTCTAAAGTCTGTCTACGTGAAATCAAATCCCTGGTCACTTTACCCTTTCACGCGTAATCTCGGCCTTGAAATTGACTAAAGAAGATTTTCCAACGTGTTATTAGTGTTCCATATTAAATGGGGAACTTAATAAATTAAATATTGTTCTATGAAATCAAATGATAAATTTTTGTTAGTAACTTAAACATTGAATTATGATAAATTGACAGAGAAAATATCGTCGCTAAGCTAAATTTACAAAGAAGTATTTTTTACATAAAATTGAAATCGCAAAAAAATATCTTCTTTGCAATTCTGATGAGAGAACCACGGAGGATCACATCAGATTCTCTTCAATTTTATGCTAAAATCGAAATAATTGAAACACTCTTACAATGAACATTATCCCAAGAAGATCTAGCATGGTCTTCTCGTTGTCAAAAACAATTCCCACATTTTTTAGTTTTTCGAACATCTTCCTATGGCTCACTCTATTATCGGTTTCACCGTCCAGTTTTCATTGTCATCTTCTCTTTCCTCTTTCTGGTTGTCGTCCTCATCCAGTTTTCATCGTCAATATTTCACTTTCGCATAGGAAAGTAATTTTTTCTCCTTAGAAAGTCATATTTTCGTAGCGGAACATTGTCGTTTTGTAGGCAGAAAGTAATCTTTCCGTAGCGGAACGTTGTCTTTCCACAGCAGAAAGTAATTTTTTAACTCCCTTTAGTAGAAAGATAACGTTCCGCTACAGAAAGCTAACGTTCAGAAGTGGAATAACAACGTTTTTAATGGAAAACGTAATAGTGATGTGTGCTCTGTCTTGTCTATTTTTTATAGTTCTGTATTTAAATTATTAACAAAAATTATTCAGTAAATGACTCGTCATTGATCTTATAGTAAAATGATTAATTTGTTAGTTTTCTTAATAAATATTATAGGAATAAATAAAAAAGGAGAGACTTGGCACCGACGAGGCAGCGAACAGAGTGGGCTCCTAAATTGGGTGCGGTGACTCGGCCCTCCACTTTGCTTTTCTTCCTACTAATTCTGTGATTGGATATTCAATAATAAATTAATAAAGTGAGAAAAAAGAAAAAGCAAAAAGGAATAAAGGGAAGAGTGGAAATCCAAACTCCATCTTGGTCTGTCACTCCCTTTTTCTTTTCTACTAAAACTATTACTCCTTGTATTATTACTTTTCTTCTTTTTATTTGCACAAAATTTATAATTACAAGTAGTCATAATTTAAATTAATTTTATTAATAAATAAAATTATAAACTATAGAAAATGAATGATGTAAACTTACAATCACGTTTTTTGTTAAAAAATATGTTCTAGATGTCCACTAATTAAAATGTGGACGTTCATGCCAACGAGCAACGTCTGCGTCTTGATTCGCGGAATGCAAACATCTACGGGTACATTTGGTAGGTTGGAACGAAAGTCCATTAATTGAAGTGTGGACGCCACGAAGTGTGCACACCTGTGGGTTGACTTAGACATTCGAGATATGTTTTTTAATAGAAAACGTGACTGTAAGATTTTTCTTGTTCATTTTTTATAGTTCAGGGTTTTATTTATTTACAAAATTAGTTTTGGATTTATCTTGTGTCTCATAGTTGATTATCTTTTGAAATATAATATAACTAATATGTTTATTCATTAATGAGGGTATTGAGGAGAATTTGGTATGTCCATTGAGCTTAAGCCCGATTGGGAGAATGAGATTCAATCGGGCTTAATTCAGCCCAACAAGGGCCCTCATTCTAATGGGTCGGGTTGTGGACTCCTTCACATAATCGGACCGGGGCAACCAATGTTGAATTTTGAAACGGCCGTTCACGGAAACATAGCTGCTCACCTCGGACAAAGCTTTCTCCTGACATGCCATATAAATCTTGAATGCCTTGAAATGGAGTGATTGATCAGATTCAAACGTTTAATGGCGAAGAAGATGATGTTTTAAGAGAAAGCAACTGCCAACAGAGTTCAAGGAATCACAGAGTTGCGTAGAGGGAGAAGAAACTGATCCTTAAATTGCTCGAACATTTATGGCTTCTGGAGCTTTAGTTGCAGAGAGATCAAGGAGAAGCTGATTGGTAGGTGGATCCAATTAGTCTATTGATTGTTAATGTTCATTTCGAACTGTTCAATTCTTCAATACCAAACTGCTTATATACAAACAAATTGATCAAAGTTTCTCAAGTTCAGACGAGAAAATGCATTCTCTAATCTTTTCAAAAGCTTCATCATCTCTTCCGATTTTCTTTCTCCTCGTGACTCTGATCTTTCACCAATCCCAAAATCTAGCAGAAGCAAATGAGAGATTGATCAGAGAAGAATGCAACAACGCAGACGTACCACCCGTTTGCGTGAAGTACGTCGAATCCGATTCTCGATCCAATACAGCCGACAGAGTTGGGATCGCAACAATCATCATCGATAACCTTAGCAATCTCGCCGGGACCTTGGCAGCCAACATCACGTCGTTCGCTTACACCATCAAAGCAAATACAACACAACCGGAGATCTTACGCTGTGCTAAAGCGTACGCCTCGGCAAAGTCGACCGATCTACCTAAAGCAAAGGAGGAATTGAACAAGGGAAACTACGATCAAGCAGAATCATCGATCAGTGAAGCAATCCATCAGTGTTACTCGAGCTGCCCTCGTGTGGATTTCCCGGACGATGTCACATACAACATCCATGTTTACGAAGATCTTACCAATGCTGCCCAAAGAATAATCGAGCGTTTCTAACATCAGAGAGAGCGCGAGGGAGAGCTGAAGTAGTATGGTAGCAAGATAAAGTAGGATGGGATAAAGCGTTCTCTTTGAAGTTCCGATGTCTTCAATGGAGATTATCATTACTTAGTATAAACCATCATTGCTTCAGATTATAACGCTTTTGAAAGTTATAACGCTTTTGAAAGTAGAGAGAGAGAGAGAGTTATTATTAAAATACTAGTTTTTTTTATATGTGATGTGATGTTGTTTTGTGTGATGTTATTTTTTAGAAGTTGTTTCATATTCCTAGAAAACTTATCATATTTTTAATTATTAGAAGCTGAAAAGTTCTCTTTACATAAGAGACTATTTTGTAGAAGAAAAAACAAAAAACACTAGAATGAATCAAAATACAGATTGAAGTTTCTCATAAAAAATCTGTTCTTCTTATTTTCTACTTCTGTTTTTCCCTTCAATTGGTATCAGAGCTAACCAGGTTCGTCTAAGGGTTGAAAATGACAACCGTTGGAGCTTCATCACTTGTTCCTATTTTTTCTGGCGAGAGCTACGATTATTAGAGCATCAAAATGAAGACTTTTTTCTTATCTCAAGATCTGTGGGATGTAGTAGAAAAGGGGATTACAATTCCAGCAGAAGGAAACTCGACTTCAACCGATAGAAAGCAAGAGATCACCAAAGATGCAAAAGCATTGTTCATCCTTCAACAATCTGTGTCTGAATCAATTTTTCCAAGGCTGATGAGAGCTGAATCTTCAAAGGCAGCTTGAGAGATTCTGTAGATTGAATTTCGAGGAAATGAAAAGGTAAAGATTATCAAACTTCAAGGTTTTAGAAGAGAGTTTGAAAATTTGAAAATGAAAGATTCTGAAGATGTGAAAGTTTATTGTTCTAGAATACTTGAAGTTGTTAATCAAATGAGGGGTCTTGGTGAAGAGGTGACCGATCAAAGGATTGTTCAAAAAATTTTGATTAGTTTAACTGAAAAATATGATCATATAGTGGCTGCAATTGAGGAGTCAAAGAACTTGCAACAACTTTCAGTTATTGAGTTGATGGGTTCTCTTCAAGCTCATGAACAAAGATTAGCGAGAAGAGGTGAAAACTCTTTGGAGCATGCCTTTCAATCTAAAGTGAGTCTAAAGAAGAGCAAACATTTTAAGAAAAAGCCTCAATATGATCAGAAAAATTCTGATTTTAAAGAGACAAAGGGAAAGAAAAAGTGACAGAATTTCCACCTTGTGGTATTTGCAAAAAAACAAATCACTTGGAAAAAAATTGCTATCATGCCGGAAAGCCACAATGCAGAAATTGCAAGAAGTTTGGGCATATTGAAAAAGATTGCAGATTCAAGAATAATCATCAAGCTCATTATTCTGAAGAAAAGGAGGAGAATGAACATTTGTTCTTTGCATGTCAAGCACTCGCTCAAAAAGAAAAAATCTGGTTTATTGATAGTGGTTGCAGCAACCATATGGCTTCCGATGAATCAATTTTTACAGAACTCGACACCTCTATTAAAGCCAGAATCAAGATGGGAAATGGAGAACTTGTTGAATCTAAAGGAAAAGGCACAGTAGCAATCTCAACAACAAGAGGTACCAAGTTTATTAAAGATGTGTTACTTGTTCCTTCACTTGATCAAAATTTGTTGAGTGTTGGATAGATGATGGAAAATGGATATTCTTTATGCTTTGAGAATGATTTCTGTAAAATATATGATTCCGATAACAAATTGGAATTATTTGAAGTAAAAATGGGAAAAAGCAGAAATTTTTTGATTCAATGGAGCTATACTAAAGCTATGGTGGCAACGGTGGACGAGTCTATGTTATGGCATCAACGATTTGGCCATTATAATTATAATTCATTTAGACTTTTACATCAAAAGGAGATGATGAAAGATTTTCCTCTTCTAGAGAAAGAATCTCAAGTATGTGAAGGGTGCATGGTTGGAAAGCAACACAAATTGCTATTTCCTTCAGAAAGCAATTGGCGAGTTGCAGAAAAATTACAAGTCGTTCATACGGATGTGTGTGGACCAATGAAGACTCCAACTTGCAATCAAAGTAGGTATTTTATTCTTTTTATTGATGATTTTACGAGAATGATGTGGGTCTATTTTTTGCATGCGAAACCTGAAGTTTTTGACAGATTCAAGAAATTCAAATGTCTTGTTGAAAATCAGTCTGATTGCAAAATTAAGTGTTTGAGAAGTGATTAGGAGACTGAATATAATTCCAAGGAGTTTGAAAATTTTTGTGATGCTGAGGGAATTGAACATCAGCTTTCAGTTGCTTATTCTCTACAGCAAAATGGAGTCTCTGAAAGAAAAAATAGAACTGTCATGGAAATGGCGAGGTGCATGTTGATAGAGAAAAAAATGCCTCAAGAATTTTGGGGCGAGGCAGTGAATACTGCTGTGTTTTTGCTCAATCGTTTGCCGACAAAAGCAGTTGCAAACAAAACTCCTTTCGAAACTTGGTATGGATTCAAACCCTCTGCGAGTTTTTTAACAGTTTTTGGATGTATTTGTTATGTACATGTTCCACCTTAAAAGAGGACCAAACTCGAAGAGAAAGCTGAAAAGGGAATATTTGTTGGTTATAGCAATGTTTCAAAAGGTTTTCGAATTTTCAATTTGAAGACAAGAAAACTGGTTGTGAGCAGAGATGTAAAATTAAATGAAAATGCATTTTGGGATTGGGATGAAAAAGTATTCCAACAAGGTGCTGAATTATCAATTGAGCCATTTATTGAAGAGGAAGTAGAATATGAGGTTGAAGGAAATCAACATATTCAAGCAGAAACTCCCTCATCCTCTCGATTGATTGATAAAGAGGAGTCAACCTATGAATCCCTGGTACGAAGAACAAGACTTCTTAGTGAAGTCTGTGAGCATTGTAATTATGCAGCACTTGAGCCAAATAATTATGCAGCAGCTTCAAATGAGGAAGTTTGGCGGAAAGCAATGAACGAAGAAATCAGAATGATAGAAAAAAATAATACTTGGGAGTTGGTTTCTTTGCCTACAAATAAAGAAGTCATTGGATTAAAATGGATTTACAAAACTAAGTTAAATCCAGATGGCTCTATTTTGAAGTATAAAGCAAGATTGGTTGCAAAGGGATATGCACAGGGACATGGAATAGATTATAATGAAACTTTTGCTCCAGTTGCAAGAATGGATACAATTAGAGCTTTAGTCTCTCTCGCTGCTCAAAATGGTTGGAAGATTTTGCAACTAGATGTGAAGTCAACATTTCTCAATGGAGTGTTGGATGAAGAAGTTTTTGTCGATCAACCAGAGGGATTCAAGAAAGACGAATGCAAACTCTATAAATTGAACAAGGCATTATATGGTTTAAAACAAGCTCCGAGAGCTTGGTATGGGAGAATAGATCAATATTTTATTCAGCAAGGTTTCAGGAGGAGCCAAAGTGAGCCTACATTACACATCAAGTCTCAAAATCATAATGATTTTATCATTGTATCTCTCTATGTAGATGATCTGATTTTTACTGGAGGTAATGCCAATATGATCGAAAAATTAAAAAACGAGATGATGGTGAGCTTTGAGATGACTGACTTCTTGGTATTGAAGTTAGTCAAGAAGCTGGTGGAATATTCTGTTCTCAGAAAAAATACACTGAAGATCTCTTAAAAAGGTTCAATATGTTGGGCTGTAAATCAGTGGCAACTCCATTAATTCCAAATGAGAAATTGCAAAAGGATGATGGAGAAAAGAAAGTAGATGCATCTATCTATAGAAGTCTTGTGGGAAGTTTCCTGTATTTGTGCAATACAAGACCTAACATCTTGTATGCTACGAGTTTAATATCAAGATTTATGCAAAGTCCTAGCCAAATTCATTTTGGTACAGCCAAAAGAATATTGAGATACTTACAGGGAACTATCGATTTTGGTATGTGGTATAAGAAAACATCTTATGTGAAACTTGTCGGATTTACTGATAGTGATTGGGCAGGTCCTTGTGATGATTTGAGAAGCACTTTTGGCTATTGTTTCAGCTTAGGATCTGCTATGTTTTCTTGGAGTTCAAAAAAACAAGACAATGTAGCGCAATCAACTGCTGAAGCCGAGTATGTAGCAGCTGCTGGTTGTGCAAATCAAGCAATGTGGTTGAAAAGAATACTTAAGATATGGGAGAAAAGCAAAGAGAGCCTATCGAAATCTTTTGCGATAATCAATCTGCCACAGCAATTGCTAAAAATCCAGTCCAACATTGCAGAACCAAGCATATTGCTATCAAATATCATCTTCTTCGTGAGGTTGAATCAAGAGGCGAGATTGTGTTGAAATTTTGCAAATCAGAATATCAAGTTGCTGATATTTTTACCAAAGCACTCTCTCGAGACAAGTTTCAGATTCTTAGATCACAACTTGGTGTCACCGAAAATTACATCAATGAGGAGTATTAAAATAATAGTTTTTTATATGTGATGTGATGTTGCTTTTGTGTGATGTTATTTCCTATGAGCTGTTTCATATTCTTAGAAAGCTTGTCATATTTTTAATTATTAGAAGCTGAAAAGTTCTCTTTACATAAGAGACTATTTTGTAGAAGAAAAAACAAGAAACACTAGAATCAATCAAAATACAGATTGAAGTTTCTCATCAAAAATCTGTTCTTCTTATTTTCTACTTCTGTTTTTCCCTTCAGTTATATTAAACAATTGTCTTAATTTTGACTAAGAATCAAAGCGTGCCCACAAGACAAAAGTGGGCTTATTCGTTTGTCACCTTTCAATATTTCCCATCAAATATTGGAGAAGATGACAATACTTCAGCATTTCATGAATTTAAAAACCAGTTTTTCCGATTCTCTCGCGTCTCCTACTTCCCTACGTTGTCTCACCAACCTAATACACTGCAGTGCCGCCAGCTGACGTTTCATTGTATTTTAATCAGACTGATTTTGACTACTTTCTGGCTTAACTGATCGAAAAGTTGACCTTTTTATTGTGGAAGAGACAAGAATGAGCGCCGGTCGCCTTAGTTTTAGCAGTTCTATTTATCAACAGAGTTAATTTCGTCGTCAGTTCAATCCAGGCTTCGTGCCAGCGGCTGGAGAGTGGTAACTGAATGCCTCAAGGTGGACGTCGAAGCTCAGGATGGTGCAGTAAATTTAGGGTTTGGGGATAAGAGCAGGGAGGCAATCGAGCGGAGGGTAAAGTTCTGGTGGGGACGTATGCCTATTGTCCTCGCCAGCTGTAAAGGCTGTAAATTGGTCGATGTAGAGGGACGAGAATACTTGGATATGAGCTCCGAGATTGCTGTAAATGTTCTAGGTCATGGCGATGACGACTGATTGAAGGCCAGGCCATGGTTGGGCTGCCCAGGGCCAGGCTAAGACCCTCACTCATGTCAGCAATCTCTACCACTCATAGCCCGCAGGTTCAACCTTCATCTTCCATGACATAAAGATTCCAAGTTATTGAATGTTTAAGAAATTTCAGTCATTTTACCAGAAATTATGTTTTCGTTTGCATTTTAGGTGGAGCTTGAATAGATACTGGTGGTGTAGTACCTGGCCGTCCGAGAAGAAAGACGCTGTGACGTCTGGAAAGAAATACACTCAAGTCTCAAGACACCGCAAGACTGCGATGTCTTGAATAAAGACACCATAAAGACACCGCAGTCTTGCAATGTCTTGAATTCGGTGTCTTGAGTCAAGACACTGTGGTGTCTTGACTCAAGACACCACAAGAAACTGCGGTGTCTTGAAACTTGGGCATCTTTTTTCTCAGACACCGATGAACGCTGCGACAATGTTCTCTCTCTGTAATTCTCTTTTCAATTATCTTTTTCTTTCCATTATTTAGCTGAACAACAGAGAAATTTTTACGTCTCACCTTGTTGAGACACCACGAGCTACGCGGTGCCTTGAGACAGACACTGCGTAGCTTGCGGTGTCTTGAGAGACAGACACCGTGTGTCTCACGGTGTCTTGAGACACCGCATGTCTCACGTCAACTTGTTAACAGAGAACGTAACCGCGATTTTGGCTTTGTCGTTTTTTCATACGTCAGTGGTTAACTTGTTAAAAAAAGTACCATAATGGTTGACTTGTCATTGACCAGAAACCACGATGGTTGATTTGTCATTTACTCATTAATTTAGAGAGACATTTTTTTGGAAAAACGTCTCCCCAACCAGTGATCTTCGGGATTTCCTTCCTGATTTCCCCCTCTTCCCTTTCCCTTCCATTCTAATCGCTAACCCTCAATTTCCACCTCTACACCTCTCTCTCTCTCTCTCATTGCGATTTTTGCATCTATGGAGCAAAGTATTTTCAATACCATTTTTGGAGAGAAATTTTGAAATTCTGTCCTCAAGCATCGTCGTCTTAGGTAATCCATTTTCCTCTCAATTTTTTGTGTATTCAATTCTTACTCAGAGTTGTGAAATTGGATTTGGTTTGTTAAAGGAGAACCGAGTTTTGAAGGGAGAAAAGTATAATGGGAGAGAGATTTGCATTAAATTGCAACTTTACCAACCTCGAGTCACCATGGCGCTTATTATCTTCCTTCAGGATGTATTTATGTGCCTGCTGGTTGACTCCAGCTTCACCAGAGCAATCCTTTGCCACATGGTCAAGAGCACCACATTTGAAGCAACCCTCTCCTATCATCAAGTACAACATTAAAAACAAAAATCCTAAATGACCACGCATAATAAATGCTCCAGAATCAGTATAAAATGATAAAAATTGACGAAATCTCCAGTGTCAGTTCAGGTACAGTCAACAACTCAAGATTATACTGCCATTGCTAACCTCAACTAAAAATACACACAGCAAATCCATCAACAGCAGATCCATGGGATCAACTATGTCTAACGCACAACAAATCCAAACTATAATTTAAAAATAAAAAAATACAGGTGTGTAAAAATAAAAGCAAAACACTCTGCACGGATTATTTGGCAGAAACAAGCTAAACATTATGCATCTTGAATACCAACCTTACTCAACAGCCTTCATTGATTTGAAACTACAAATTAAACATATTAACAGACCAGTGCATATTACGTATGATTTGGAAAAGAAAAAAAGAAAACTGTGGACACCGAATTTACGTAAAGAATCCAAGACAAAAAAAAAAACCACGGGTAGAGGAAAAATCACTAATAGAAATTGGTACAACGAGCTTTGCGGCTCAAACATATATTTATAGGAATAAAGAAAACCCTAGTCATAATGGAATTGGAAACTCTAATCCTGCAAGAATTAAACCGGCTAGGCCCAATTAGAATCTGGGTTACACTGAACCCTAACAATCTCCACCTTACACGAATTCCACTATATAAATATATCTTCATAGAAAACCTCCTCTTTCACAAATATCCCTCAGGATGAAATCAGCAGCTAATACCAACCCAGCTCAAACATGGCAAAATCTTTGTCATTATATTAGCAGGATTATCATGAGTACTAATTTTACTAACTGCAAAATCATCACGAGCAACCACTTCACGAACAAAATGATAACGAATATCGATGTGTTTCGTTCTCTCATGAAACATCTGATCTTTAGTGAGAAAGATAACACTCTGACTGTCACAAAACACTGTGGCAATCTGCAAATCTCCACTAAGCTCACAAAACAAACTTTTTAACCATATAGCTTCTTTACAAGCATCTGTAATAGCCATATATTTTGCCTCTGTAGTAGACAACGCAACGGTATCCTGTAAGATAACTCTGATACCAATTGTTGACATAACGAACGAGATTTGGAAAAGAGAAAGAGAAAACAGTGGACACTGAATTTACGTGGAAAACCTAAGACGGGAAAAAACTAGGGGCAGAAGAGAAATCACTAATAGAAATCAATGTAATGAATTTTGCAACTCAAACATATATTTATAGGAATAAAGGAAACTCTAGTCATACTGGTTTTGGAAACCCCAATCATGTATGAATTAGGCAATCTCTAATGTGGGCCAAACTGACCTGACCCAATTAGAATATGGGTCACACTGAATCTTAACAATATATCTTCCATTGAAATTGAAAGAAAAAAAACCCATAGAAGGGAAGCCAAAGTGCAAAAATAAGTAATATCATTAAAACGGAGCCGGGAAGAAGAACTAGGTAATAGGATCAGATATTTCAAAAAAGACGATACGAAAAGCGAAATTGTACTGACTTGCACAGTTTAAAAAAATTCTTGGAGGTCAAGGGACACTTGGTCGGTTCCCAAATCCACCACTATGTCAACAGACATATTGCCTCCGTCAGTCTGTGCGCTTGATTGAACCAATTTATGGCAGAGATGAGAACAAGGACGAAAGTAGGTCACAGGAAGAGAGCGATGGTAAGAGCGACAGCTTGGGCTAGCTCCACAAAACGACGGGAAAATGGCGGCGAAAGTGGGATCGATGAGATAAGCTGGACCTGGGCCGGGTTTAACCAGTATGATTTGGGCCTTTTGTTAATTAGCCCATATATTTTAGTATTAATTTTAAAATTATGATTTTAATACAAGTCCTATAATTTCAATTCTAATTAATGATGTTTTAAAATAGGAGGTGGAAAAAGGGTCAACTCATAGATTAGGTACGACGACGACGAACACGCCTGTGGGGTCCACCAATCAAAAGTGAAGTTTTGGTGTTGACCAAATGCCAAGATTCTAACTGTAAGGCTTGGTCTTATTGGTCAGACCACCAACCCCCGTCTTCTTGATCCACTTCCCATTTCTGTCAGGCCGTTTCAGTTGCTATTCCCCCAAAACAACATAATCGGAATCCTCTACCTACCCAAAACGGCTGATTCACGCCTTTCTGGTAGAAATATGAAAACCCCTCCATTAAAATATGTATCTCCATTTTTCCTTCTTTCCATCCTCTGAACTCAGTCGGCTATTTTCCACTATTTAAGCAGCTTTTTCCAATTGTTGTCTGCACTTGGGATACAACTTCCTGATTTTTCTATTTTCTTTGCGAAATCTGGATCAAAATGGCTCCAAGTTTTGAAAACGGTAACTCGCTTTTTGACTTCGTAGTCCGAGATGGAAACGGCGTCAAAGGAATGGTGGATTCCGGCTTATCCCAGGTACCAATCAGGTACATTCAACCGCCGCAAGAGCGTATCCAGAAGAATAACGCGGCCACCCTCGACCTGCCGCCAATCGATTTTTCGAAGCTTGATGGGCCTGACCACGATGCAGTGGCCGAGAGAATAGCCAGAGCCGCCGAGACTCTTGGGTTCCTCCAAGTTATTAACCATGGCGTGCCGGTCGAATTGCTCGAGTCTCTTAAAGAAGCAGCTCATGCCTTTTTTGGACAGCCATCGGAGAAGAAGGCTGTTTATCGCAAAGGTCATAGCCCTAGCCCCACCGTGAGCTACGGTACGAGCTTTGTGCCGGAGAAGGAAAAGGCGTTGGAGTGGAAGGACTATATCAGTATGGTGTATAAAAGCGACGAGGAGGCGCTTCAGTTTTGGCCGGAACAGTGCAGGTAAATCGACTCTATAATAATTATTTATTTTCTGAATCAAGAACAATACAAATGAAAACTAGAATGGTCAGTTCCTAAGATAGTCCATCACCGTCATTTTCAACTGCAAAAATGTTTCTTTCAGGGAAGTTGCTCTCGAGTACCTCAAATCATCGCTGAAAATGGTGAGAAAATTGTTAGAAGTTCTGTTGGAAAAGCTTGAAGTGACAGTAGCTGAGTCGAAAATAGATGCTCTGATTGGTATGAAGATGGTTAACATGAACTTCTACCCAACTTGTCCCAATCCGGAACTCACAGTCGGCGTCGGGCGGCACTCAGACATGGGGACCTTAACAGTGCTGTTGCAGGACGGAATTGGTGGATTGTATGTGAAAGTTGAGGAAGACGACGTCTTGATTGGTAAGAAGGGGGAGTGGGTGGAGATCCCGCCTATTCCTGGCGCTCTCGTCATTAACATCGGCGATACGTTACAGGTTAGCATCTAATGTAGATTTATGTTTTCTGTTTGTTTCCCGTTAAAAGGAAGCAGAGTACAGATTCTCTTCCTGCTTTTTTAATCAAGAATTTAGAATTAGATACTAAATTCTTTACGACACCCATGTTGCGATTCACGTTAATTCATAAACTTTGTGATTCCGATGGGCAGATATTGAGCAACGGGAAGTATAAAAGTGCTGAACACAGGGTTCGAACGACGAGCAAAAAGGCTCGAGTGTCGGTTCCGATCTTCACTATACCAAAAGGGGATGAGAAGATAGGGCCGTTGCCGGAGCTGGTCGAAAAAGACGGAGTGGCTCGATACAGAGAGTTTGTATTCGCGGAGTACATGAAGAACTTCTTTGCAAATGCCCATGATGGGAAGAAGTCTCTGGATTTCGCAGCCGCCTGAGCCATCCCGGACGGGGGGAAGAAGAAGTCTCAGAACTTGAACCAGTTTCTTGTGTTTCTTTTGCTGCTTTATTTCAACGCGTAATAAAAGGAGAACATGTGACATGGTTCAAATAATCTTAATTTCAACGAATGACAGTGTCACTTATTAGTTTTCCATTTTGGACTGCCCGCGAGTACCCAACTCTGACCTCTCCAAATACGCAGACGACATAGTTAGGTTTGGAACCATTTAAAGACTCAAATAATTTGTACATGTTTGCACGCGTGGCGTAGTGACGTGTTTCCAACAATGGTGGATTGCAATAAGTGGACACTTGGTCACTGCCAATTGTTATGGGGCATTAGTATTAACCCAATAAATGGAACATTCTCATACATAATTTATTATAAATTACAAATAATATCCTGCCTTATATATCTTCCATTTGAGATTGGCAATTTGCATATCGGAAAATGGGTGGTGGCTGGTTTTCTCTTGTATTGGTGTTCACTTCAGTGCTCTTCCCTTGCTCTTCACTTGAGGTCGTTGGTGATGAGTCTCGGAAAGACTTGCACATTTTCTTAGGCGGCGGTACCGGTGGGAGTCCTCCTGAGGGTCGCCGTAAAGGGTCTCGTGTTCCTCCTCCTCCGCCCCCTCCACCAGCACCAGCTCCTCGTCGTGTACGCCCTCCACCTCCCCCACCACCATGTCCACCTCCACCGCTGTTGCCTTCACCGCCTCCCCTGCCGCCTCCTCCACCGCCTTCTCCTCCTCCACCGCCGCTGCCTTCTCCTCCTCCACCTCCTTCTCCTCCTCCACCACGGCCGCCTTCTCCTCCTCCACCGCGGCCGCCTTCTCCGCCTCCACCGCCTCCAATCAACAGAATAGAAGTGGCCTTCAATGTGATAAAAAATTTCAAACCCAAAATCACCTCTGATCCCTTGAACATCACGGGCTCATGGGTTGGCAACGATGTATGCTCGTACCAAGGATTTTCCTGCGACAAAGACCCCGTCTTCAACCAAACGACGGTTTCCGGCATAGACTTCAACAATTACCTGTTTGCTGGTCCTCAACTTACTCTCGATGGATTCTTGGATAAGTTTCCAGATCTGACATTCTTCCATGCAAACTCCAACAACTTCACTGGTCCAATCCCAGAAAACATTTCTCAACTGCCCTACTTTTACGAGCTAGATCTCAGCAACAACAAGTTTTCAGGTTCCTTTCCAAAGCCAGTTATAGGAGCTACAAATCTCACCTTCTTGGACCTCCGTTTCAACAACTACTCCGGTTCAGTTTCTCCCCAACTCTTCGGACTCGACCTCGACGTTATTTTCATCAACAACAACCAGTTTTCTGACGCGCTTCCTGACAATTTTGGCTCCACTCCGGCCAGATACCTCACTTTCGCCAACAACAAGTTCACCGGCCCTATTCCGGCGAGCATCGGAAAGGCCGGAGACACTCTCATTGAGGTTCTTTTTCTGAATAACGGTTTCAATGGGTGTCTGCCATATGAGATAGGCTTTCTGGGAAACGCTACGTTGTTCGACGCTAGCAAGAACAAATTAACTGGCCAAATTCCTGAATCCTTCGCCTGCTTGGAAAAAATGCAGCTTCTCAACTTTGCAAATAACCAGCTTTATGGCCAGGTCCCGGAGATTATATGTAAGCTCCCGGAGATCAAAAACTTAAGCCTGAACAGCAACTTCTTCACCGATGTTGGACCAGAGTGCCAAGAACTTATAACGAAAGATATTCTTGACCTTTCAAATAACTGCATTTCAGGCCTGCCGAACCAAAAATCAGGCGATGAGTGTAACCATTTCTCCTCTCAACGAAAAGCCTGTCCGAACTCGTCGTCATTCAGCGAAATCCCCTGCAAATCAATATGGTACTTGAACCCAAACAACCCAGGGCAAAAAAGGCCGCCTGCTCCGGCGCCTGCTCCTGCTGCAACAGTAAATCAAGCCTACACTTACAGTGCTCTCAAACGTAACTAGATATTCCGATCACTTTCATCAGCGTTAATTAAATTTCTGAAGCTATATGTAAAACCCAACTTCTTTCCTCAGTGATTATGTAATGATCATGCATTTGTTTTCTCAAATGTGAATTATGTGTTGGTTTTTAGTTTCCTCGCACGGTAGAATTACCGATGTTCTGGTAGAATTACCGATGTTCATAACAACAGTAATGTGCGTAACCTATGTATCATAAAAAACAATTTTAATATGAACATAAAACGGATTATTGTTGTAATATATTAATAATAATATGTATTTAAAATTTCTATTTAAATCTAATCTAAAAAATAAAGAATGTTACCTTTGTAACTTACTTCACACGGGTACAAAATCAACATTCAATCTTTTCTGCCAATCCTCCTCACCTCGAATAAGCATGTGTGGGTGTGATGAACAAAACAAGATCACACTCAATTTATGATAGATCGTATTCTCAACACATGAGACGATCTATTTAGATTTAGAAAACACTTTTCTAAAACCAACACGGAAGACACAAATTTTACTCTCAAAATGAATTTCTTAATCTCAAAGATTTCAACCTCAACTTCAACTTTTTCACCAACTTTTATCTAATGAGGTTGGAACTCTATTTATATTAGTATTGCTCCATAATGGCCATTATGACATTTAGAGAAAAAGACTACTAATTCCTTTATTAAAGTTATAATTGATTTCATACATTTATAAAAATGTTATGGAAATCAAAAGTATTGTCACCACACATTTATAACAAAAATGTTATTGAAAACAAAATGTCATGTCATCATGACTCAACACTTGGCACTATGACATTAATTCAAATTTGATAAAATCCATTTTAAAAAATTATTTTTAAAAGTTACTTTATATTTGTTAATAAATTGAATAATCAATAATTCAATTATTTCATTTAACAAATATATTAACTTTGACAATTTTTGTCATTTTGTCTTAATTAATTGAATAATCAATAATTCAATTATTTTATCTAATGAAAAAATAATAATAAACTTATTATTGAGTGTATTAAACAATTAATTCATAATTAATTATTTAATCTTCTTTTTTTATTTTTTTATTATTCGAATAATGATAGAAGGTGACGAAGGGATCGATAGACCTATAGTTTTAAGCTCCAATAATATTTCATTAAATAATATAAACTCTTTATATTAATTAACATAATTATTAACTCTAAAGTAATTCTACTAAATACTTAGAGTTGCACTCTTAAAACTATAGAGTATATTTACTTAAAGTAATGTCCATTGATATAGACATTACATATGTATTAACCCTCCATTTAGATTCACAATAGAGCTGGGTTTATAATCCGTTAACGTCTCATATTGTTTCTTTATCCTTGACTATCATTAGTTCTTAATTGAATAATTAATTCATAACAATTATGAATTGCGCGCTAATTATTCTATCCTTGAACTAACAAACAACGGAATCTATAGAAATGAATTTCGTTGTATCAATATTAACATTCTCAGCTATTCATTTAATTTACTTCCAATATACAAGATATACGAATCGTAACTCGTACAAAACTTTACTGAGTAAATCAAAGAATAAATTAAAATAAAATGGGAGTTTATTAAATACAATGAACTAAGATCATACATATATGACCATCCTTATGATAAAATTAATTGTTCTATATTTAACGAAAATTATCAGAACAATACAATTTTATCTAGTTCAATCCTATATAATCATATTATATAAAACATATTTACCTTATTTCTCTACATATTTAGTCGGGATATGACTATACTGTTAGCCTTTTTGTTAGGCTAAGTTTTATTTTGATGATGACTAAATTGTGTGTTAGTTTAGTAAATCAATAAGTTGTATTTTAGTAGCATGTTGCTTGGATTAATTGGTGGATAAATTGCATAACTTAATTGAGGAAATCAAATATGCAATATTTGTGGCACATGCTTAGGTTTGGATATAAATAACTTTATATGTTTTGGACATCATCAATAAGGGAGATTGTTTAAACTATGTGATAAAGATGATGTGAAATTTAATAAAGTGTAAAAGTTGTTTATACATTGAATTCTTATATATCATATTTATCGATTAAATTGAGAATACCCTTGATTAAGGGTGTTGGGAATGTTTAATGTATTTCTCTAAGTCTTTGCAGGAGAATGGAAGGTTCGTATGACTTAGAGGAAACATTTTGTGAATGTATGAAGTAGGCTATCCATGCGGATGCGGCAGACGCGAGGCGTAGGCGTCCGATTTGCCTCTGTCCAATTCAGTGGGAAGCGGACGATGGTCGCGGACGAGGCAGACGTGAAATGGCGTCCGCAGATCTTCAAGTGTGGGGACGGAAAAGAAGAAGAGGACGATGGTTTGGCGTCCACCTCAAATCTGTGAAGTCGCGGACGATAGACCCAGTCGGTGCAGACGGTGCGGACGCGCATATTGGCGTCCGCTTTGAATCTGTCCAGTTCTGGATTTGTGCGGACGATGGAATTGGCGTCCGCAAGTGCAAAATTTTCTGTCCAATGGCTATATTATCAACGGGCATTTTTGCAACGGTCGTGCGGACGATAGGTGCGGACGCTGAGGTCGTCCGAAAGCCGCAATGGCAGTGTGTATAAATAGATAATCACTCTATGCTCTCCACAAGGAACGAATCGAATATTCAAGGCGAAGCCCTGGCAAAATTAATACTCGAATACTATTCTGTGAGCTTTTAATTGTGTTGTAAATCCAATTCTCCCTATTCCGAACTTGTGAGTTATATTTTGGGAGGATTCGGATTAGCTAGATTTAAGTTTAAGTTTCTGAGTTTAGTATTGTGCTTGATTGTAAAGGGTGATTCCCTTAGAATTCATCACACTTGGGTGACACCCCGCAATAGTCAATTTAGGGTAACGACTCGTAAGAGTCTAAGGTTGACGACCTCAGAATTAGTCAAAGGTGACGCCCCGTCTAATTGTCAATTTGTAAAAGGTTTTATTGGCACCCGCAAGCCAATTACTTAGTGTATCTCCAAGTGCAACTTGGAGCGCGGACGTAGGCTTGTTTGCCGAACCGTGTAAACAAATATTGCATGCACTTCTCAACCCTTACTCTTTATATTATTGCATATATTTGTTATCGATATTTTAATTATATGCATTAAATCACTTAGGGTAATTAGAGATTAAAATATCGCACGAAAAAGTTAAAACGCTATATTCACCCCCCTCTATAGGGGTATATCGATTCTACAATTGGTATCAGAGCCGGTATTTAAATTTTTGTGTAATATTTTGTGCACATTGTCAATATTTGTTAAGTTGCATTTATTGAAAATTTTATATATATTTGCATACTATGGATTTCAATATGTGTGAGTTAGGACAATACACATCTACACCTCCACACTTTGATGATTATGATTATTTGATTTGGAAGTGTAGAATAAAAGTGTTTATACAATCTATTGATTTCTTTTTATGGAAAATCATTGAAAATGGAATAACTCTTCCTAGACCAACTTGTGAATTCAATGATTTAGATATACGAAATTGGAATTTAAATGCCAAAGCAATGAATATTTTGTATAGTGCCTTAAGTCAAAATGAAGTTGATAAAGTTAAATCTTGTGTTAGTGCGTATGATATTTGGAAATCTCTTGAGCTAACACATACAGGCACAAATCAAAATATTGAAAATGGAGAAAGCTCATCCTCCGAAAAAGAGGAGAAAGTGGCCAATACATACTTCATGGCCAATGAAGACAAAATTGAGGTAACAAACTACTATAGCGATTCCGATTCTAATAATGATGATGATAGTGATTTAGTAAGTGAATTGCTAGATAGTTTGAATGAGCTTAAAGATAAATATAAAATATTGAAAAAGAAGCATTGCAATTTGATAAAAAAGCATGCGAACGTAGATAAATCTTATGAGGATCAAATTGTTGAATTGCAAAGCATCATTGATAAATCTAATGCTTCCTTTAAATCTCTTGAGCATGATAGTCGTAATTTGAAATTATTGAATGATAAATTGATTGGTACTATCAAATCACATAAAAATGAAATTGACTCATTAAATTGCAAAAATTGTGATTTGATTTCTATTAATGAATGTCATAAACATGAGATATGTAATTTGAGAATTATGAATGATACATTGAATGGTTGTATCAAATCGCATGAAAATGATATTAGCCTTTTGAATACTAAATCTAAATCTATTTTTGATGCTAAGGCTAAAATTGAATTGCTTGAGGTTGATATATGTGAATTGAAAGCAAAGAATAATAATTTGAATTCTATTATGCTTAAATTCACAAATAGGAGCAAAAATTTAAATATGCTCTTAAATTCGCAAAGGGTCACTTTTGATAAAGCCGGAATTGGATATGAACCCTTTGCAAAGAAAAAGAATTACACGAATCTATTTGTTAGCTCATCTATTTGTAATTCTTGCAATTGTGTAGGACACAAATCATTTTGTTGTCCATTGAAATTGAATACTAAATTGGAATCAAATTTTGAATCTAAATTTGTTTGTCCTTCAAGATTGAATGCAAATGTTAATTCAAAATTTGTTTATTCCTTAGATGTAAATTCTAAATTTAAGTCCAGTTTAAAAACTAAATCGAATTTGAATTCTAAACTTGTGTAGGTTCCTAAAGGAACCAAACCTATAACTAAAGGTCCCAAAATGGTTTGGGTACCAAAAATTGCAAATTAATTGTGTTGTAGGTTGGAGGTTCTCCCAAGGAGCTTGAAAAGGAATTGGATACTTGAATATCCAATACAAGGGGAGAAGCCTCAAGAATGCCTCCAATGCTTTAAAGATGGAAATTATCTTGGAGGTACATAACTCTTTTTGTTTTGATTAAAATTGGTTGTGAAATTTGTTTTGGATGATTATTTAGACTTTAATTGGTTGAAATTTCTTTGGAATCAATTCTATGGATTTTGATTAGGAATTGAATTGGATTAAATTGTTTTTGATTCTTGAATTTGTTTAACTTTAATGAGTAGAACATTTACTTGAATTAATTGTTAGCTTTAATCTTTTTGTATATATATAAGTTGAGATATGTTTTATTCATGATTTGGGATTGCAATTGACTTAACTTGATTTTCATTCTTATTTTGGAGATTAGAAGATCAAAATTGTGATTGAATTCTCTAGTGCTATTTCTAGGTTGAAATTTGCTATATTTATTCAATTAGTATTTTGATGAATGGTTCCAACAATTGAGTTTCTAATCTGAATATACTCATAAATTGGTTGAATTGTTGGATATAGAGTCTTGTAAGGTAAATTGGCTTCTCCTATGAATTAAAATGAGCTAGATATAAGGGGAGAAAGGTAGAAAATTTGTTAATTATGATGTTTTGTTGATTTCTCCCTTGAATTGAACTTGAATAACGAAATAAGGGGAGAAAATAGAATTGTATTAAAATCATTGAATTATTTTGAAATGTTGATTTCAATTATAGTCTTAGATAGATTTTGCTTCCGCTAAGCCACATTTTGATGTTTCTCTCTTACTCTTAAATTGATTAATACTAAGAGGGAGAAAAGTAGTTTTGTATAAAACTTATTAATTTATTTTCAAATAGATTTTAGATTGATAAACATGAAAACTCCAATAGTATCCTTAATCTTAAAATTGGTTAGTCATCTGTTGGATTTGTTTCTTGGCGATCTATCTTAATTGTGGATTTATTAATAGCTTAGATTTTTTGACATCATAAGAATGAATTTCTATTCGCTAAATGAATTGTGATTTCTTGGAGCATGATTCATAATATTTTCATTTTGATGATTGAAGATTGTATTACAACAATTTGATCTCTAGATTGCAAATATTGCTTTGAATTGGATGTAAATCTTCAATTGATAGTTTTGAGTTCAACATTTTAATTTTACTAATGTCTTAATTTTAATATAAATGTCTAAATTTTACTAAGTTTGCTCTCGCTCTTAATTTAAACTTTGAAAATCTCCATAGATTTTATTTTAATCATTGATTTATGGGTGAGAAATTAAATTTGCTTTTCTTAATTTGAATTAATAGTGAATAGGTTAAATTTGACAATTGACTTAATTTGCCTTTCTATTTTTTCTTAATTGAAGTAACTCAAATTCGTTAATACATAACTTTGAACTTATTTTCTATATTTTTGAGTTTGGAATGGAAAATATTAATAGTGTGCTTATAGGTTGGAATTTGTATTTTACAATTGGTATCTCTAAGTTAATTTTTTTTTAAGTCTTGTCTTGGATTATTTTTGTTTGTTGAGATTAGGCCTCCAACAATTAGTTTTCTAGTTTTATATATTAAATTGTTGGATATTAATTTTGATTTGTAGGTCTCCCCTATGAATTGATTTTGCTATAGATAAAAAGGGGGAGACATAAATTGTTCCATTCTTGAAAATTTAGAACACTCTCTTGATGTGATTTCGATTTTTTTAAAAGAGAGAGATCATTGCTATGGACAATTGTTATACCTTTTCAAAGATTTGTTGTGAACTTCTTCTTTGGATTATATGTGTATATGATAAAAGGAGGAGATAAATGTTATAGACACTTGATTTGCTTTTTAATTTTTAAATTCCCCATAGTTGCTATTTAGATCATGAATATAGAAGGAGAATATCAAGTTGTATAGAGTTTATTGACTTGTTCATAAATGTTAACTTTAATTTTTAGTTTCGATGAATTTGCTTCCTCTTAGGCTTATAACTTTGATAATTCTTCTTTGCCTTTAAATTAATGAAAGGGAAGATAAATGTTTTAAAGAAAATTGATTTATTTTTAATTATGGATTTACCCATAAATTGAATTTTGTTAATTGATTTAGGGGGAGAAATTAAAATTGTTTTGATTCAACTTGTTTCCCCAAAAGTTTTTGGTTTTGAGATTTATAAAGGGGAAGAAGTTTGGTATTTGATTTTCAAATTGATATCAATCTTTCTCCATTGATTTGAACTCTATAAATTGGTATCAATAATTTTTTTTTTTTAAACTCCTACAATTAGTATCTATTTTGGATTTCCATCCTCAATGTTTTAATTGTATGCAATGGTTTAGGGGGAGAGGAATGGATCTTAACTTGAATATCTTTGAAAGATAGATTATATCAATTAATATTTTTAAAAGATTGGATTTCATTTCTTCAATTGGTATCTTCAATTTCTCTATGCTTTGAAATTTTAAATTGGTATCAATCCTTGTTTTTAAACTTGAATTTCAACATTTGAAATCTTTGGACTTATTTTTTAATTTGTATCATATATTAAATTTTTTTTGTTTTGGTATCAATGAAATCATATTTTGTTCTACAATTGGTATAATCTTTTAAAGATTTTCATTTGATATCATATTTCAATTCCCCAACTATTTGATTATGTGCATAATGATAGGAGAAGAATTTGTTTTGTTTTGAATTTGAACTCATTCATGAATTGTCTTTCAATTGGTAAATTTTTTATTAAATTGTATGGTTCTCTTAAGTCTTTGGATTCTCTCCTATTTGCTTGGTGATAATTATATAGGGGGAGAAAAATGTTTAAATTGGTACTCTAAGGGGGAGAGCAAAGTTTCATAAATTGGATTATATCCCCAATCGATTCTTTTTGTGAATAACATAGGGAGAGAGATAATTGAATTGATTTTGATTTAACACATTGGTATCTATCCTAGAAATCTCTTTTGAATTTACAATTGGTATCAATACTTTGTCAAATGATTTTATTTTAACTTTGGATCTACAATTGGTATAAATCTATGAAAAACTTGTTTTTGCTTCAAATTGTGAATTCTCAATTGGTATTCTTTGTTATTTCTTTAATTCAAATTGGTATCATATTTTTTCACCACAAATAGAATTGGAGTGTTAAATCTCTCAAATAGGTATGTATGCTTAATGCCAAAGAGAGATGATATTTTTTTTGTGATTGTGATTGCTTAATTTGGTACCTTATCCTTGATCACTCATGGAACTTTAATGCTTTTGTTCCCTCAAATGAATTTCTTTGCTTAATAGAAAAGAGGGAGAATTTTTTTTTAATCTTTGTGATTGTGGTTATTTAAAATTGGTATATTTCTTTTAACCACAAATTGCAATTGAATGTATATTTCTCTTTATGGTTTGCTTCTTGGTTAGATTCATTGATTAAGAGGAGAGATAGTTTTAGCTTGTTGATAATTGCTCAAGGATTAATTACATTATATATTGAATATTAATACTTATTTTCCTCCTTTGTTTGATTTGTGGATTAATTTCTTGATTAAGGGGGAGAAATTTGTTTTCAATAGAATTATTTGTTGAAATTATCTTTGGATTCTAATGTTAATTCCCTCAATGGTTTAATTCTTGGATAGATTACTTGAAAAAAGGGGAGAAATTATTTGAATGTTGTTAATCTTATTTTGATACTATTTCATGATTGTGTTTGAACTCTCCTCCCCTAGAATTACTTTTTGATTATGACAAAAAGGGGGAGAAGGATATATAAGTTGTAATATCTTTTAGGGAGAGTTTAGTAGCATTGTGCATGGATTTATCGTTGATATATTGCATAACTTATTTGGAGAAATCTAATATGCAATAGTTTTATGCAAATGCTTAGTTTTATGGTAAACAACTTATTGGATTTTTTCATCATCAAAAAGGGGGAGATTGTTAGCTTTTTTGTTAGGCTAAGTTTTATTTTGATGATGACTAAATTGTGTGTTAGTTTAGTAAATCAATAAGTTGTATTTTAGTAGCATGTTGCTTTGATTAATTAGTGGATAAATTGCATAACTTAATAGAGCAAATTAAATATGCAATATTTGTGGCACATGCTTAGGTTTGGATATAAACAACTTTATATGTTTTGGACATCATCAATAAGGGAGATTGTTTAGACTATGTGATAAAGATGATGTGAAATTTAATAAAGTGAAAAAGTTGTTTATACATTGAATTCTTATATATCATATTTATCAATTAAATTGAGAATACCCTTGATTAAGGGTATTAGGAATGTTTAATGTGTTTCTCTAAGTCTTTGCAGGAGAATGGAAGGTTCGTATGACTTAGAGGAAACATTTTGTGAATGTATGAAGTAGGCTATGCATGCGGATGCGGTGGACGCGAGGCGTAGGCGTCCGATTTGCCTCTGTCCAATTCAGTGAGAAGCGGACGATGGTCGCGGACGAGGCGGACGTGAAATGGCGTCCGCAGATCTTCAAGTGTGGGGACGGAAAAGAAGAAGAGGACGATGGTTTGGCGTCCACCTCAAATCTGTGAAGTCGCAGACGATAGACCCAGTCGGTGCAGACGGTGCTGACGCGCATATTGGCGTCTGCTTTGAATCTGTCAAGTTCTGGATTTGTGCGGACGAGTTGTGCGGACGAAGCGGACGATGGAATTAGCGTCCGCAAGTGCAGAATTTTCTGTCCAACGACTATATTATCAATGGGCATTTTTGCAACGGTTGTGCGGACGATAGGTGTGGACGCTGAGGTCGTCCGGAAGCCGCAGTGGCAGTGTGTATAAATAGAGAATCACTCTATGCTCTCCACAAGGAACGAATCGAATATTTAGGCGAAGCCCTGGCAAAATTAATACTCGAATACTACTCTGTGAGCTTTTAATTGTGTTGTAAATCCAATTCTCCCTATTCCGAACCTGTGAGTTATTCCGAACTTGTGAGTTATATTTTGGGAGAATTTGGATTAGCTAAATTTAAGCTTAAGTTTCCGAGTTTAGTATTGTGCTTGATTGTAAAGTGTGATTCCCTTAGAATTCATCACACTTGGGTGACACCCCGCAATAGTCAATTTAGGGTAACGACTCGTAAGAGTCTAAGGTTGACGACCTAAGAATTAGTCAAGGGTGACGCCCCGTCTAATAGTCAATTTGTAAAAGGTTTTATTGGCACCCGCAAGCCAATTACTTAGTG
Organism: Begonia loranthoides; assembly: GCA_022433065.1. NCBI lineage: Eukaryota > Viridiplantae > Streptophyta > Magnoliopsida > Cucurbitales > Begoniaceae > Begonia > Begonia loranthoides. Next base: position 3,938,299 of record CM039471.1, read on the forward strand.
TATCTCCAAGTGCAACTTGGAGCGCGGACGTAGGCTTGTTTGCCAAACCGCGTAAACAAATATTGCGTGCACTTCTCAACCCTTACTCTTTATATTATTGCATATATTTGTTATCGATATTTTAATTATATGCATTAAATCACTTAGGTAATTAGATATTAAAATATCGCACGAAAAAGTTAAAACGCTATATTCACCCCCCTCTATAGGCGTATATCGATCCTACATATACATTCTTAATGAGATAAACTATGTTTATGACTATGAACTATTTGAAGATTCCATACTTTAAATACAAGTCATGGACATATTCTGGTTATTACTCTTTATATTTTATCCCAAATATATACAATATATATGTTAATATAAAATTAGCATAAATAACCAAGGAATTTTCTATGAATTTTATAAAACATAATCTAAAATATTAACATAATATTAATCAATATAAATTTATTCATATATTATAAAATTGTTCTATCACATTTGCTTGTTGGACACATTTCTCCCAAACAATCTCCCACTTGCCCTAAAGCAAATGAGACATGTCTCTGATCCCTAAACCCTCTAGATGTTTCTCAAAACATTTTGCAGGTAACGTCTTACTGAAGGGATCAACAAGATTCTCAACTGATGGAATCTTCAGAACAATCACGTCTCCACGCTGCATTATATCTCTTATCACATGATATTTTCTCTCTATATGCTTTGTTTGTTTATGACTCTATGTTTTTTAGCATTTGCCACTGCACTACTATTGTCACAGTACAAAAACAATGGTTTATCCATATTTGGAACTACTTCCAAATCACTAAAGAATTTTCTAAGCCATACAGCTTCTTTTGCTGTTTCACAAACAACAATGTATTCTGCTTCCATAGTAAAGTCTGAAACACCACCTTGTTTTACACTTCTCCAAACTATGGTTCCACCTCTAAGGGTGAAAACTGATCCAGATATCGACTTTCGATCATCTGTATCAGTTTGAAAATCAGAATCTGTGTATCCCAGTTAAAATCAAATCCCTATAAGAATATACTAGCATATAGTTTCTCGTTCTCCTTAGATACTTGAGAATATGTTTGACTGCTATCCAATGATCTAATCCTCGATTTGACTAAAACCGGCTAACTATCCCTACTGCATAACATATGTTGGGCCTCGTACACAACATAGCATTATCGACTTCTTACATGTATCTTGATCAGGATCTATCTGATCTTGGCTACATTCCCTTTTGATTCAGAGATGCATCAACGCTACGCTAGGTGACCCGATTTAGTTGATATCCTCAGAAAATAAATGAAGATGAAGAGATTATGAGGTAGTACTTACTCTTGCATTTCCCATGGGTGGGCTAGAGTGGGACTCTGACTTGTTTCCCAATCAGAGGCATTTGCTATAATATAGAGTGTCATGAAGCCACACGTGTCTCGTAATGTCCATTTTCATATGGGGTTTGACCATATTCTGTACTGTGAATTTGATCAATACCCACAAATATCCTAGTGTTCCGCATTACATTTTGTGTGTTAATGCTCTGTTGTTTGCAAAATTAGAGGGGCAGAGCACTCATTTCCCATTAATTGGTGTGAGCGCCATTAAACTATGTTTAATATTACTCTTAGCTACCGTCAAATTAGTGGATTAGGTAAATGCAAGTTACTGAAGAACGAGGATGGCAATCAAGATAGTGGATTGTTTGGGTTTTAAATTAAAAAAGGCAAGATTCGGTCTTTGGTGACGTTCAGCTATGATCATCGGGTCGGATTCATCTAATGGCTGAAGACCGACCCAGCCCATGGCCCGCAGAACTGCACCCCGGCCCAGCCCAGCCTTGAGTTAGGCGTAGGCTCTTCCGATGGCAGATTGAGCAAGATTATCACTTATTTCTATTCTAAGCAGACATCAAACGTAATTTCTTTTCTGGGTCTGTTCCTCCACAGACTCTTTTCACCGACAACAACAATTTCAGCCCAAATCTGCCTGAAAATCTCAGCTCAGTTTGTCTATGTTTGTTATCATCAATAATGAGCACCTGCAACTCATTTAAAATACCATCTCACGGTCACACCAAATCAATAATTAATTATGGAACACTTTCACACCGACTGTTGACGTACAAATACATGATTAAATAAAAGCGGCATCAACATAAAATATAGTTTAGTGTAATCGCATGACCTTATTGACACTAAAAAATTCACAAAAAGTTAATAAATTGCGGACTATCAAGCATTGACATTCGCTTCTCATGATTCTTTCGTGCATTCAAAGAAGTCTAATAAACCAAACGCATGGGCCCCTTCTGCCTCAACCTAACACAAATTTAAGAAACACCAGCACAAATTTTAGTGATTGGTTAGATATCGACAGAGCAGCCGACAATAGCTGCCGAACAAGTAATGCATGGGTTAGCAAGATTGCAGCGGCGATCGTCGATGGAGCAGGACGAATTCCAATCTCGGAGGGAAAGTGGATTGGAGAGCGGAGAAGTTGAGAATTCAAATATATTATTATGTCCACAACAAAGATTCGATTTTTCTTTTGTTTTTTGGTGAATCACTGACGTGGGAGGGACATGAAAAGCCAAGTTTTTAGCCGATTGCAGCGGCCGATGTGGACTGATGCGCGCCATTCCACCTACTTAATCATGACAGCGCGCAACAGGGGCAAGTAATTTTTCAATTACATAAATTTTGGTCTTTGATGATACATGAAACTTTGACAAATAATTTTTATAACATTTTAAATAAAGCTTTAACACTGCACACTCGTTGAAGAAGAAGAAGAGGTTGAGTACGACAGTCGGTGATTCAACAGGGGGACGGGTCATCTCTCTCTCTCTCTATCTTTTGGGAACTCCGTTGTAAAAATAATTTCAACGACCTCACCCACAACTATTTGACTGGCTGACCCAAGCCTCTAACAAATACACTCTCAAAATCAATTATTAAAACTGCTGACCTGATAATTATATGAGATTTTGCATAATTTAACTCAGATTGTAGTTGAGGTTTCATTCATTTAGGATGGTTGTGTTTTAATAACTTTTGTTAGGGTTCAGTGTGACCCAAATTTTAATTTGGTCAGGCTAGTTTAGCCTATATTAGAGATTTCCTAATTCCTGCAGGATTAGGGTTTCTATATTTCCATATGATTAGGGTTTCCTAATTCCTGCAAGATTAAGATTTCTATATTTTTATATGACTCGGGTTTCTAATTGTAGTTGAGTTTTCATTCATTTAGAATGGTTGTGTTTTAATAACTTTTGTTAGGGTTCAGTGTGACCCAGTTTTTAATTGCGTTAGACCGGTTTGGCTCACATTGGAGATTTCCTAATTCCTGCAGGATTAAGGTTTCTATATTTCCATATGACTAGGGTTTTCTTTATCTATAAATATATGCTTGAGCCGCAAAGCTCATTGTACCGATTTTTATAGTGATTTATCCTCTGCCCGTGGTTTTTTCATGTCTTGGATTTTCCACATAAATTTGGTGTCCACTGTTTTCTCTTTCTCTTTTCCAAATCTCGTTCGTTATTTCAATGTTATTTTTAACAATTGGTATCAGAGATAAGATTCAAGTTCTTCATGTCAATTTTCAACAATTGATATTAAAGGGAGGTTGAAGATTTCTGAAAATCGAAGTTTTTCAATTTTTTGGGAGGTAGAACGAGTTTCGTGATTTAGTTGGAAATCAGAAATTGAAATAGAAAAAATAAAATTGCTGTTGCCCGTGGGAGCTGCTCGTGAAGAACCGTTGCCTGAAGCAGCCAGAGAAGCTCTCCCTGCCCGAGAGCTGTGTCTCTTCTTCTCCTGCATCTGAAGACCTGCGCCGCGATCTGCAAGCGAAGAGCACCGAAGACGAAGCTGCGAAGAACAAAACCCGCGATCTGCCTCTCCAGTTTAATCGAAGCCGCCGCCGATCGATTCTGTCCAGCAGCGAAGAACCAGCGTCACCCGATCCGAAAGCACAGCGCCGTCGTCGAAACGTCTCCCGTGTTGCATCGTCGATCATCGAAGGACCAAAGCTGCCGAACTATCCGGCGAAGAACCGCGCGCCGTCCGTCGATCCAGATCTGAGGAACGCCGCCGTCGCCGACTATCGCGAAGTCCGACTCTGCACAAATCGCCGGAACTTCCCTGCTGCCCTCCGCCTGTGAATAACCGTGAAGAAAAATTTTGGATTTTTGGGCTTGATCAAAAGTTGGATTTTTATGGTTTTGTAGGTTCATTAGGCGTTGAAATTTGTCTGAAATTGGTGATTATTGGATCATAATATTTTTTATTGGATTATTGGATTATTCTGATATATTTGGGGGCGTCAATTTTGGAGCTGATATCTTGTTGAATTTTTAGGAGAAAATTCTGATTTTTGGGGACGACTTCGATGAAGTATGAAATTGCGATGTTGGATCGGGATACGAGGTTTCTGATATGGCAGATAAAGACGCGGGATATTCTTGCTCAGATGGAATTGGACAATACATTATTGGGGTTCGATAATATGCCAGCATCTTTGACCAATGAGGAAAAATTATTGACGGACAAGAAAGTGTTATCTGTGATCCGTCTTCATTTATCAAATGTGATTTTGGAGGATGTCATGAAGGCAAAATCTGCTGCTGAAATATGGACAAAGTTGGAAGAATTGTGCATGCATAAAACCCTGACAAGTAAGCTGCATTTAAAGCAGCGGTTATATTTTCATCATATGGGAGAAGGAACTTCGATTGAAGAACACTTGGCTGCATTCAAAAGAATTGTTTCAGATTTGTAAGCAATGGAATGCAAATATGATGAGGAGGATTTGAGTTTGATTTTGCTATGTTCGTTGCCTGCATCGTACAATATTTTCTGGGATACCATTCTGTACAGTCGGGACACGTTGACTATACGATGCTTTGCTTTCAAAAGAAAGGATGAAGCACCTTGTAGTTGGGTCTAGAACTCAGGGAGAGGGATTGATCACCCGGGGTAGAACATCAGAGAGGTCCGATAAAGGGAACAGTAACAGAAAGGGTTCGAAAAGCAGATCAAAGTCTAGAAACAGAAACAAAGTTTGTTTTTTCTGTCAGAAAAAGAGGCATATTAAATCTTAGTGTTATAAAGTGCAAAATAAGAGAAAAGAGCAAGCAGATCATAAGGGAAAACAATCAGTGAATTCTGGTGAAGCTGTTGTCGCTGAAGAAAACGAGTGTGAATCAAGATGAGATCTTTTGGTAGTGTCTGATGGAATTTCAAAGCCATCCGAGGAGTGGATTCTGGATTCGGCCTGTACATTTCATGTGTGTCTCAACAAAGATTGGTTTTCGACATATGAGTCAGTGCTAAAAGGTGCAGTATTGATGGGTAATGATTCATCGTGCAAGATAGCAGGGATTGGTTCGATCAGAATCAAGATGTATGATGGTGTTGTCAGAACACTTTGTGACGTACGACATGCTCCCGATTTGAAGAGAAATTTGATCTCGTTGAGTACTCTTGATTTGAAAGGGTACAGGTACACCGATGAAGGTGGAGTTTTGAAGATCAGCCGTGGTTCTCTTACTATGATGAAATGGCAGAGAAAATCTGGTAATTTATATGTTTTGCAAGGATCTACAGTTGTAGGGGATGCTGCAGTTGGCACTTCATTGTCAGATGAAGATCTTACCATATTATGGCATATGCGTTTTGGGCATATGAGTGAAAATGGGATGAATGAGCTTAGCAGAAGAGGACTTTTAAATGGTCAGAGCACAAGTAAATTACAGTTTTGCGAGCATTGTGTTTTTGGGAAACAGAAGAGAGTTACATTCACTACAGCCACTCACAGTACGAAAGAAATACTAGGTTACATCCACTCAGATCTTTGGGGTCCAGCACCGGTGCCTTCCTAGGGAGGGGCACATTATATGTTGACCATGATTGATGATTATTCAAGAAAGCTTTGAGTGTTCTTTATCAAGAAGAAAAGTGATGTATTTGCTACTTTCAGGGAGTGGAAGACTTTAATTGAAAAGCAGACAGGAAAGTAGGTAAAATGTTTACGCACCGATAATGGATTAGAGTTTTGTTCGGGAGAGTTCAACTCTTTCTGCAGGTTAGAAGGTATTATGAGGCATCTGACAGTCCCGGGGACTCCACAGCAAAATGGAGTGGCAGAGCGAATGAATAGAACTTTAATGGAAAAGGTGCGATGTATGATTTCAGATTCTAGTATACCTAAGTCATTTTGGGCTGAAGCTGCTGCTACTGCTTGTTACATTGTGAATCGTTCTCTGTCAAATGCTCTTGATAAGAAAGCTGCTGAAGTAGTTTGGTCTAATAATCTTGTTGATTATTCAGGTTTGAGAGTATTTGGTTGTTCCTCGTATGCTCATGTTGATAATGGCAAGTTAGAGTCAAGATCATTGAAATGTATATTCCTGGGATACCCGTCTGGTGTCAAGGGATATAGGTTATGGTGCCCTGAATCCAAGAAAGTGATAATAAGCAGAAATGTGGTATTTGATTAAGCTGCTATGCTCGGGAATTCATCTTCTAAAGGGTTGATAGATAAGACTAATGATCTATCAGGTAGAGAGGTTGAGGTTGAAGTTGAAACAGGGTCGACATCAGAGTCCTCAGGTCAGACCAGTTCAGATAATCAGGGTGATACAGTTTCCGCACAATCACCAGGATCAGCTTCGCCAGAATATTCCATCGCTAAAGACAGACGAAGAAGAGAGATTAGACCTCCACAGAAATATGGTGAAGCAGATTTAGTTGCTTATGCTTTGAGTGTAGCTGAAAGCATTGATTCCAGTGAAGAACCGTCTTCTTATTCAGAAGCAGTGAGTTCAAAAAATTCAGGGAAATGGATGATTGCCATGCAAGAGGAGATGAAGTCTCTTCAGAAAAACGGCACATGGGACTTAGTTAAATTACCGAAAGAAAAGAAAGTGGTTCACTGCAAATGGGTGTTCAAGAAAAAGGAAGGTACACTAGATGTTGAAGAAGACAGGTACAAAGCACGTTTGGTTACCAAGGGGTACAGTCAGATTCCAGATGTAGACTTCACTGATGTGTTTTCTCCAGTGGTTAAGCACAATTCGATTCGAGCTTTGTTGGGTGTTGTGGCTATGCACGACTTTGAGCTTGAGCAGTTAGATGTGAAAACTGCCTTTTTACACGGAGAGCTTGAGGAGGACATCTATATGCCAACCTGAAGGTTTCATAGCCTCCAGAAAAGAAGACTATGTTTATTCTTTGAAGAAGTCCCTTTATGGTCTGAGGCAGTCGCCTAGACAATGATATAAGAGATTCGATTCATTCATGTTTGCTCAAGATTTCAGAAGGAGCAATTATGACAGCTGTGTCTACATAAAGAACAGTCATAATGAGTTAGTGACTTATCTGCTCTTATACGTCGATGATATGTTAATCGCAGCTAAAGATATTGAAGAAATCAAAAGGGTCAAAGCACAACTAAGTAAAGAGTTTGAGATGAAAGATTTGGGAGCAGCGAAAAAGATACTTGGTATGGAGATACAGAGAGATAGAAAATCTGGAAAATTGTACCTAAGTCAAAGGGGGTACATTCAGAAAGTTCTCTGCAGGTTTAACATGAATAAGTCTAAACCTGTTGGTACTCCTTTAGCAGCTCATTTCAGGCTTTCGTCAGACTTATGTCCGCATTCAGATGATGAAATTAATTATATGTCACGAGTTCTGTATTCTAGTGCAGTGGGATCTCTCGTGTATGCTATGGTATGCATGCGTCCAGATTTATTTTACGCAGTCAGTGCAGTTAGTAGGTACATGACAAATCTAGGAAAGGAACACTGGAGAGCTATTTAGTGGATTCTTAGGTATCTGCGGGGAACTAACGACACTTGTCTTCAATTTGGAAGAACTTGAGATCCTGGCATTGGATATGTTGATTCTGATTATGCAGGGGATATCGATAAGAGAAGATCTCTTACCGGATATGTCTTTACAGTTGGGGGTTGCGCTATCAGTTTGAGAGCTACCTTACAGGATACTGTTCCGTTGTCTACTACAAATGCAGAATATATGGCTATTACAGATGCTTGTAAAGAAGCTATATGGTTAAAAGGTTTGTTTGGTGAGCTCAATGGAGATTTGCAGATTGCCACAGTGTTTTGCGACAGTCAGAGTGCAATATTTCTCACTAAAGATCGGATGTTTCATGAGAGGACGGAGCACATTGATATTCGTTATCATTTTGTTCGTGAAGTGGTTGCTTGTGGTGATTTTGCAGTTAGTAAAAGCAGTACTCATGATAATCCTATTGATATGATGACAAAGACTTTGCCCACACCCAAGTTCAAGCATTGTTTGAGCTTGGTTGGTATTAGTTGCTGATTTCGCCCTAAGGGGCATTTATGGAAGAGGAAGTTTTCTAAAGTTTTATAGAGTTATATTTATAGAGTGGAATTCGTGTCAAGGTGGAGATTGTTAGGGTTCAGTGTGACCGAATTCTAATTGGGCCGGTCGATTTGGCCCACATTGGAGGTTTCATAATTCCTGCAAGATTAGAGTTTCTATATTTGCATATGACTAGGGTTTTCTTTATCTATAATTATATGCTTGAGCCGCAAAGCTCATTGTACCGATTTCTATAGTGATTTCTCCTCTGTCCGTGGTTTTTTCCCATCTTGGGTTTTTCACGTAAATTCGGTGTCCACTATTTTTTCTTTCTCTTTTCCAAATCTCATTCGTTATTTCAACGCTATTTTCAACAACTTTGATAGTAGTAGTAATCATGGCATTTTAATAATAATTAATTACACTTAACTATCAAATTCACCAACTTACTTGAAACGTCAAAATGATTTTTAAAGCCACTGTACTGCTAGCAAATTACACTTTAATCATTATATAATTTTTGCTATGAACTATGAAAAATGTAAGACGAAAATGTTATAGTTATTTGTTGAAAGAAATAGGTACACGAATACGATGTTAAAATATATTTTCTACAATTCTAATTTTATTTCAGTTTTAAAACTAAAATTACAATAATTAAAGTAATATTACAACGAAAATGATGCCTGAAAGATTCGACAATTTTTTCATCGTTGAAAATATTTTCAAAAAACATTGTCAAATGATGACATGACTCTTTATGATTTGTCGTCGTCGTCCAGTTTTCATTGACATATTTTATTTCCTCTTTTTTATTCAGCATTCTCATTACCAATTTCACATTTTTTGCAAAAAAAAAAATTGTCCGCTGAGAAATGTAATATTTTTTATACAAAAAATAATTTTTTTGCTGGTAAAAAATAATTTTTAAAATTTGTTTAATAAAAAGACGATGGTTGGTGCTGGACAACCACGTATTTTTAAACAAAAAATAAAAACATAATGCAATTTTTGCTACGTTTACTTTTCATAATCAAGTGGTTAACTTGATAGCAAAAGTTATTTCGTCCTTTAACTTATCCATGGCGTAGGGTTGTTAATTTTCCCATTTTAAATTAAATGAATCTCGTATGGAAATCATTTTCAACCATTTTTAATTCTAGTAATCATTAAATAATCCATCCTGAAATCAATCGAGGTTTTCTGTTTCTCCTCGTAACAGCAATCCAGATTCCCAAATTTCGCAGTGTAGAAATGGAAAAATAAGAATATGAACACCAAAAAGGATGGAGAGCATCAAACGTTTTTCAGATGATCATTATCAGATACTCATCTTGTCATCACAGTCTTAACAGTAACAGCATTAAAATGTATGGCGCTCTGTACTCGAGAAAAGGATGAGAACTTCGTAGCATAACAGAACTAATGGGCATCGACAATCACCACGGCGTTGTTAAGATGATAACGATGTTCATGGGGATGAAGATGAAGGATTTTTACAGAACTTGAATTCACCTTCCGCCAATGATTCCACCAAAAAATGGGCCAATGAATTAACCGTCTTCACCTTATTCTCTTCACAGAGGAACTCAGTGCTATATACCCTTTCAACCTCTCGATAAATCTCGTGAACAAACACATGGGTTTTCGCTCCGGCTCTTCCTCTGCTCCTCGCAAGAACCCCCGCCGTGAAGATGGCCGACATTCTTCCCGGAGCCTCTGCGAAATACCCACGGGGACCATCGATGAGAATCATGTCCCACTCCACTTGGTACAAGTGATTCGGCAAATCGTTCAAACCCAGTTTGCAATCGGAGAATAAAAGGTTCTGCACCGGCCTGCACTCATTCTTAGCCTGCGATTTGGCTAGGGCCAGAAGCTCCGCCATTTGGGTTACCTTGGTGGTGAATTGAACGTCGTAGGCTTCGGAACTTGGATTCGACTGTTCGAATTTGGAGATTATATACTCATTCTCGTCGAGAAAAACAGTGCGACCGCCATGATTTAGAGCTAACCAAAGAATCGATTCTGGGGGGAGACCGAAGATGAGGAAGTTACAGGCGGGAGAGCAAGGAGCAAGAGCATCGGCAATGGCTGAAATCTCAGCAGAACTCATGTGGGTTACCCCGGAGGCGTTCGAGGCAGCGGCGGCGTAGTGGAGAAGGGCGTTATAGACATGAGAGGGGAAGACGGTGCTCCGGCGAACGTGACCTTTGGAGTCGTAGACAGAGATGGACGTACTGATGAGGGTAAGAGTGAAAACTAAGGCGAAAAAGGTGAGGAAGGAGAAGAGCCAAAGCCGGTGAGTAGAGGCAGAGAAAAGACCAGAGACTCCGGCGGAAGAGTGCTTGTGGAGAGAAGAGTGGAAGAGAATGAGCTTCGTGTTAGGCTTCATTCTCTCAAAGCGACCGTACAATACAACAACCAACGGCGGACACTGATCAATTACAGAGAGAAGAAAGCACGGTCCTCGAGAGAGAAGCAGGGCAACGAATCCAGAAAAAGGGGCGTGTGATTTTATTGTTCTTCAGGGGCCTAGTTCGTCTGCATTGGGGATTACGCCTAACCCAACCGACAAAATATGAACGCTACGGCGTCGTTTTACTTTTAAGTCAACCTTGTAAGTTTCATGACGACTTATGCGATGGGTGGGCGGGTAAATAATTTAAATTCATACGTGGAATGTGACGAAATGGCATATAAAAGTAATTAATCTAGTAGTTATTGCATTCTATTTTAAACAGATTTATTGGCCGTTTTGCACATTATTTAATTTTCATGGTAGCATATGAACGTGACTACTTAAATCCCAAATGGGCCACATTAATCGCGTGACCAATCGTATGTAAATGAAGTGTCCAAATTAATCATGTTACTATTATGTTACTATTCTTTTTTAAACAGATTTATTAGCCCATTTTTACGTTCATTCGGCCACGACTGATTAAAGCCCAAACGAAACCCATTTTAGAAGTTGGAATTTAATAACATAATAATTAGGGTGTGGCTTTCCTTAATGACATCATAATTAATTATAATGAATATCCTAAATTAATGTCCTATTTTTTTATAATTAATTAATATTTGACAGTGTCAGAAGACCCTGTCTTGTCTTGCTTCACTGCGGATGGTCCTTTCCTGATTTTCTTCCCAACTTCCCACCCTTTTAATGATATTAAATGCTTTGCATCCCCTATTAATTTATTTATCAATTTAAAATAATTAAAATTCATTAATCAAATATTAATTTAGGGTTGAAACGAGGCCTTTTAAAGTCTTAAATGTTGCATAAATTGTTAGGTACCTAAAGATTCTACTTTACCCAACCCAATCCCGAAACTTTATTATTCCTAATGATGCTCCAAATCACCTTCTCCTAATTTCACCTTTTTCATGTCTTAATTTAATACTTTCTGGTTACAGGTCGTACGACAACAAAAAAATATATATATATAAGATGTGAAATAGGGAAAAAACAAATATACTACAAAAATTTAAAAAAAATCACAAACTTATAGAGAAAATAAGATCACTCTAAATTTAAAAGATCTGTACTTTAATTTGAATTCTATAAAAGAGATTCATAGTTTGTGTTTGTCAGCCCGACTAAATTCTGACAATCTCCATTTCGAAACAAATTCTGCTATAAGGAATCAATTTTTAAATATTCAATTTTTATTTTTCCACACCCTTAAAAAAGATATGCAACAAGGGTCGGTCTAACTGTCTCAAATAAATATATAGATCACCTATTAAAAGCCTTCAAGGGTAAATTCAACAGCTGATGCTGACCAGCTTTAATAAACATTTAAACCACGATGATGACATCTTTAAATCCCACAAAGTATCATCCAAATTTATGCAACTATATCTCGTATCTTGACTTGCAATATCAAATATGCCATTCAAAACACTTCATTATTCCATTATGGTTGTCCTTCCACGATGAAATATTGAATTTTTATTCAAAAGTAGAAGATCTACTTCAAATATCTTATCGCCCCAAAAACACATTATTGAAAAAAATATTTGACCCAAAATCACTAGCTTCAATAAAATATTCACCCGAAAAAATTGAAGATGAAAACTATGGATATCACAATATTATAAAATATATATCAAAATATTCAGATATTTATGCTATAACAAATCATTCTCAGAATCAATCGTGAGAATAATCGCAAATATCAAAAAATTCATACTTGATTTGAATTTCAACATAAAATAATGTTCAAGATTGAGATACTCCTACGATTCCAAATCTGCTACAAATCATTAAAATTAATCTCTTGAAAATCTCCAAAAAACCTCAAAGATTTTAAACAATTTTTTATCTATGACAAAAAAATTTAACTTTGCAAAAGACACTCCCGCGACATTTTCAATCAAAACGACTTGACAACGATAATGGAGAATAACGATGCAGATCTATGGTGACTAACGATGAATATATTCCCTTTGATGAGGAACCTGTTGTTCAGAGATACATCGCCTCTGACGAACTCAAAAACAGAAAAAGATTGGAGCTTTTACGATAGACATGACAATAATTTTGATTGCAGTTGGACAACAAAGAAGAACAAATCGTCATAAAACAAGGCGAATGACATAAAGAATAATTTTTCCTTTTTTTCTCCTGTATTTTCCAAAAAAAAAAAAACAATTTTAAAAATTACACAAACTTTGTTTTATGTGGAATGACCGAAGAGAATCTATTTCAACACACTTAGAAAAAATGAACTCTCGAAACCAACGCTTTGATACCACTTATTAAAGATTGAATGATAACTGAAAAAAAGAAAATACGATATGAGACACTAAATTTACATGAAAAAACTCTTTTGGCTCTAATACAATGAGTTTTACGACTCAAACATCAATATATAAAGTAAATAGAAAACACTAATATTAGATACAGACTCAATCAAACCCAACTATAATTCAGGTCGCACCAAACTTTTACACGTAACTATATTAATTTAAGCTTTGCATTTATTTATCTATTTAAATATAAGATAATCATGAAATTTAACACTTCAACCGAAGAATCTCTGGCTAATAGTACATTATTAAATTGAAGCTATTAAATCATTAATTAATTGTTTAAAGGTCAGTTGTCAATTTGTAATCTATATTTTGAGTCTTTGAGACATATTTATTTTTGGACAATTATAACTCCTTACCACCAATTATTGGTAATTTTAATCACAAAGTTAAAAGAATAATTTATTTGACACGTATTACTTGTTAAAAAAAATACATAATTGTGTCAACTCGCCCTATAAAAATCAAGATTCCTTGCCTGAGAATGTGACTTAAATCAATGAGAGTGCACAATCTCACATCATCAATCTGTTCAAACGCAAATCCTCGATACATCATTGCAGTAAAATTCAAATTTCGCTGAGAGACAGGTCTTCTTTCTCTGCCATGAACAATTTACGAGTGGACTGCTCTGGACTAAAGGTGGCTAACGAGCCGAGCCGAGCCTGCCGAGCCTAAAAAAGTCTGGCTCGTCGAGCCTGCCGAGCTTAACGAGCCGAGCCTAACGAGCCTATCGAGCCTGCTGAGCAGAGCCTAACGAGCCTGCCGAGCCGAGCCTAACGAGCCTGCCGAGCCTAACAAGCCGAGCCTAACAAGCCGAGCCTAACGAGCCAAATATACATAAATAATAATATCTTATATAAATATATTATAAATTATTTTCAATATTATACAATTTAAAACTATAATAAACATTTATTATTATAATGTAAAAATACTATAATTAATAATTTAATTGAAAAAATATTTTTATTGAATTGAATAAATATTTTTATTACAATTTCAAAAAAAAAATGAAAATTACAATTTCAAATTTAAAGTACAATTTCAAAGCACAACTTACAAGATAAAGAAAATATATGAAAATTAAAATTAAAATTTCAAATTTAAATAAAAATTTAGTCTTCGACATCTAAATTTTTGAATTCTTCAACTATGTCATCTTCTCGTTGTTGATCTTTCGTCACAGTGTCGTTCCAATCATTCATGCAAATGAGTGCCTCAACGATTTCTGGTGCAAGTCTTCCTCGTTTATCATCGTACACACGTCCACCTGCACTAAAAGCAGACTCCGATGCTACTGTAGAGACCGGAGGTGTTAGTAGATCATGTGCCATTCTAGAAAGAATAGGAAGTGAAATAGAGTTGACTCTCCACCAAGCCAAAATATCAAAATTCTCGGGGCGAGAAATGTTATGGTAGGTGTTAAGATAAATATCGAGTTCATTTCTTTGTGAATTATAAGAATGAACATTGCTATCTATTTGCTTAAATATATCATACATAAAATCTTGTGGATCTCCACCACAAGCACCACTACTAGAACTAGCATGCATATCATATGAAAGAATTGAACGATTATTAGAATATTTAAATTTATAAGAAGAAAATAAATTATCAATTTCATTTTTTAATTGAGCACCATTAATTGAAGAAGAAATACCTAAATTAGAAGAAATTCTATCAAGCATTATACACACTCCATTTAATTTAAATCTAGGATGCATTATGCATGCAATTACGAAATGTCTCTCTTTAGTTCATTTGGAATGGGGGCCACCCAAACCAATTCTTTCATTACGTTTTCTTTCTTTCTTTCTTTCCTTTCTTTCTTTCTTTGCTTTCTTTCTTTCTTTCCTTTCTTTCTTTGCTTTCTTTCTTTACTGGTACTTCGAGCTAGAGATTGGAGGATTTCCTTTGTGATGGAATAGTGATCGAATCTAACCTTTTACTTACAACTAGAACTCTCGTACCCTATGTGGGAGGGGCTTCGGCTAGTTGCAGACTAGACCCGCTACCCATCCGCCCCCCAACTCCCTTTTTCTTTTCTTTTCGTTTCCTTTGTCTTTTCATTAACATTTTACTTTCCTCACCATGCATGTGAGCACCACCCCTGTGGGAGTACTCCCTACTTTGTTTCTATTACATGATGCATGAACATACATTCTTAACCTAACATGATGCATGATGTTTCACAATATAACATTCATAATAATTGAAATGCACATAGCATAGAAGTAAAGCAGTAACCATAAGTGAAAGCAAGAGCAAACTGAAATTTGGAAGCGTACGTAGAGAACTATTATAATATAGAATTGTAAACAACAAAGTACAAAAAGATAATCTATCCTAACTTATTTTATAGTCATTTTACATGCTTCCTACGTTTATAGTTTATATTTCTAAATCATTATTCTATTCAGTTATTAACATGCTTCTACGTCGATTTCCTAATTTTATTCTACTTAACTAATTATACTTGGTTTAGCAGAAAGTATATACTAAGGACATGAAATCTTAATCGAGATCTCAGGCAATACTAAGCAAACAATAACAAAAACAATTTATAAGACATTCATTCGTATAAGTGGGATCCTTGAGGTCCTTCACTCATTCACGTTACTTCATTCTCTTTTCATCTTCTTTATCATTCTACTCCCTAGTAACGTAAAGCATTAATTATAATTGAAGTGCGCATATAAAAGAAAGTGACCAAAAGCGCTATAATCGAAAGCAAACTAAACTTAAAAGCACATATAAGGAATTGAAAGCTACTATAAATGGAAACGCATGTCATTGAAAGTGTATGTAAAAGAGAGTAAAACATTTAATAGAAAGCACAACCAAGAAGACAATGACAAAACTCTCATTAGTTCACTCAAAAATACTTGTTGCAGTTATAGAGCGGGTTACTTAATTACATGCTCAATATCAAATAAATTAACCAAGTTGATTAACGTACTCGATTTCTAGTTAAGTTTCTTATGCTAGTTAATTAACATGCATATTTGTCAATTCGTATGTCCTAGTCCATTTACATGCTCGAAATAGATTACAATTATAAAGCTGATTAGTTATTCTAAGTAATTTATATGCTACACTAGTTGGTTAATTTAACATGCTTTATTAGTTAATTATATACCTAACTAGTTAGTTAATTACATGCTCACATATTTATTATTGATTAACATGCTCAAGTTATACGTAACATGTTGGAGTTGATTCACACAAAAATATGTTCAACTAGTTAAACATACTAATTTCTAACATGCTCAATGATTGATTATTCATTACACAACTAATTAATCATGTTTGCATTAATGGTGTAACAACTAGTTAGTTAATTAGTAAACGAAACAAGCTCAAGTCTAATTGATTATTCCAATTAAGTAAATCAAGATACTAGCCTTAGATTCGTCAACTATTAGCATACAAGCTAAGTTAAATATGTTAACAACAATCTACATACTACAACTTAATTAATCACCTTTAATTAATCTAATTGTGAATCTAGTTAGTTTAGTAGTTTAACATGCTCACACAAATAATTAAACGTGTAAGCTAAATTAATCATACTATGATTATCAACTAGTCGACTTCCCTCTAGGTAAATTAATGTGCTCCACCAGTTATTGATATGCTTAATTGATTAATCATTAATCAAATTGATTAATAGCTAAACATACTAGGTTAAGAAAGTAGGCAACAGAGGCTTAATGAAAATAATAGCAATTAGCATTAACAACTAAACAAAAGTTGAAATATAATGATCATTTCATGGAAGTCTCTTCACACTTAACTTTTCTATCTCATTCATTAACTAAGTCTTACTCATACATTCATTGTTTAATCAATTGTAATAGAACTACTAGCAATAGATAAGGAATTTACTAAAGGAAAAACACAAAGGAAATCTACCACCGTCAATCAAAGAATTAACACAAAACACAAAGCACATAATAAAAGGAACATTTCGTAATAAATCATCTAAGGGATGCAGTAGCAGATTCATCAAGGAAATATCGTCTAAACTAACCATAAACATTATCTTAATAAGCTTTTCTAATTGAAATCACGACTTAAAAGCATGAAAAGATCATAGAGCATCAATAAAATTAGACTATTCATTAATGAAACACACTCACGGACCCATACTTGTGGTGTAGGGCCTCAATGGCCAAAACAATCCTTAATCTTTACCTCGATTATTTATCGTCCAATAGCTTAGTAATTTGCATCCGACATCCAATTCCAAGGCCCAATTCTCGGAACATAAATTTGGTTCTTCAATGTTGACAATAGCAGGACCATCTAGCAACATATGCATATTTTCATCAACTCAACCAACAATAACTATTATTAGGTAACAAGGAAATATTGCCCATTGTATAAGATTTTATAATCTTTTAAAACCCTAAAACCATCCAACCATATTACAAAACATTTATCCCACGTTACATATTATTCCATTCCACAAGACCATCCATTCATTAGTTTTGTATCCAACTAATTGAACATTTCAACTAACTAAAACAGTCTAGAACATAACTCAAGATCGCTGTCAGCCTCCATCCAAAAACAGAGGTCGAACCCAGCCCCAACAAGGCGTCAAACACAAATCCAACATTCAAAATCCATCCAGAACACTAATCCATCTAGATTGCAGTTCAGAAGGTTAGGTTACCTGAGGAAATCGAAGGCCATCCAACCCGAGCTGAGACAGACCGAGTTGGGCATACCCGGGTCGAATCATGGGTCATGGGTTGAAGCTCTCGGGTTGGGGTACCTGAATCCCTGCACGCCGAACTGCCGCTGGAACCGTAGGCTCATCGTTCGCTAGCCCTTTCCGTTGCCATCCACTGCATCGCCATCGCCAAGCATGACCGGAAATCGACAGATCGTCGCAAATCCGGCAACCCGTGCTCAGCGCCGAACAGAACAGCGAAGCCCGACTCTCCATTCGCTACTCGCCGTCGCTCGCCTGACAGGAACGAACTCGAGCCGAGCCTGCAGGTCGCGTCGCCGACCACAGACGCTGTCGTTCACCGCTCTCGATCCATCCTTCCCGATCGCGTCATCGATCGCCGATTCACCAGTTCTCTCGGCCTCTCTCTTCGAGCTCTCTCTCTATTTCCTCTCTTCAAAACTAAATAACACTTGACCCTAATTTTCACATTCCCACCTTTTTTTAATTCAAATTAATACAATTTAATTAAATCCCACTGTAATCTAAATTTACATCTTAATATCACCCATTTTTTCATTCGTCAAATGGCCGAAGGCCAGACGAAATGAGGAATGCTAAACCGGTTCTCCAATTGAATCGGTTCAGTTATTTAACAACAAACCCCACTTACAAATATTACTCCAATTAATCACATACAGATTACAATTGAATTTAATTACTATATATTTTATTTTAATTACGTTAATTCCCATAAATTATAATATCATCCAACGAACATGTCCCTAGTAATACCCCGATAATTATCTCACTTAAAAAGTCGGGGTGTTACAGAGAGAGCCGACGCTCTCTGTGAGAGTCCCAACTCTAATAGAGCGTTGGCTCTCTCTGTGACTAATAGAGAGTTGACGCTCTCTGTGACTCTCACAGAGAGAGCCAACGCTCTCTGTGAGAGTCGACGACTCTATGTGAGAGTCTTAACTCTCACTCTCCATCGCCATCGTCTTCGACTCTTCGCCATCGCCATCGTCTTCGACTCTTCGGGAGACTCTGGGACTGGCAGAGGCCGACTGTGAGATGGGAGTCCCACTCCCAGACTGGGAGTCAGTCTAGGCTAGGACCGTCGGATGGCCAGGATCCTGGCGGGCGAGCTCGTCGGGCCACCCCACCAGGCTCGACGAGCCAGGGGTTGCGGGCTCAGCTCAGCCCGCCTACCGGGCCCGGGCCGAGTCCGCTCGGTTACTCAAGCTCGGCCCGCTACAGTACCTGGCTGCCAACTCGCCCGTTAGCCACCATTACTCTGGACCAGTTGAATCAGACAAATACGTGTGTCCAATCTTCCAATACAACCCACCCCACATTTTTCTAAAGCTCGTGATTTAACGACCAGGTTTATTAATGAGACTAGAGTGAGACTGTGACTATGAGAGAGATAACAAACTTTAACGACAAGGTGTTCATCGTTAACATTGACGTGTCGTTACTTCGAAAGATATTGATTGCATGGAACCGGATTTATATTGATATTTACTTATAAATATATATAAGCTACCCGTGGGCTTGGTTAATCTGGGCTGGATTGATCTTGGGCCTGGGGTTGAGCTTGGCTGGGCTTGACATCTATTTGAACGGCACTACAATTTTTACTACACATTAGGATAACAGTTTTAATTCGCCTTCCTCCATGGTCATCTTCTTGCTCGAGCTTTCCTCCAGGTTCCTTCCATTGGCTTCTTACATTTGCTCCTTTTCTTACAGTTTTGTCTCCGATTTTGTTTTTATAAACCAATGATTTTATTCAAAGCGAAGAACTGTTTTTGACGCTGAAGAACCAGGTTTAATTCGTAAGAAGGTTTACGTAATATTAAAAAACTGGGACCGGAGGTAGAATGAGAATCAGTGGTGGATGACGAACTACAGAAAACTTGAGAATCCTGAGGAGTGTTTTAAACATTTAATCAAGTCGTTCAAATTAGAAGACGATGACCCATTTGCAGACACAGCTATTCTTGCCTTCTCTGCCAGCGCTCTACTTCTGCTTCTCATTTCTTCTGCTTCTTCCCCCGCCATTAATGTCTTTATAGCCTTTTCCAAAGCTTCCTTCTTCACGCTATCGCTCACCACGTTTGACCACTTCTGAACTCCGACTTCGACGCCGATTTTCAGTACCTCGGTCACCATTTTCTCATTGTAAAACTGCTCCGCAAATATCGGCCAGGTCACCATCGGAACGCCAGCGGAAACAGCTTCCAGCGTCGAGTTCCACCCGCAGTGAGTTACGAATCCTCCGACCGAACTATGGTCCAAAATCAACACTTGCGGGGCCCACCCTCTTATTAGGAGACCCTTCCCCTTCGTCCGATCTTCGAATCCTTCTGGTAACCATTCTTCTTCTTCTTCTTCCTTCCCTTTCCTCACTACCCAAATAAATGGCTGCTCTGAAGCTTCCAAGCCCATCGCCATTTCCTTCAGCTGCGAAGTAGTGAAATTCGCCATACTTCCAAAACTTACGTAAACAACCGAATTGGGGTTCTTCGAATTTAACCAGGTCAAGCATTCATCCTTTTTAATAGCAGTTCCCTTTCCTCTCTGCGCTTTCTCTCCATCCTCTTTGTTACATAGCGAAAGCGGGCCGATAGGCCACGCTCTTCGTCCTAAAACATTTCTGTAATAGTCAGCATACTCCGGCTCTAGCTCGTAAAAGGTATTCATAATAAATCCATAGCTCCCATTTTCAGACTCAGAAATCTTTCTCGCAAACTCCTTCCACTCTGTTTCTTCACTATTCCGGAGAAATTCCTCCAGCTGATTCGCCGTCAGCTTGATTTCATGCGGAATGCTAGGAAGGAGAAACGGTTCAGAATCAGAAGAAACCTTTTTGTGAGGCTCGTATAACCTCACGGAGTGGGACGCACAGAGGGAGAAAAAGCTAGTTCCATGAAAATGAAGCCTGGGGATTCCAACCTTGGAAGCGGCGTCGTTTGCCCAAGGGAAGAACATATCAGCGACGAGATAATCAGGACGAAGCTCCTCCATCAGCTTCTCTAAAGGTTCCTGAAGCATGGCTGTGGCTCTGAAGAAAGGAAAAACCAGATTAGGAAGGTTGAATGCATCCGCAGTTTCGTAGCCCTCTGGAAGACCAGCCTCCGCACAAGGAAATTTCAGAATCTGCAAATCAATCTTGTTTTTCTGAATATTGTTGGAGATGCGATTGGCGTTAAGAGGAGTGGTGACGATGGTGGTTCTCACACCTTGGACAGAGAAAAGCTTGGCCATGTCCACCACCGGAATCATATGGCCTTGAGCCATGAACGGAAGAAAGAAAACATGAAGTTGACGATTTGCGTGACCCATTTTGAATTTACAGAAATAAAAATACAATAAGTGGACTTGAAGAAGAAGAAGAAGAAGATAACTGGGTTTATATAAACAAGGATGTACGCAATGAAGAGAGAGAGAGAGAGAGAGAGAGGGAAAAATTGAATTTTTATTGACAAGAAAATTCAATGTCCTACGTGTTGTCGACTTGCTCCCACTAAAATTGCTTATATTGTAAAAATAGAATCGTGGGACTTCACCCAGAAAAGGAAGACGATTACTCAGAGGGGTGGACGTGTAAGTCGACTGCGTCAAAACATGTAAAAAAAAACACGAGTATTCTGGAGTGTGGCAAGCAGGTGTGACGAGTGTCAAACTTCCATTAATAAAATCTATTTTGTCTCAGTGAATGAGACGGTGACGAGTGGAGTAGAAGACTTGTGTTCATGCACGCAAAGTTACATGGGTGACAGGTTTCGCATATTCAGTTGTTTATAATATCAGCTGCCTGTAAAATGCATGAATTGGTGATGAAAGATTTCTATTTTGGAAGAATTTAGATATATTTATTTAATTTTTTCAACAATTCAATACAAATCAAGTCTAGAAAAAACGAGACTTCTTAATTTTTTCCTTTATATATTTTAATTATTTTATGTATTTATTTCCACCCCCAAATTCCCTCCTTCTTTGCCCATCCGCCACCAACAACATTTCCTTCCACCAGTTTCCGATCACATTAGCTCCATCTGTCGGTTGTTTCCGGAACTGTAAACCGGCTTGAAATCAGAACTGACCTTTTATGCTGATGGCTGAAATTGTTAGATCTCTTTCATCCTAGACATTATTTCCAAACTCAAACAATACTCCAATACCAAGAATTACTTTCATTAATTTTCTATAGCTTGTACATAAACCACGTCCCAAAAGAGTGTGGGATCAATACTAATTCTAAGTTTCACAACAAATTCTTGTCTGAATTATACGTATAAGAAGACTTAGAACAAATGAAACCATAAGAATTTCCCGATCTATCAGGATTTGTGTATATGCTTATCCGTCTACTGAAGGGGAACCTTTGAAACTTCTATCAGGACTTGTGTATACAAGTATTGGACTTCTTAAGAATCATTCTTTTCGGCAAAAATGGTGTCATCGATGTTTCTGAGTATCATATCGACTTCTCCATGGAGCGTTTTATCTGGAGGGCAGCTCTAACTACGTTTCCCCTGGTGATAACGCCAACCTGAATGTTTCAAACAGAATAATAAAGAAAATTCAGGTTTCTGATGATTATAGGCTCTTACGACATATAAAATTGAATAATCCTTTGTAGGGACAATATGACCTTACCAGCTTTCCATCATTATCAACAACCGGCAACCGATGATGCTGGGTCTCAAGCAACAACCTACAATTGTGGTAATAAATGATTTACGACAATTGATCCTATACTTGTATTAAAATTCTAAAAACGAATCAGCTAGATTTTAGGAGTTAGTACGGACAATAGTCAGTTGAGGCAATTACTCGATTGTGTAAGCTTCATCTCCAATTTTTTAAATCTTCATTCATTTTTATATAATTTTTTGTTTATTATTAAAAATATTGGTTCGGCTTCAAGAGACAGATACAAACTTCAAAGAGTGACTTCAACTCATTATAAATGTAAATAACTTAAAGGAGAAAAAACCATTTCAACTTTCTTAGGAGGGGAACAATTGAAAGATCAAAGAATCAAACATATAACATATAACCAAAGCAATGACCATTTTCCGTAAGAGAAACATATAAGAATATCGCTAAAAGCTATTACCTGGCAGCATCTTCCAACTTGGTCATTTCACAAACAACAAGAGGTGCAGGTGTCATCAAGTCGCCCACAACTTCGCCATTGGCCTTGCTAAGAAGCTTTTGTATCTCAAAAAAATTCTGCCAGTAATAAGTATTAGTAAAAACCGTTAGGTTGAGCATCAATTTCCTACCTAATTAAGATTTTGACCAAAGAGTTATAGAGAAGCTATCAATTTTTAAGCTACACAGCGTCCCTGTGTTTAGATAACATCCATCAGCCTAAGAAAAGCTAACAATTCATAAGTTAGATGGTTGTCTTTCTGTATAGAGACAGACAACATTGGCTATTTCTCACACAATATGCTTCGCCTTGCGAAAAAAATTATGATAGATTTGCGTGTAAAGACCATATAGGAATAACTACAATAAGTATCCCATGGAATTTTTTGCCATGGCTGCCTAAATTTTAGTTCTTAGGAAAACTATTTGCTCATTTAATATATAAACCATAAAAGTTGTATGCGCACAACTGACTGTATTCTCTTTATTTACATGTTGAACAATTGAAGCCTTTGGATAGTAAATATTAATGTCAAATTCCAATATAATCACAACTATCACATATTGAGATTTAGTTTCCATATATCAAATAAAGTACTGGTCAAATGTCAATCAAGATAAATAAAAGAACAACACAATTCCAACTTACCTCCCAAGAACTATCAACATCGGGAAATATGCTTATATCATGGTGACCCCAACCTTTAAATAATGAAAGAGGACAACATAATCCATTAGGAATGGATTTCAACTAAAGATACTGACTATGAACATTTATTCATGATTAAAAATAACACACTTTAACAGAAGTCTAGTGAATGCCAAAGACAAGAAAATGTGAATAATTGGAAGGCGTAAAAAGTAAAATATAATAAGCATTGGAATGTAAATCGGGTACATCATCTCAAAGGCTAAAAGGAGAACACTGGAACTTCACTAGGACCACCAAGTAAAACTCCCAAACTTTGAAGTAAACTTAAAAATCAATTGTTCCCTCATAAATGTTTACATTCTATTATCACTGTCTGTCAAACAAGTACCTCACAGTCAGTCAACAGGAGTCACCCAAAGTATCATCTTTGAATATGTGGCAAGGCCAGATTTACTAGTACTAGGAAAAAAATCCAAAACCACAAGATGCTGACTTGGCCGAATATGGACTATAATAGACAATTACTAGTTTTAGCAGGCCTTGCAAGAACATTTTATATTCTTAACAGTTCTTTTGAAGAACTACCATAGTAGTAAGAATATCAATTACATTAACAGTGCAACTATTATGCTCCAAAATGTTCACAATGTCTCCACTTTGACGCACAAATGAAATTTTTACATTGAACTGTGCTACTGTATCTATCTATCCAGCAAATCTGCATGATAGGTAATTATATATAATAGATATTTCAAATTTTCAATGCGCCATTGTCACAAACTATAGTGTAGCCTTGGGTAGAGGACTCTGATTTTCTGCCTGTCTATCCAGGCATAAATCTATACCATCAAGTTCAGATATGATGATCTAGATTTAGTAGGAAAAACCATTTCAATGACTTAATTAAATCTACCCCATTGAATCTAAACTCAATGGCCAAGATATGGACAATTTAGACAATTAGAGAAAACAATCAAGGGAGAATCTAATGCCTTCGTCCAGATGCCAGATAAACTTCAACTAACACTACCTGATATGGTGTCAAGTGCCAGTAAATCATAATCTGAAATAACACCAACCTGACATGGAAAAGAAACTCAAAAGTCAAGTCAAGAAAATATATGCCTCTAAATGCTTTTGTGACAAAAAAAACTCACATTGAACATTTGCTTGCTTTATACTATTACAAGATATATGAGTTCCTTAAAAGCCTAATAATTTAAATTATTGAATGGCCTGATGACTAGGAGGATTACTCAAGTTCCTAACGTAGGATTTCAACAACTATAGCCTATATTTCCTGCTAAGCCATTTATTCAGCCAAAGTTAATCATTAAAATCAAAGAAACGGAACAAAACAATGCAAAAGTTATACTGCTTCCATTACTAAAACTACTTCTATGATCAAAAATTAACAGGGATTTCATCAATAATGTGTACACTGCAGCACAAATAGAACATTAAATCTGACAATCGATAAAAAGTATAATTTACATTGGAATCCCCTCTCTTTTTATTTTTTTTTTCTTTTAAGCGATTAGAGGAGAATGTTAGTTGAATTTTGGGGGTAAAATAGTTACCAGGTTCCAGTCATCATCTATCACAGGAAATCCAGTTATTCTCTTTTCGACAAGTAACTGCAATGCTAGAGAAACAAAAAGACGAATGAAGTTAAAAACAAGTATAACTGTAAATAACTCGAGCAGAAATGCATTATTTATACCGTCATCAACACTTGTTGTGGTTTTGACAACAAGCAATGTCTCCTTTTTGGTCATAAAATCGCCAACAATATGCGTTGAGGATCTTGTCTGAACAATAAATTCAATGAAAAATCAAATATATAAGAAATCATAACCTCAACAAAATTTTTAGTAAAAACAACGTGCAGTCTAATCTATCCCTCGCATCTAGAAGATTAAAAGGGAGTGACAGATGTTTAAGACAACCATCAAACCAGACAACTCTAACACATTCCATGAAAACAAGTAAACAACGCAAGGCATTCGTTACACTAAACATCTGGAATAATTAAGAGAATGACATCCAATTTTCTCCGTTGAATAAACTTTCTTCTGAAGCGAACTTTACCGAAAGAGTCATACCAGAAAGATAGTAAAAAAAATCAAAACTAATGAGAAAAAGGAGAAACGGACAGGCGTAAAGTCCGTGACGCCGACATTGGCAGAAGCCAAAACCGGCGACCGCCTAGGTGCAGCGGAAAAACAATCGTGAAAACGAAAACACCGCGGCAGAGGAAGAGAACTATGGGCAAGAGGAGGGCGTTGTGGAGCCGTGAGAGAAGTTTGTGAGAAAGCGTGAGCGCCGAGGACAGAGATCGATGCCATTGCCTTTTGCCGCGAAAAGATTAATTTCTTAGTTTCAGAGAAGGAATAAACTATACATTTTATAGGAGAGAGGACGGAGAAAGGACCCAGAAGAATTGCATCCCAAGGAAACACTTAGGACGGCGTCGTTTGATGGTTACTGTAGGAGCTTTTTTTGACTTCCACCCGCACATCACGTTGCTGTCCCCACACGCCTTTTAATATTCTTATTTCCCCTTCCTTTCACTTTTTTTTTCTTTTATTTTGAAATTAATTTGGAATTCTTAAAATTTAAAGAATAAATTTTAATTTTACATATTAATCTAATGTTTAGTCAGTCTGCCCCGTAATGATAAAGAATGACATATGTGTGATTCTAACCTATATTAGTGAGAGTACATAATCTCATTTTATTTGGAGAAAAAAAAAATACATGGTATATATAAGTAGAGTTCTATTTCTTACATAATAGTAATACGATGCATTTTAGGCTAACTTCAATAACAAAATTGTGCGGTCTTTGACCCAAATAGGACAATATCATACTGAGAGCACTATAAAATGTTACAAACGGTATAAGAGTCAAAGCTTAATCGAAAGTATGGTCAATGAGAACGTCAAGTTCCCAATAATGAAATATTGTGGTAGTTCACCCTGTGAAGATAATGAATGACTCAATTGTGCGTACGACCTATATCAACTGGACTACATAATTCTACATCGCTTGAGAGAGTGAAAAATATATAGTTTATAAGTAGAGTTCTTTTTACTACCCAATGCAACGCATTTTTAGCTAACCTTAATAACAAAACAGTACGTATTTCTGCTCAGCACTGTAGATGTTACAAATGTTTATACACAAATCTATTTGGTGTCATTTACTTATTAATATAATAATTACTATATAATTTATATTGTCTACTAACAACACATTTATAACATGACATTACAATATATATGTATTATTGGGTAAAAGTAAAATGAAATAAAAATGCATGTTGAATTTGAACAGACAAAATCAAAGACGACTTCATTTTGACAAATCAATTTGTTAGACGTTCCTTTTCCTTGTTTTGTTGTTGGCCTCAAATGACAAAAGGCATGACCCATTAAATTTCATTTCTAATTAATTAAATACTTTTACTCAATGATCTCAAAATTGAATGAAGTACTTCAATTTCGTTTGCAAATCATTCAATTAAAATGTCTAATTTTCATATGTACTAAAATATGCAATTGAGATCGAAAGTTCGGACTAAGCAGTTCTCTGAGTTTGTTGCTCTTTGATAAAGTTGGGTCGAGTGCAAGGGTATTGCAAAATAATAAATTGATGTGTGCGTAGCATTGCAAATAAAGAAAAAAGAAATTAACAAAACAATTATTGAATTGTAGGATTAGTGATAAGTTAAATATTAAATAATTTTTTCTAACAAATAAAATACTAATTTATAAAAAAAGAACGAGGCAAACATCGTTTTTTGTTAACCTATTAAAATAAATATTAAAAATGATAAGACTTTTTAATTTTCCTAACTCTCTAGGCATCTCTCCGTCAAATTTGTTAAACTCTAATTTCAATATCTTAAGCTTGTTCAATTTCGATATCGATTTTGATATCAAACTAGTAAATTTATTGTGGCTATATGGAAATGTTAATATATCCAGCAAGTAGAGTAAAGAACAATTTTGAATTCTATTAAGTTTGATTATCGATAGGTTTGTGCAGTTTATCAGTAACGTCAAAATAAATCCAGACAATTTGTTACTCAATAAACTCAAATAGTTCAACAATCTGAAGTCACTAAATCAAAATGGAAGATTTTTCATTAAATTGTTTGTTTAAAAAACAATGTACTCCATGCTAGACATATTTTTGATTTACTGAGAAAACTAACAGGAAAATTCATTGTCTACTACGCAGAAGAATAGCAAAGAATTCAACAAATGGAATGAAAACACTTATTTTTCATTGTTGAAAATATTCTTTTTACAGTGAAAAATTATTATTTTTCACAGTGGAAACAAACATTTCGTTACAGAAAGTGAGTCATTGAGTTATCTATTACATAAACAAATTAAAACTTTTAACAAAAAATACAATAACAATATTTGTTTTATTTATTTTATATAATTTAATATTTTATTTGTTAGAAAAAAAGTTATTTATTGGTTACTTTATTCACAATTTGTCTAAAGGGAAATGTCATGTTAGAGTCGGCAACGAACCGAGTTAGTCCACTTCAAGGAGGTCCATGTAGGGCCACACCAACCTTGAAGGACCAAGGTTGACCGGCCTAGCCCAGCCCCCAAAAAGTGTTTTAAAGTTTGGGCCTGCACGATTACCATCGTCGGAGTCTAAAGTTGTTTCGCATCCCTCATGCTTGACCTCGACAAAGCCTTTTATTGATGTTTTTTTTTCGAGGCTGAATGTCACATTTACCCTTTAATATTACAAACAAACATATCACTCAATTGATTTAATAATTAATATAAATTATAAAATAATTTAAATAAAATATTAATTATATCAGTGTTATGTTACATTACAAATTAAAATTAAAAAATAAATCTATTATTACTATTGTAAAAAACAAAAGAATATCATTTTATGCGCATTGTCTAATTTTCCTAGCTCTTTAAGTGTCTTTACATTAAATTCGTTAAACTCTAATTTCAATATCTTCAATTTGTTCAGTTTCGATATCGATTTTGGTATTAAACTAGTAAACTTATTGTGGGTAAATGAAAATGTTGATATTTACAGCAAGTAGAATGAATAAATTTTGAATCATATTAATCTTGATTATCGATAGGTTTGTACAGTTTATAAGTAACGCCCAAACAAATTCAGACCGTTTGTTACTCAATAAACTAAAATAGTTCAATAATTTGAGATCATCCAATCAAAATGAAAGATTTATCGTTAAATTGTTTGTTTAAAAATCAATATACTTCAAGTTATACATGCTTCCAATCCACTGAGAAAAACTAATTAGAAAATTCATTGTCTACTATGCTGAAGAATGACAAAGAATTCAACAAATGGAGCGGTAAAACTTGTTTTCCACTAGAGAAAATATTATTTCTACAACAGAAAATGATTATTTCTGCAGCGGAAACGAGTCTTTCGTCGCAAAAAGTGAGTAATTGACCTATTCGCTAAGGAAAGAAATTGAAATTTTAACGGAAAACACGACAACGATGTTTGCTCCATTTATTTCTCATAGTTTAATATTTTATTTATTTTCAAAAATTATTTAGTGGCTAGTTTGTCGGTGATTTCATAATTTAGTTGTTATTTTGTTAATTTTTCAAAAAAAAAAAAAAAAAGGGTAACAAATTGATGATTCACAATTTGTCTGAAGGGAAATGTCAGGTTTAGAGTCGTCAACTAACCGAATTAGTCCACCTCAAGGAGGACCATGTAGGGCCACACCATCCTTGAAGGACCAAGGCCTAGCCCAACCCAGCCGGCCGGCCCAGCCCCCAAAAAGTGATTACAATCGTCGGAGTCTTAAGTTGTTTGGCATGCCTCATGCTTGATATAATAATTGATATAAATTATAAAATAATTTAAATAAAATATTAATTATATAAGTATACAAATTAAAATTAAAAAATAAATCTATCATTACTATTTTTGAAAATAAACTAATATTATTTTTTGCGTGTAGTCCTTAAATCATATCGCGTGCATAAAAATTAATTAAACATAAAAAAAATTAGGGTTATTTTCATTTAATACCTTTATGTTTGGGCACCTTTTTATCTGATAACTTGAAGTTTATTTTTTTTTATATGACACCTTAAGGTATTGAACATTTTTATCTAACACCTTCCGTTCAACAACGTTAATCTCCGTTTGTCTTGTTCACTCCCGGCCCCACCTGGTTCACTGACTGAGCCATCACCGGAACCTTCACCGACGCGAAGATCGTGTACATTCTAGGATTGCTTGGCGCTTAGGTTCCAGACGTCGGATGAGAGCTTCCCCGGAGTGATCGAGCTATCTGCTATTCTTATTCTAGAAAAGGTTTCATATCTTCCATTTCTTGATTTGGAGTTGGACAAAGGTTACAGATCTTAAATAGCGTCTGAATGTAATGAACTGTTATGGGTACTAGTTGTTTACTTTTATTGTTAAAGGTTTGATTTTTCTTATTTCTGTGGTTAGTTCGAAGCATTTACCGAAGACAATTGAGCATTTAGCAGGAAGTAAAAGTCATTATTGCTTTCAAAGAACTGTTCGATCACTGTTTTCGTCTGAGTTTTTTTAGCCATTGCATTTAAGAGAGCTTCAAAATGAAGGAGGCGGCCAAGACGAGCTTGGATCCTAGGCTGTGGCACGCATGTGGCGGCGGGATGGTTAAGATGCCACCAGTGAACTCCAAGGTTTTGTACTTCCCTCAAGGTCACACCGAGCATTCCCAAGCCACCGTCGATTTCGGTTCTGCCCCCAGAATTCCGCCGCTCATTGCTTGTAGAGTCGCCGGAGTGAAGTTCTTAACCGACCTTGAAAGTGACGAGGTTTTTGCCAAGGTGAAACTGGTTGTTCCTTTAGGAACGAACGAGCTTGATTCTGACGGAAATGGTGGTTATGGAATTAATGGGGCTGCTTCTTTTGCTAGATTGCTTGCCCCTGCCGAAGATGGAAAAAACAAACAACCTCCTATCCCGACAGAGTATGTATTACTGCACAATAAGCAAGAGAGAGATTAACGTTTCTGGTTAACAGAATAAACGGAAGGTGTTAGATAAAAATGTTTAATACATTAAGGTGTTAGATAAAAAAAAAAAATAAACTTCAAGGTATTAGATAAAAAGGTGTTCAAACTTTAAGGTATTATATGAAAATAACCCAAAAATTTAATACGTATATGATAAAACCAATGAATATAGTCACACCTACTATCGTCCTTGTCTCTTGGAATTACGGTCGGATAATTTTCATAAGAAATAAGAATCGTCAGATTGACGCTATGTCACACGTATGACAGATCTACGGCTGATATGTCGAGTCAAGATTATCCACGGGGCCCACTCAAACCCCCTCGTATATGAACCGACGCAGCACTGATATCTCGGCTTTAGTGCAGTTTCATCTGCCTTTCAAACCCACCCCTTTTCTCGCTCCCTTTTCTCTTTACGTTCCGAGTTTATCTTCCCCCGCCGCCGCTCTTCGGGCGGCAGGTCCTATCCTTGGTCGGATCTCCTACCATCTGTTATACTCCTTATCTTCCCTCTCCTCAACTATTACCAAAAACCTCAAAACAAAATGAATTAAGTTCGTCTCTTATGTATCCTGTCAAAAACTTGCCTACTTTTGGTTGGTCTTAGTCTTCGATTGCTTCTTCTTTTCTTTTCGTTTTTTTTTTCTCTAGGGTTTTGTTCTGAATAATAGAGGAGAGGGAAGAGAACAAGAAAAAAAAAAAAGTAAAAAAATTGATAATCTGAAAAAACAAAGAGAAGAGAGGTAAGCGGAATTTGAAGGATATGGCTCAGATTCAACCTCTGCCTCAAAATGTGATGTCCGGTGTCAATCAGGGTGCGATCGGTGGTCAGAACCAGTTTGTGACGACCTCTATGTATGTTGGAGATCTTGACCCGAATGTGACAGATTCGCAGCTCTACGACATATTTAATCAGGTCGGTCAGGTGGTCTCTGTTCGGGTCTGCAGGGATTTGTCTACTCGACGTTCGCTCGGTTATGGTTACGTCAATTATGGCAACCCGCAAGATGGTTAGTCTTGGCCCGAACTAAATTTGCTAGGCTAGATTTAATGTTTGCGGTCTATTTACTTTTGCTTGGTTAGAATAATGCTTTTTATCATAGAACTGTGATTTTCCATGATATTTCTGGGTGGTTTCTTATTTATTTATTTATTTATGAGCGGGTTTTCCTCTTTCTGATTATCAGGGTCAACGCTTTGTCGAGTATGCCATCGTGATAGCTAAGTTGTTAAAATTGGATGAGCTCTTGAAAAGTTACAATTAGAAAGCCAATTACGGTGTAGTCAACAGACGACTTTCTTAGTTGAATTAACATAATTTCTGTGCTCATTTTATTAATGGAAGTAGAGTTTAAGCATGGTAGCCTTTTTTTCATTTGATAGTACAAATTTTGTTTGATCGTATCTTAAAATTGTTGCCTATGCCTTGTTAATCTTTTTTTATTCTCACGCCTTCTTAATTCACTTCTAGGGAAATAAAGAAACCCATTCTTAAAGATTACAGCTTTCTTCAATATTAGTTCATTGGATTGATAACTAAAACATCTAAATGTTTTATTCTGGAAAAGTTTTCCTGTATGTAGAAAATATTTTAAGGGAAGTACATAATTATGATGCAAGCAGATATTATGAAGAATTGCATAATTGTTTGACTCAATTTTTCCAGCTCCAAATTGATTTCTTCATGTTTTTGCTTGTAGAAACGTTGGAACTTCTGTGTTATTTGTGACATTTACTTGGTTGGTTTTGGCTTAACCTCCACACATCTTCAAGATATCAAAAGATTGTTCACCTTATTGCGTGCTTGAGAGATTTACAATGAAACGTTGTCCTTTTTTTCATGAACTTCTGCATCCTAGTATCATTTTGTAACTGACATCGAGAAACTCGTGAATTTTTTTTTCACCTTCTGCAAATTTTATCTGCACCATCCATTATCGTTCCTCTTCAGATTCAGATAAATTCATTTTTATTCTTTTTCATTTAGTTTGCATTTTTGTTTTCTAAAAAATGGTTGTCTTGGATTTGATGATAGGTGCTAGGGCATTGGACGTTCTGAACTTTACACCTGTCAATGGAAAACCCATCCGAGTAATGTATTCTCATCGCGACCCCAGCATCCGAAAAAGTGGTGCTGGAAATATCTTTATTAAGGTATTAATTTCTTAATCATGTGTGTTTTTTTGGAGCTCTTGTATGGCCATTGTGTAATTTTGAACGGACCTTTTTCAAATGAACTGACAGAATTTAGACAAGGCGATCGACCACAAAGCATTACAGGAAACATTTTCTGCATTTGGGAATGTACTCTCCTGTAAGGTGGCCACAGACCAATCTGGCCAGTCAAAAGGTTATGGTTTTGTTCAATTTGATCGCGAGGAATCTGCTCAAAAAGCTATTGAGAAGTTGAATGGAATGCTATTGAATGACAAACAAGTCTTTGTTGGCCCTTTCCATCGCAAACAGGAAAGAGATAGTTCTGTTGAAAAATCAAAATTTAACAACGTGTATTTAAAAAATCTCTCTGAAGCAACCACTGAAGAAGATCTGCAAAATATTTTTGGTGAATTTGGTCTCATCACGAGTATAGCAGTGATGAAAGATGAGGATGGTAAATCAAAGTGCTTTGGGTTTGTGAACTTTGAGAATCCAGATGATGCAGCTAGGTCTGTTGAGGCACTTAATGGAAAGAAGTTTGATGGTAAGGAGTGGTATGTTGGGAAAGCCCAGAAGAAATCTGAGAGAGAAAATGAACTAAAAGCTCAATTTGAAAGTAGCTTGAAAGAAGCAGCTGACAAGTATCAGGGAGCAAACTTATATGTTAAAAATTTAGATGATAGTATCAACGATGATAAGCTTAAGGAGTTGTTCTCCCCATTTGGCACAATCACCTCTTGCAAGGTTAGAGAAAGTTGAAGTATCTTTGGCAGTCTGTTGTGATTCACTTGTCATAGAATCTAAAATCATTTTTGTTTTCAAAACTTTTGTAGGTTATGCAAGACCCTAATGGAATAAGCAAGGGATCTGGGTTTGTGGCATTCTCCTCTTCTGAAGAGGCTTCTAGAGCTGTGAGTTCTTTTCTTTTATGGCTTATGATTATTTGACTATTCCAAAACTTTCAATATTTTTTTTAATAAATATGAAAGAATGCATTGCTGTTTACTCACATGTGCTAGATCTTGGAGATGAATGGGAAAATGGTCGGGAGCAAACCTCTGTATGTTGCACTTGCACAGAGGAAAGAAGAAAGAAAGCTTAGGCTGCAGGTTTTTTTTTTGTTGTGATTTTGAGCTGTTTTTTTTTTTTTGCTTTTCATGGAGTTGCTTGTAAAGAAAATATATTCTTTTGCCTATTGCCCAGTCTCTTTTCCCCCTTCAATAAGACTTGCTCATGGCATGCTTATTTAATTTGGCATTAATTATCAGGATGGTACATCTTTTTTCCCTTCAAATTAAAACTTGGTAAGGGTTGCTTGGTATTATTTGGCATTAATGCAAGGATGGTGCATGACTATCGTATCCCTTTTTTTTTATTTTAATATTGATAGCTCTGTTACCTTGTTTATCTCCTTCCTTTTCCCTTTGAACTACCTTGTGTTGGATTTCAGGCACAATTTTCTCAGATGCAGCCTGTACCAATGCCGCCTTCTGTTGCTCCCCGGATGCCGATGTATCCAAATAATAGTCCTGGTCTTAGCCAACAAATATTCTATGGTGCGGCTCCTCCAGCTATAATTCCTTCCCAGGTAACTTAATGCCATTACTGGTTTTAGTGCTATTTGTCTCTGATAGGATTTTTTGTTTATTTTTGAGCTATACCGCAGCTGTTAGGATATGCTCCTATTTTTTTTCTCATTTGTGACTATTTTCTTTCTCGGGCTATAGTTGATTTGGCTGTCAATGAGTTATTTATGAACTGTCATGATCCTTTATTAACTCAGATATTTTCTGGCAGGCTGGCTTTGGTTATCAGCAACAAATTGTTCCAGGCATGAGGCCTGGTGGGGCTCCGATGGCAAACTTTTTTGTGCCAATGGTTCAACAGGGACAGCAAGGACGCCCTGGTGGCAGACGAACTGGTGCTCTCCAGCAGACCCAGCAGCCTGTTCCACTAATGCAGCAGCAGGTTCACTCTCCTCCCCTAAGCTCTCATAAACTCTTACACACGCAACAATCCTCGCTATTTAATAGTGCCCGCTATATGTTTTTTTTCACAACTGGTCTGGATGACAGATGGTACCAAGGGGGCGTGTGTACCGTTATCCTCCTGGCCGCGCCCTGCCTGATGTGCCTATGCCTGGCATTGCTGGAGGCATGTTTTCGGTTCCATATGACATGGGTGGCATGCCACTGCGTGATGCAGCTCTCTCTCAGCCAATTCCAATTGTTGCTTTGGCTTCAGCTCTGGCAAATGCTAGTCCAGAACAGCAGAGAACAGTAAGCTTTATTACTTAATTGCTTTACTCTAGCCCGTGGAAGTGTTGCCGTCTCGGGAGTATTTCATTAGGTTTAAGATTCTAATTATCGTTCTCTTGTATAATCATTTGAACTTTGTCCTTGGAGAAAAATGAGTTGATTAAAAGGCGGCTGAAATTTCTGTCTTTTATTTATTTATTTTATTTGTAAGGCAACATTGATTTTCCAATCTGGTTCGTAGAGAGTTCCTTATCTTTTGTGGGTTATATTAACAATTCGGAAAGAGGTTAGTTGAAAGATCTGAAATTTCATTAGAAGCACATTACTAGGATAATTACAGGCTAGAGTGTTACTTACCTTAATCTGCAGATTTGGACGTCTTACCATATCTTTATACTCATCTTTGTTTTAAATATCTGTAGATGCTGGGTGAGAATCTTTATCCACTCGTGGAGCAGCTTGAGCTTGAAAATGCTGCTAAGGTGACTGGAATGCTTCTCGAAATGGATCAGACAGAAGTCTTACATTTGCTGGAGTCACCAGAAGCTCTGAAAGCTAAGGTGGCTGAGGCTATGGAGGTTCTGAGAAATGTTGTTGCTCAGCAGCAGATTGGAAATGCAGCTGATCAGTTACTCTCATTCTCTCTCAATGACAACCTTGATTCCTGAGTTGGACACCAGACATTCAGTTGTGGAAATGGGGACTTGAACTCTGGTTATTCTCTTGGTAAGATTTCGCGCGTCTTTCTTTTGATGTGTTGGTCTCTATACATTCTAGTAAAGGTGATGATGTTCCTGCTTTTTTTTTATTTACACGCTACAACTCTGTGATGTATGTCGCTTCCATTGCTGTGGAATTAACTGGGCCACTTTATAATTTTATGACTAATATATTGTTGTGATGGATTCCAACTTTTTTTTCCTTTTTTTTTTTTGAGTTTTTGATTAGATTAATGTGTTGCCGTGTTGATCGTGGGTAGTGTTTTTTTTTTTTGAATGTTAAGTGTTAATTGCAAAGATTTTGGATGTGCAAAACCAGAAAATAGTCAATGGTAGTGTTAGATCGAGGTTTCCTCGCATATAAAACGACATTGCATTGATTTGGTCTTTTGCCTGTTTCATTTGTGCACCAACTTGGTTGCATTTCGTGGTTATATTGGTCGAATAGATGAATTTTAGCGATAGTTGATTGCATGGGATGTCATGAACCAGAAGCTTTGAAAGGGTCGGTCAATTGTGATTTGTGCACCCCTCTATTTAGATGGAAGGGGCATGATAGACAGGATAAGAAGTTTCACTCATGGAGGCCGTCCTAATCCTAAAATTAGGGGTGGACAAATCGGTTCTTGGTTCCGGTTCTGGTTCTGGACTTCTTAGAACCGACCATTCGGTTATCGGTTCCAAGATTGAGGAACCGGAACTGGAACCGTGCAGTTCTGGACTCGAAACTGAAATTGAGTCGCGGTTCTTCTTCGGTTGCGGTCGGTTACTGTTCCTAGCAATCATTTCTTCAAATAAGAAGAATCAAATTGAAGCTCCTCTTGCCATTCCTCCTCTCAAATTCAAATTCAAATGATGCAAAGTTGTTGGGTGAGATGATGCTATAAGGAAAGCCCTGGGTCTAGACATAAAAACATCAAAGAATTCTAGTTTCGCAGTCCATTGGTAAGAACACCAAATCACCCAATATATTAAACCAATGAACATTAAAATTTGATATCAGTGTTCATTAAAACCAATGAACATTAAAATATGATAGACAAACCAATATGATACATATTGTTGCGAACATTAGCCTACCATTGCTTTAATCTCTCCAATTGCAGCATCGCAAAGAACACCAAATCACCCAATATATTAAACCCTTAGCAAATTATCATTTCATGGCTAATCAAAAACAACTTTTGCTGCCTTAACTAATGGAAATCTACTAGCAAAAGTTTCAAGCAATAAACTGTCATTAACATCTACTGCTAAATCTCCTACAAAAATAGAAAGATCAGGGCTATTATCTGAATGCTTTTCTCTTGAGTTAAATGTCGCCCATTTAAGGCGAAAAGGTTGTTCTGTAGTTGGCATAAAGATACCACTATAGTTCTGAAGAACTTTCTCAGCTGTTGTGTGAGACAAAAATTCCACAAATTCATGATAAACCAATCTGTTTATTTCGAATAACCTTAATGGAAGAAATCTGGCGTTATAAAAGAACACAATACGTTGTTCGAGAAAGACCAAATCAACCAAATTAACTAAAACAAAAATAAAGTACAGAGTTTCTGGAAGATCCATGAGACATAATCATCCACAAGAGGGAAATCTGTTTTTAATTTAATCATTTGAAGAGTCACACTTTATCATCCTCTTATTTCCATATATCAGTTCTTGTAGCAAGTCATATAAAAAAATTTTCATTGAAAGCAAAAATATTTTCAACAACAAACTTTCAAAGCTGTGCAAAGAGAGGAGAAATCATAAGAATTCACAAAGAAGCATGTTGTAATAAAGTATGACCATCTTCATAAGAATTTACAAAGGCGTAATAAAGTATGACCTGAAGAACTATGCAAAGGTGTTTCAAGAAATTATACAAATCATCAAAGAAACAAAGAGAGAAAGAGGAAGAGAGAGAGAGAGAGACAAACGGAGGCTGAGGTTTCATAACTTGAAAACAATAGGGAGTGTCAATATACAAGCTTTAAAGAGAAAACTAAATAGAAAAATAGGGTAAAGATAAAAAGACTAAAATACCCGTGTAACATAAAATAAATAAAACCTAATTTTAAACCTATTTTTCCTAACATCCCCCCTCAAACTCACGATGCATTAATAGAAAACATCGAGAGTTTGCTAACCAAAAAATGAAAGCGTAAAGTAGAATGTGCTTTGGTAAATAAATCGGCGATTTGCATGGAAGAAGAAACATAAGGTAAGGTAATAGTGCCATTCTGATAATGCTGGCGAGTGAAATGACAATTTATCTCGATATGCTTTGTGCGCTCATGAAAGACAGAGTTGCAAGTAATCTGAATAGCACTAGTATTGTCACAATACATGGGAGTTGAGTCTAAGAGAGAAACACCCACATCTGCAAGTAACCAACGCAACCAAACAATTTCAGCAGTAGTAGATGCCATCACATGATATTCTGCTTTTGTAGATGAGCGAGAGACAACATCCTGTTTTTTGCTTTTCCAAGAAATAAGAGAATCACCCAAAAATATACAAAAGCCAGTAGTAGACTTTCGATCAGAAGGATCACCACCCCAATCTGCATCTGAGTAGGCACGTAGCTCTAAAGCAGAAGTGGAAGGAAAAAGTAAACTCTGAAATTGGGCGCCCCTAAGGTATCGAAGAATACGAAGCACAACTGCCCAATGAATTGTAGTGGGAGAAGCAACAAATTGGCTAACAATATGAACTACATAAGCAATATCAGGTCTAGTGATAGTTAAATATACTAAACAACCAACCAATGTACGATACAAAGAAGGATCTGATAATGGAATCCCATCTGAAGGAGAATACCGAACATTAAGCTCAATAGGTGTATCAACTGTGCGAGTATCAGAGAGGCGAGCTTGTTCAAGAATGTCAGCAATGTACTTAGATTGAGAAAGAAGATAACCACGAGGAGAGTAAGCTACTTCAATCCCCAAAAAATAACGTAGAGAACCTAAGTCTTTCATCTCAAAATCACGGGCCAGTTGCAATTTTAACTCAGTTATTCCATCTACATCATCTCCAGTAATAATCATATCATCAACATATAAAGAGAGAAGGATGTGACCATAAGAAGTGCACCTGACAAATAGAGCAGAGTCATGTGAACTGGAACAGAAACCAAGAGATATAATCACATGAGAAAACTTCTCAAACCAGGCTCGAGGGGCCTGTTTAAGTCAATATAGAGCTTTCTTTAGTTTGTAAACTTCACCAGGCTGATAAGCAATACCAGGAGGAGGCACCATATAAACTTCTTCTTGCAACTCCCCATTTAAAAATACATTTTTAACATCCATTTGATAGATAGGCCATTGACGAACAGAAGCAACTACAATGAGAGTACGAATAGTAACATGTTTAGACACTGGAGCAAAAGTCTTTTCATAATCCATACCATATTGCTGAGAAAATCCTTTAGCAACTAAGCGAGCTTTATATCGCTCAACGGATCCGTCTGATTTAGTTTTGATCTTGTACACCCAACGAGAATCAATTGGAGTCTTTCCCATAGGAAGGGGAACGATATCCCAAGTACCCATCTTGTATAGAGCAGAGGGTTCTTCAGTCATTGTCTGTTGCCACAAAGGATCAAGAACAACCTCTCTATAGGAAGAGGGCTCTA
This sequence comes from Begonia loranthoides, assembly GCA_022433065.1. NCBI lineage: Eukaryota > Viridiplantae > Streptophyta > Magnoliopsida > Cucurbitales > Begoniaceae > Begonia > Begonia loranthoides. The sequence continues at coordinate 3,977,804 of CM039471.1, forward strand.
CAATTTGGTGAATAGTAGTCAAAAAGGAAGAAAAAGAAGCTAAATAAGTAGAGTAGACAAAATCAGGTAATTGAGTAGACTTACGTGTTCATTGAGGATAACGAGGAAGAGGATCCACTACCATAGGAGCATCTTGGGAAGTAGTAGGAACAGAGGGAACATCAATAAGCTGAAAACCAATATCTGTAGAGTTAGAAGTATCAACCCTGCAAGAATTATCATTAGAAGGAGGTGGGGAATCATTTGAGTCAGTACAAAATGGATCAATACAAGTGAGATCAAACTTTTGAAGGTTGGAAGAATCAAAGGGAATAGAATAGAATGGAATATGTTCAAAAAACACAACATGACGAGAAATATATAGTTTTTGACTCACATGATTATAACATCGGTATCCTTTTTGACCCTCACCATAACCAAGAAAGACACAAAGGGCAGAACGAGAAGAAAGTTTGCTACGTTCAACATGAGGCCGAAGAACAAAACAGGTGGAACCAAAAACTCTCAAAGTAGAGTAATCAGGAGCATGACCAGATAATTTTTCAAAGGGTGACAAACCTAAAGTCATGGAGGATAGAATTCTGTTAATTAAATGCACACCAGTAAGAATTGCTTCTCCCCAAAATTCACTAGGAACATAGGCAGATAACAAGAGGGAATGTGCAGTTTCAACAATATGTCTATGTTTTCTTTTTGCAACACCATTTTGTTGGGGGGTGTCAGTACAAGAGGTTTGATGAAAAGTCTGATCTGAAGCAAGTAAATGAGAAAATCTATTAGAGGTATATTCACCACCCAAGTCACATCGAAAATATTTGATAACGACATTATGTTGGGTTTCGAAATTGATGATAAATTTCCAAAAAATCAGAACGATGTTTCATAAGATAAACCCAACAATAACGAGTACAATCATCAATGAAAGAGACATAGTATCGTGATCCTCCCTTTGTGGGAATAGGTGCAGGTCCCCACACATCAGAATGAATTAAATCAAATGGGGCATGAGAAACATAAACACTTTTATGAAAAGGCAAAGCAGAAAATTTAGCCAATTTACAACCACAACAATCTGAAAGATCATGAGTTTGTAATTTTCCTAAAGTTCCCGTAGAGACCAAGTACTTTAAACGAGAAGTAGAAATATGTCCAAGACAAGAATGCCATAAGTAAAAGTTAGAAGAAGAAGAACTCAAACGGAAAGATGACAAATCAATACTAGAAGCTGCAACTTCAGGAACTCTCAGCTCATCTAAGATGTATAGTCCCCCCTGCCTATGGCCTGTCCCAATCAGCTTCTTGGAAAGTGGATCCTGCACATAACAAGAAGAAGAAGTAAAGGAAACTAAGAAACTAGAATCACATAATTGGCTAACAGAGACAAGATTTAAAGTAAGATTAGGGATATGATACACATCTGAAAGAGACAAGTTAGACTTACAAACTGAACCAACACCTGCTAATGGCATACGAGTACCATCAGCAGTCATGACAGACACAGAAGGAGCAGAATTTACAGATGCAAAAGAATTAAAATCAGGTGACATATGATGTGAAGCTCTAGAATCAATGACCCATATATGAGAGGACATACCTGATTTGCTACTAGAGGGCAAACCTATGTTAGAAGGGACTGACAAGACTTGTAGCTACGAGGCAATAAACTTTTGAAACTGCTCTGTGAGTGCGGCAATTGTAGTACTTGGAGTTGTGGTGCTTCTTGAATTTGTGGGTGGAACAACTGCTGCCATGTTGGGTGATTTCTGTTGCGAAATATTACCAAATTTATAAGGAGCTGATTGCTGCATTGATTGTGTTCTACTCAATAACTTAGGACATTGAGCCTTCCAGTGACCTTTTTGCTTGCAAAAACTACACTCATCATGACCGACTTTTGCATGCAGCTTGTTCTGGTTTTGAGAAGGAGGCCTAGGCGAAACCGCATAAACTGATAGATTAGGAGAAGAAAGAATACCTTTATCAATTCGTGACTTCAAGCGAATCTCTTCAGCTAATAACTCATTTACCACAGAATCAACAAACGGAAGGGGATTACGATGCAAAATTGTGCCACGAAGACCTTCAAAATCATCTCGAAGAGCCATTAAAAATTGAACTAAACGTTGTTCTTCCCGACAAGTAATATATGGTGCAAATTCTTTTAACTGCATCGATTCTGTAAGAGCTAATTGGTCCCAAAGATTAGACATAGCAGAATAAAACTCTTGAATATTCATATTATTTTGTTGAAGAGCACGAATATCAATCTCTAACTGATACTGCTTCGCAAAATTAGACTGAGTATATAATCTTTCTAGATAATCCCAAACTTCTTTAGCAGTCTCACACTTCGCAAGTTGGATGCCTATTGACTGCAATACAGAATTGTTTATCCAAGTAACAATTTTAGAATTACAAGCATCCCAAATATCCATGTGTTCTGTATATTTTTCATCTTGATCATCTCTAGGTTTAACAAAAGTTCCATAAACATATCCCCACATACGTTTTCCTTTCAAAAAATTTCGCATCACATAACTCCAATACGAATAATTCTGCCCATTCAATTGCACACTAATAGACTGAAGAGAATCATATTTTTCACCGGCCATTGCAATAATAACTATCTTTTACACAAAATAAATTAAAGATAGAAAGAGGAATTACCAATCGATCAAGAGACAAAATCAAAGAGAAGATGAATCGGCTGAGGCAAGTTGGATTTGCGAAAGCTGTGGAATGAACTATGCTTTGATACCATGAAAAACTATGCAAAGGTGTTTCAAGAAATTATACAAATCATCAAAGAAACAAAGAGAGAAAGAGGAAGAGAGAGAGAGAGAGAGACAAACGGAGGCTAGAGTTTCATAACTTGAAAACAATAAGGAGTGTCAATATACAAGCTTTAAAGAGAAAACTAAATAGAAAAATAGGGTAAAGATAAAAAGACTAAAATACCCGTATAACATAAAATAAATAAAACCTAATTTTAAACCTATTTTTCCTAACATGATCATCTTCCTTAGAACTATTTAAATGGTTCAAGAAGCCACTACTCAGCAAGATCTATATGCAATCCACTCCTATCATAATGGTCCGACGAAATATACTACTGTCTAATAAACTAAATAAGCTAATTCAGCCAATGATTTCTAATTAGAGAGGGAGTTAAAGCAAACGAAGGGGAAGAGCAAGAATAGGGGTGGGCAAGAATCGAGAAGGGATTAGCGTCTGGTGAGGCGACTAGCGTTTGACGAGGAGAGAGCACGAGGTGACTGGCGTCTGGCGAGGCAAGGCAACTGGCGTACGAGCGAGAACAAAACACGAATGAGGGCTTCGACACTTGAGAAGAACCAAGAGGCGCAGCTAATATGATTAAAAGCAGAAGCCCTCGTTTAGGTAGACAATGCTATATCGGTTCTGGTTGGTTCTCAACACCAAGAACCGTGATCCAGATTGCAAATAAAAGTAAGAACTGAAACCAAACCAAATAGAATTTTGAGAACCAATACCATAATCGAACCAGAATCGATCCATCGGTTCTGACACCCCTACCTAAAATGTTGTTGAGTGGGCAAATCAGCATTATTATGATTGACAGCTAATCTCATGGCAATCTATCCTTTTTGTCCGTTGTGGGGCTTCATCTAAATTTCCAATCAATGCATTCATTTCAGTCCTGAGATGGGAAGTGCTTCCTACCTCACTTGCAATCACACCAGTCTAACTCTACACATAATGAGTTACAAATCCAAATAACTTTAGGAGCAATATCATTATTTTGTTTCTGATAAATTCTTCTGTACATTTAGAGAGAAAGAAAGCATATAAAATGGAGCACAGTCTACTGGATCTACAACGTAGGACGAGGATGATTAAATTATGGAGGGTAACTAGAAATATATACATTAAAATACAAAAGATTGAAGGCATAATCATGAACCCGCCTTTTCTTTTTGGAAGTTAGCTTGGTGGTCTGTCGGGTACACTCTCCCATGCGCGTTGTTTGCACTCGATACATTCATCTTCTTTGCGAGGCGCATAATTTCTGTTGGCTAAGGCGTTTCCTTCCTCCATTCCTTCTTCTCTGCGTGGAAAGTGATTCTCCTGCCATCGCATACCCACTCACCTGACACTGACCCCCCCTCTCTCCCCCTCCCTCTCACTGCTCTTTTACCGTCTACTCCTCACTCGGGTCGTTTTTCTTTCTTCCCCTTTTCTCTTTTTCCCTTTCCCACCCTCCCTTGAAAATTATACATGTACCCAGATGACTGTCGGTGGAGAGAGCAAGCATCCAATGATAACTTTTGAGTGGTTATATATCTAAACAAAGACACTCTCGCGCAGATTATGTGCTCGGTTAAAGAGTTGAATTTTTTTTCTGGGTGTGTAATGTTTCTGCCTCTGGTTTTTGCTACTTGGTTGTAATGGTGACGGCCGTGGATAGCTCATAGGACTCAGCGCTTTTGATTCTCCACTAAACCAGGTAACACTAACAGTGGTTGCAGCTTGAAGAATTCCATTTGAGCTTCACTTTTAATTCGTTCACCTCATCACTTTTATGGAAAGAAGCATATATTGATGGATAATTTCCCCCTTTTTTTCTTCTTAATTTAATAATTACAGCAACCTATATCCTTAGAATTCCATTCTAATACGAGGAGAAGTTCTCTGTTTTCATTTTCCTTCTTAATATGATAATTAGTGCAATCTATATCCTTCGAAATGCCATTCTTATCTGAGCTCACTTGGCGCTAATCATTGCAGTACTCTCAAATGTTCTTATAGTTTAAATGCTAATTACTCAATTAATATCTCATTATAAACCTCATTACAACATGGCTAGTCTTATGATGTTATTTACCTCGTTGTTTGGACACTTTTACCATCTTTTCAAAGAACTCATTGTATGCCTCTTCAAAATCTAGTTTTGAGGCAACTGTAAGTTAGTACTTCTGGGATCAATCTTTAATATAATTCATTCAATCAAAATATGGATCTTGTTTTGTTAATTCTAGCACCATGACTTCCTATGGCTCCCAAAATTACGCCAAAAATGAAAAAGGGGAAGAATTTGGAAGCATCACTTTCTGAAACTGGAGGGAGAAATTGATCTCGGGCATGTATCTTTAACTTATTTCCCTTCTACTATTTTTACATCTTCGCTGTATATTTTATTCATCGATCCAATTTTCAGAGCGGAGAAGTTGTCGTTGGATGAGGTTGCTTGCAGATGTTACTTTGTTAGTTATCCCTTCTGCTCATCTAATATATATATAAAAAAATTTCTTTTTCAAGCTGTGGAGCAGCCTCTGGAATTGAGTTATGGAGCCAAATGAATGGAATTGGAGGAAAAAATCTTTGGAGAGGACGATATTGCCAACTAACAAAGTGATCACTCCTTCAAGGAGATTAGAAGAGGTATAGATATTAGTATTCCACCCTCTTGCATATCCATTTTTATGTTTTACATCAGCATCTCGCTCTACCTGAGCAACTCATTGGGCAGATTTAGAGTATAATTCCTTCGAGCTAATGTAATTTTGTTTTGTTTTAGATATGTGCTTCGATGAAGAATGGTGTGGTTCCTGAGATACCCGAGAAGAATCTGAGTGAGAAGTTATCGCCTGTCCTACTTGATTATGGTGTAAAACATGAGGAATTGACTAAACATGCCAGAACTGCACAAGAAACCATAACTGGTGATTTGGCTTTCAATTTGTTTTTTTAAAGCTTACTCGTGTTTAATTCTGCTGTTAATCTTTGTATTAATCCTTACTGGTTGGTTTCTTATTTTGGGCCATGGTTGTTTTTAATCATAAATTACTGAAGTCCGGGAGAAAGTAGAAGCAGAGTCGGGAATTCAGAAAAAGGAACTAGACGAGCCATTGAGAAAAGAAACAGCTTCAAACAAGAGGATAAACAATATGGATGCTTCAATAAACGATTCCGTCTTAGAAAAATTGAGAACATATGAGAAATCACAGGAAAATCTGGAGGATCTGTTGAGAGAGAGCAGCAGGCAGGTTGGGAACTTAGCTATTGAAAATTCTAATCTGAGTAAAGCTCTTTTAGTCAAGGACAAAATGATTGATGATCTTCAGAAGCTCAAGACACGGGTCGACGCTGAATTGAATGTCCTGATTAGTAGACTAGATTCAACTGAAAAAGAAAATTCTTTTGTAAAGTATGAGTTTCGGATGCTGGAGAAAGAACTGGAAGTTCGGCACGAAGAACTGGAATATAATCGTTTGTTTGTTGATGAGTTGCGCAAGCAACGCCTCGAGAATGAGAAGAAGATGACAATTTTGGAAGCAGAATGTCAGAGACTCCGCCTTCTCATGCAAAAACGGCTGCCAAGTTCTGCTGCTTTGTTCAACATGAAGACCGAAGTTGATTTGCTTGGAAGGGGTCGGGCTGAATCTAGAAGAACTAAGAAAAATCTGAACAGAGATCTGATTGTGAGGGATAACAATTCTGAAAATTTTGTTCAAATCCCTTCTAAACAGATTGATATAATCGTTGAGCAATTGCAGAGGATGGAAGAAGAAAACAAGTCTCTTACAGAAATAATCACAAATAAGACCTCTGAGCTCCATTCTTCGAGAATCATGCATTCTAGAACTGCTTCAAGGTTATCTCAGATGGAAAAGAAGCTTGAAGAGGTTTCTAACGACAAAAAAGCGATTGACCTTGCAATATGTTCTTCGACGAGCAAAGATGGATTGAGTTCTTCTCGGGATAATGCTCTAGTATCAGAATTCAAAAATTTAGGAAGTGAGAAACTCAACAATATTCCGGAAGCAAAAGCTTTAGACTTTTCAGACATGAGCTTGATGGATGATTTTGTTGAAATGGAGAGATTGGCATTAGTATCTGAGGAGACACCTTGCAGAAGCAGGCATGATCATGACGATAAAACAGGGAAAGAACTCGTTCCGGTTGAAAGTGTCGATTCCAGCTCTTGTGACATCAAAAGGGAAATTCACTCAAAAGAAATAGAAATTGGGAAACCATTTGACTGGCTTCAGGTGGTTTTGAATGCAATGTCAGAGCAAAAGCGTATTTCAAACCAAAGCATGGAAGATATTTTTCAGGACATTAAAATCGCCTTGGGTTATGTAAATCACTTAGACTTTCAGGATGTTGAAAAAACAGCAGATTCATTGACGGCAGCTTCCAATTTTGAAATCAGAGTCAGCCAAAATGTTCAATCCGAATCCAAAATACATAATTCAGTCTCGAAAATCATTGAACTGGTAGAAGGAATCTGTTCATCGAGCCATAACTATCAAGATAACTTGGCTGAAAGAAACCAAACATCATTAGGAGACTATTTTATCCATGTTTTCCGGTGGAACAAATCAGAACTGAATGCTACTTTAAGGGGTTTCATTCGGGTTTGTGATGATCTGTTGAATGGAAAAGCTGATTTTGAGAAATTTGCAGAGGCACTAGGATTTACTTTAGACTGGATTTTAGAAAACTACAAAACGCCTGGAGATACTTCGAGTTCAAGAGATAAGATTAATGAGCAACTCGGCTTGAAAAAAACATCCATTTCTGATGGCTTGAGCGCTGAAGCTAGATTTGAACCAGCGACGGATAAGGTCAAGTTACTAACTACGCAGCTCCAGGAGTCAAAAAAGAACATCAGAAATTTGCGGGCAGAAGTGGAGGCTTTGAAGGAGTCAAAGGGAATAACTGAAGAGCAGATTGAAAAGCAGAAGTTGATCAATGAAGATCTTGATACACAGCTTTCAGTAGCCAAAGCTAAACTGAACGAAGCTTGCCTGAAGTTTTCGTCTTTAGAAGTTGAATTGGAAGATAAGAGTATCTGCTGTGAAGAGTTGGAGGCTGCATGTCTTGAACTTCAGCTCCAGCTCCAGCTTGAAAGGTAAATACCAGTTCTTTGGTTTTTCTTTCTGTAAATGATTTATAAGGGGATCTCTAATGCAAGCAGTGTTGCAGCATTGTGAAGAAGGAAACTCCAAGAAACAGCATAAATGAAGAGGGAAAGCACAGCCCAAATGTAAGCCAATCTGTTTTGAAGGAATGATAATATTTGCATGAGACAGATCGTTTAAATTCTATCAATCTTTATTCGGATCAGAGTAAATTTTCATTAGTTTTTGCATGGATTTCTTGGAGTTTCACCCTCTTATGAAGCAAATTGTTTCAATGACCTAAACAAGTTTAAATTTATAGGGTTGGGAGATCACAGCAGCTTCCTCAAAGTTGGCCGAGTGTCAAGAAACCATCCTGAATCTTGGAAAACAACTGAAAGCACCGTCTTTGCCAAGGGAAGCAGCATTGCCGGAGAAGGCGTATTCTACCACAAACCCTTCTACCAATGCCACTAATCAGAAGAACCTGATCAAACGCTCTTCGCTCCGAGACCAGATGCTGGCTGAGGATGATGCTAAAATGGTGACTCTGAAGGCTAATCATTCCAATGCTTTGTCTCTTGTAACTGACATGAAATATCATGAGGTTGATCTCGGTTCAAGGAAGAAAGGCAGTGCAGCTAGGACAGTAGCTGTGGTATCAAGTAGAAGACAGGGAGGGGGGTTTAGTTTGCTGCAGAAATTACTCCTCAGAAGAAAGAAATCTAGCAGCAAGAGAAGTCGGTTGGTGGCGAAGACGTGATTCCATCCAAGAACCAATGCTTAAAGGAGCTGTTGCCGATTCTGATGAATTTTGTATATATGTCAATTTGAGCAAGTGTTTTGGTTGTCCATATGATTGAATACTTAAAACTCTGTAATGCTTTGTTTTGTAGCTCTATATTTTTGGAGGGAGTGTTATTGTATTTTGTAACAGCACACTCTATGAACTTAAGAAAGACCCAAATATTAGTTTGACTCATTCATCGAAGAGTGCACAATATCACATCACTTGAGAGAGTAAAAAATGTATGGTTTATAAATAGAATTCTCCACTCTATGTAGTACAATGCATTTCTGGTTAACCACAAGAACAAAAATCGTGCGAATTTTAACAAAAAAAAAACAATATTGTACTAAGAGGAATGAGGACGTTACAAAATGGTATCAGAGCTAAAACTCATTAGGAAGTGTAGTCGACGAGGACGTCGGGCACCCAAAGGGTTTGATTGTGATAGTCTATCATATGAAAACAAAGATGACCAAGTGTGGATCCAATCCATACTAGTTTTTTTTTTTTTTGTGAGGGGGGTGGGGGGGTAATCACACATAGCTCGGAAGAGTGAAAAATGCATGATTCATAAATAGAGTTCTCCTTTCTATTTAAGTATAACGCGTTTTGGGCTATCCCTGAAAATAAAAATCATGCGAGCTTTAACCCAAAGCAGATAATATTGTACTGAAAGAACCAGTAACATTAGTTACATATCGAAGTTGAAACAATGAGTGTACCTCGACCACCAATCACCAAATGGTACACTTAATGAATTACAGAGAATGTCTCCCCATCTCTTTAAATTCTCTTAGTTATAGCTAAACAAACCTATTATTTCGGGGAAATGACAAATCAACCATCATGACAAGTCAACCATCTTCTTTTTTTTTTTGTTTGCTAAACACATTAACCACTTAATTATAAAAAAAAATAAAGCCTCCAACATTGTTGTCATGTTTGCCGTTAAACACCATCATGTTGAGCCATAGCGATTCGTCTACAAATTGTCGTGGTGTAACTATAAACTGTGGCGGGGTCACAATAAACTGCAGAACAAGACACAATAAACTGTTGCAGTGTCATATGAAGGGGCAATGATTTATTGTTACATCGCTGCGGCTTTATTTGACACCACAGCGGTTTATTGTGTCTCGTTCTGTTTTCCCATAACCCTATTTGTGACGACCCGATTTTTCATAACCTTTTAAAAATGCTTGAAATTTAAAACTTTTGTACGACAATTAAAATCCTTCATAATCAGAGTGCTAAAACCAAGCGTCAAAATCCATTTATTACATTTGTTATGAAAATCGTTTATCAAAACATATCGGAAGCGAAAACATTCAAATTAAAACATGCTAAGTAAATCATTATGTTTTACAATTTACTTTACTCGTCTTAGGCCTGACCAGTCACAAGCTCTGCCCGTGTAAATCTTTCATTGACTGCTTTATATTTTGTTCATCGTTCTTTTCGTCATACACGTATACCTACACTACAAGTAATCACACATAGCTCGGAAGAGTGATTATAAATTGTCGCGATGTAACTATAAACTATGGCGGGGGTCACAATAAACTGCAGAACAAGACACAATAAACTGTTGCAATGTCATATGAAGGGACAATGATTTATTGTTACATCGCTGCGGCTTCATTTGACACCACAGCGGTTTGTTGTGTCTCGTTCTGTTTTCCCATAACCCAACTGACGACCCGATTTTTCATAACCTTTTAAAAATGCTTGAAATTTAAAACTTTTGTACGACAATTAAAATCCTTCATAATCAGAGTGCTAAAACCAAGCGTCAAAATCCATTCATTACATTCGTTATGAAAATCGTTTATCAAAACATATCGGAAGCGAAAACATTCAAATTAAAACATGCTAAGTAAATCATTATATTTTACAATTTACTTTACTCGTCTTTAGCCTGACCAGTCACAAGCTCTGCCCGTGTAAATCTTTCATTGACTGCTTTATATTTTGTTCATCGTTCTTCTCATCATACACGTATACCTACACTATAAGTAAACTGTAAGCCCAAAGGCTTAGTAAGGAAAGGGAATATGTAATATGATCATGTCTTTCTTTAGTTCACTTGGAATGAGTCCGCACCAAACCAATCTTTTTATTACGTTTCATTCATTCGTTCATTACTCATACATCGAGTTGGAAGTTGAAGGAACACGTATGTGATGGAATAGTTTGATCCGGCTTCTAACCCTATGTGGGCTAAATTCAAACTACCCATCCGCCCTTCAACCCCCCATTGCATCATTCATCATCGTTCATTGCATTCGTCCATTTCATTTTCCTCACTCATGCATATGAGTACCACCCCGAGGGGCACTCCCTACTTGTTTCTATTATCATGATGCATGTGGACAAAACATAAAGGAATTTGGTAATAATGAAAATCAACGAAGACAAGAATATTATAATTGCAAGCAACATAGAAGTGAAGTGAAAACGACCTATGACATGCTTGATCCTACCAAACATACAATAAGGATATGGCAAGAATAATAAACTAATAACATACAAGATATCTAAACAAATTAAACATGATTCACAGTGTTACGAAAGCTTAGATGCAACTTAACAATTAAAGAAAACATGCTCAACAAACGACAATTGTAAACATGCTTGAATTATAATTATAAAATATTAAACTAAACTAATTATGCATGCTCATCTACACTAACCGAACTTAAACATGCTTAATGATTAACAAATGGAGACGAGCTCATAAATTAAAACAAATTAATAATGGGATCATGCTTAATTTATCATCGCACAATCAATAAACTAAAACTAGCTTTGCATGCTCTTCTAAACAAAACAAAACACAAACTAAATAGAATATAAGCATGCTTTTCAAACAAATGCTAGAAACGTGTTTAATGAATCAATACCAACTAAAGTCCTAATCAATTATAAATGAAACGACTAACCGATCTTATACATTCGAAATTAACATGCTAGTTCATTAAATTAACTAAACATGCTCGGAATACTTAAGGAACTCAAACTAAACATATTCGGATTATATTCAAGAAGCTCAAATAATAAATTACATTTCCTAATTGATTGATCACGCTTTTATTCCAATTGATTAAACATGCTAGTTAATTAAACATGCAACGAGTCCTATTTAATTAGATATGCTCGGTTTAGTTAATTACGCTAAACAAGCTTCTATAATCATTATCCTAATTTATTTACACATGCTAGATTTACATAAATGAAGCAAGTATTAACAATTAAGAAGCTACAACGAATAATATAATAAATTGTACGGGAACTACAATAAGTGAATATAACAAATTGTACAAAACGAAATTTAAAGTCTCTATTCATTAATGATTATACGTGCATATCTTGTCATCCTTCATTTTGTAATTCTATCCTACAAACTTAACGTTTTCATTCATCATTCATGCATCACATTTCTATTAACGTAAAGAGAACTACAATTCTTAATCAGTACCAAGAAACAACGATACTAAAACTAGATTTCAAAATACGAAACTAAACTATATAGACATGTTATTCTAATTAAAGTTGAACATAACACACTAAATAAACCATAAGCTAAAAATCTAATTAATGAATCACAATTTGAACATGCTCGAGAATTATGCTAAATGAAATGATATCAATTCAATGTAGAGCATTTATCGCTCCTAACCAAAACCAAGGAAAGCAATAAGCGTTACAATGAGTTTATAGCAATTAAAACAGTTCACAAAAAAAAAAAAAGAATTTCTAACTTATACAGTTCATAAATCATTCATACACATCTTATCATCCTATAACTTTTCATTCATTCCATCATTTCATTCCTAATCATTTTGTCCCAACATTTATAGTAGGAAAATGCATAAAAATTGAAACAACACAATAGCAAGTAAATCAAAGGAATTGCACAATGAATTCAAACAATGAACATCAAAGAAAGTCAATACAATTCACACAACTACTTGTGGGTAGGGCCTCCATATGGCCAACAACTCTACCCAACCCTTACCTCAATTCTTTATCACGTATTGCACTTAATCGTTGTTCTTCTTCTCTTTTTCAATACAAGAAATAGGGCATCCGAGAATAGGAGCAGGCTCCCTTAGCTTCCAGTTCCAGACTCCAGAGAGCACCCACTGTTGATGAATATCCCAGAGCTCCTCTTCTTTCTTCTGCTTCTTCTGCTTCTTCTCCTCAACTCTGTGACTCGCAGTCCCTCAATTCCCTTCAGATTTTCTCCTGCTGTGGTGCCCTCTCTCACACAGTATATATACTTAAACGACTGAATTTGAAATGCTGTAACAGGTTATCCCATGACTTACGCGATGGTGCAGATTCTTCTGCCACATCTTGAGCTGCAAGCTATCGTCCTTCATAGGCAGAAACCAGCCAGCGAACTGGCTCTGTAAAACCCGGCCCAGATTTGTGGGCCCATTCAAAAAAAAAAAAAAAATTTAAAGAGGAGAAATACGTTTTCCAGAAACGTATTCCTCCCCTTCTTCTTCAATTCCGGATTTCTCGCGAGGGGCGACGATTTCTTCCCCAAATCGTCGCCATTCCTTCAATTCTGGGACAACCGCTCCTCCATTAATAGAACCCACTCTTCAAATTGCATCTTCCAAGACCGATTTCTTCACCCTAGACGGATCCTTGTTCTGTCAATTAGAACGGAGCTTCAGGGACGAGTCCTTGTCGTCGTTGGTAAGTCGTTATTCCCTCTTTCCCTCTTGATAGATGCAATATGTTAGATAAAATCCTAAAACCTGCTTATAAATTGTTAGATTGGTGTTGGTGAGGTGAAAGAGCTGGGCATTTTCAATTTGTTTCAGAGGTCAAGTATTGGAAACGAAGCTTGAACAGGAGGTATAATAAATTCAATGTCTTCAAAGTTTAAATCCTCTGTTATTGGTTTGCAAAAGTCTTGGAATTGGTGATTTTTTTTGGAATATTTGTTATTTGGAAAATATTGGAGGAAACTTATAAATCTTTGTGTGTAATCTGCCGATGAGGAAAATCGGTAGCAACTCCACAAATGCAAAGTCGCCGAACAGTTGTATTGGTTGATGGCGACTGGCCGAAACTCGATCGGAGTCGATTTTGTTCACTGCAAGGAATATAACCAAACACCAAATGCGAAAATTGTAACGTTCATGCGAAAGAGATGCCGTCTCTACAATTCAGCCCTTTGGGCCGTGGGCTACATGGCAAGCTTGTTTGGGCTGAACTTAAGCCCTTTTGTTAGTGATTAATAGGAGTTAAGGCCTTTTGGACTCATAATTATGTTGGTCTTTGGGCCTTTATTTGGACCTAAGAGTGGGCCCTAGGGTTGAGGCCACTATGTGGACCTAGGTTGGGCCCGTTATAGAATTTCTCTCTAACTCATTTGAAAATCTAATAATGATGGTATTTAAGTAACTCACCAAATTGTCCTAATGTCAAATTAGGTTTTTCCGTGTTGGGTTAAATTGTGGACTCTATAAATTGGACAATTTGAGCTACTGGGTTTGGACCGAAATAACTCACCTTGAGGTAGGGATTATTTTTATGCACTACATTTTGCATATTATTATTTTTAAATAATTCTTTTAAAATTTAACAGTTTATATTCTAATAAATCGTTCATTTTCAAGTATTAGAATTTGTTAAATTTTATCCCATGAGGTGTTTGTTGTTATTAAATTTATTTCTTAAGGGGGATTTCTTCAGAAATGTCCTTGGGTTTTAATCCCTAAAGTTAACTAGAGTAATGAGACAGCTGTATGTGCCGTGTCCCTGGGTGCAAAACCCTAAACCTGATCAGGGTCTTATTTGGCTTGCGATCGCCGAGTATCGCCTTTATTTCTTTAAATGTTATGACACAAAAATGTTATTTAAATTTTTATATATGCTTATTAAAAATCTTTCTTTTAAATTCTGAAAATTTTAAATTCCTACTGAGTTAGACAACTCATCCCTTTAAATAAAATTTTCAGGAAATTATCTGTCAGACTTCCAGTTGCCAAGTCAAGAATAGATTCTGGCATCCTCGTTAAAATTCTAATATTTTAATAATCCCTCTTGAGAGACATTTGTGAGGTACTTTTATTTGTTTGGATGACTGTAAATCCTAAATCTTTAATTTCTTTTTCGTACAGTCTTTATTTTAATTGGATTATATTTATTTACTATCTGATGTCGCTTTTGGACCTGTTAAGCCCATTACATTTTGGGCCCTGGCTAAATAATTAAATTAAATTTTTCGTCTTCCGCTGTTGCATAATTAATTTAAGAGAAATGGGTCAGATAATTTGTCCCTTTTGGGCCGGATCGTTCCCTGTTCTGTCTCGGGTCCCTTGCGGGTCGTGACAGGCTCGGTCTAATAGCGAGCAAACAGAACCAGCAGCTGCCCAGTCGAACCGAAGCTCCCCTGCCTTCGCCGTTCCTTCGTGTTGATCGCAGCTCGCCTTCGCCGTCGCCATTCCTTGCTGCCAGTTGCCACCTCCGATTATCCGAAATCAACAAGGCACCAACAATCGCGACTTACCCCGGTCAATCGCGTAGAGAAATCACAGCTTTCGCGGTTCAATCATCGCACCAGCAGCTCATGCATTTCCGAGCCCTAGCTCCCGTTACCGTCGCTCCACAACTGCTCGTCGCCAGCAGTGCCGGACAGCGCCTCAAACGCCCAAGCCCGAGCTCTCTCTCCCGTCGTCTCTCTCGCTCGGTCACGCTCCATTTTCCTCAATCTCTCGATCTCACTCTCCCCTCTCTCGATCATTCTCCCTTTCTCAGTAGACTGCAAGCCCAAATAATTTTCCCTTTTTAATATTTTAAACCGGACTAGCAATTAGCATAAACCGGTTCAGCCCTCATCTTCTCACACTTTAATCATTTATTTAATTATCCTCTAAATTCTTAATTCCAACTAATCCAATAAATCTCAATTTATTCTTCTTAATTTAGCTAAAATCGAACCACATAATTGGTTCCGAACCGAGTCGAACCAAACTGGTTAAATTTCTATTTCACCCTTTTTAAATTATAATTCTATTTATTTATTTTAATTGATTTAATAAATCTATATTTATTAAATATACCTATAATATATTATTTAACCCAATTTCCAATTAACCCCATTAACTTAACCCTAATTACTATCCAATAATGTTCTTAATTTATAATCCTACGAATACGTCATTGGTAATATCCCGATAATTATCCAATTTTAAAAAGTCGGGGTGTTACACTACTAGTATATAAGAATCGCATGTAAGATCTAGCGAGTTCATCGCGAACCACAGAATCCTCGGCGACGCTTGAAGTGGAAGCAATGTTGGAGTAGACCTCAACAACGATATTCTAAGAGTTAAGTACTATGGTTTTCGTCTTCAATGTTTTGGGAGGTTAGGTTTCGGCCATCGTCGGTACAGTTACAAGACTCGGAGTGCTCTGAGCTGGTGGCATACAATGGCGCGCCTCAGAGCACTCCGAGTCTTGTAACTGTACTGACAATGACCGAAACCTAGCCTCCCAAAAAATCAAAGACGAAAACCATAGTACTTAACCCTCATAACATCGCCATTGAGCTCTACTCCAACATTGCTTCCACTTCCAGCAAAGCCGAGGACTTCGTGGTTCGCGGTCAACTACCGCAACATCGAGGGATGCCTACTGTTGGGTCTTAGGTTCCTTCGCACAGCGGAATTACCGATGTTCATAACAACGGCAACGTGCGTAACCTATGTATCATGAAAACAATTTCAACATAAACATAAAACAGATCGTTGTTATAATATATTAATAATAATATGTATTTAAAATCTCTATTTAGATTTAAGCTAAAAGATGAAGAATATTACCTTTGTAGCTTACTTCACACGGGTACAAAATCAACTTTCGATCTTCTCCGCCAATTCTCCTCACCTCGAATAAGCACGTGTGGGCGTGATGAATGAAACAAGATCACACTCAATTTATGATAGATCGTATTCTCAACACATAAGACGATCTATTTGGATTTAGAAAACACTTCTCTAAAGCCAACACGGAAGACACAAATTTTGCTCTCAAAATGGATTCATTAATCTCAAAGATTCCAATCTCAATTTCAACTTTTTCTCCCTCTTTTTTTTATGTGGTTGGACCTCTATTTATAGTAGTATTGCTCCACAATGACCATTATGACATTTAGAGAAAAACACCACAATTTCATCATTAAAGTTATCATTGATTTCATACATTTATAAAAATGTTATGGAAATCAAAAGTCTTGTCACCATAGCTCAACACTTGGCACATTTAAGTTATAACACATTTATAACAAAGATGCTATGGAAAACAAAAGGTCATGACATTAAATCAAATTTGACTTTAATTCAAATTTGACCAAATCTATTTTAAAAACTATTTTTAAAAATTACTTTATATTTGTTAATTGATTGAATAATCAATAATTCAATTATTTCATTTAATAAAATATAACAAATATATTAATTTTGACAACTTTTGTCATTTTGTCTTAATTAATTGAATAATTAATAATTCAATTATTTCATCTAATGAAAAAATAATAATAAACTTATTATTGAGTGTATTAAATAATTAATTATTTAATATTCTTTGTTCATTTTTCTATTATTCGAATAATGATAGAAGGTGACGAAAGGACCAATGAGCCTATAGTTTTAAGCTCCAATAATATTTCGTTAATTAATATAAACTCTTTATATTAATTAACATAATTATTAAATTTAATGTAATTCCACTAAATACTTAGAGTTGCACTCTCAAAACTATAGAGTATATTTACTTAAAGTAATGTCCATTGATATAGTCATTACATATGTATTAAACCTCCATTTAGATCCACAATAGTGTTAGGTTTATAATCCGTTAACCTCTCATATTGCTTCTTTATCCTTGATTACTATTAGTTCTTAATTGAATAATTAATTCATAACGATTATGAATTGCACGCTAATTATTCGATCCTTGAACTAACAAACAATGGAATCTATAGAAATGTATTTCATTGTATCAATATTAACATTCTCAGCTATTCATTTTAATTTACTCCCAATATACAAGGTATACGAATCGTAACTCGTACAAAATTTTACCGAATAAATTAAAATAAAATAAGAGTTTATTAAATACAACGAATTAAGATTATGCATATATGACCATCATTATGATAAAATTAATTGTTCTATATTTAACGAAAATTATCAGAACAATATAATTTTATCTGATCTAGTCCTATATAATCATATTATATAAAACATATTTATCTTATGTCACTACATATTTAGTCAGGATATGACTATACATTCTTAATGAGATAAACTATGTTTATGACTATGAACTATTTGAAGATTTCATACTTCAAATATAAGTCATGGACATATTCTGGTTACTACTCTTTATATTTTATCCCACATATATACAATATATATTTTAATATAAAATTAGCATAAATAACCAAGTAATTTTCTATGAATTTTATAAAACATGATATAAAATGTTAACATAACATTAATCAATATAAATTTATTCATATATTATAAAATTGTTCTATTATATTTGTTTGTTGGGCATATTACTCCCAACACCTACAAGATGAAATGCAAGGTGAAATGACGTTTCAAATAAAGTGCCACAACGAGGTTCACACTTGTTCGAGAAAGTTGGAAAACCATCATGTCTGGTAGCAAGCGGAGCATCGGTTTTGCATCATAGCAAGTCTATTAAATATAGAATATCAGATAATGGGATTGAGTATTCAAACATGCAAAGATTATCTACAACAGTTTCTTGGAGCACACTGATTCTTAGAGCACATGCACATTATATGGTTGTTATAGAATTGGTTTGCAGTTGTAATGCACATGCATATGATATGTTTGTAATGGAATTGATAATTTGGTTGTTGATGATGAAATGAAAATTGATTATTAGGAAACTATAAAATTAGCAACATTTTTCCGAGCCAACATTTCACTTTGCTTGAATCTGTGAAACCTGCACAGGTTAGAAAATTGTTGAACGAAGAACGTATTAAACTGCAACGGTGTGACTATAAACCGCGGCGGTTTCATATGACACCGCAGAGGTGTGACGATAAACCGCTGCAGCTTCATATGACACCACAACGATGTGACTATAAACCGCTGCGAGTTCATATGACACCGCAGCGGTTTATAGTCACACCGCAGCGGTTTATAGTCACACTGGTGCGGTTTAATCGGTGGCCTACAAATTGTACTGTTATATTTAAATATGGAGCAATGGCGGTTAGTAGATGAATCGTCGCGGTGACCCCATCGCGGTTTATAGTCACACCGCTGCGGTTTCTTATGAAGCCACTGTGGGGCATCAAAATTGTAGTGTTATTCTATTTAAATATGGAGCCGCGATGGTTTGTAGAAGAACCGCTGCAGTGACCATGCCGCGGTTTACAGTCACACAGCTACAGTTTAATTGGAGGCCATCAAATTGTAGTGTTATTCTATTTGAACAAGTGTTTTGGTTGTCCATATGATTTAATACTTAAAACTCTGTAATGCTTTGCTTTCTAGCTCATTTTTTTGGAGAGAGTGTTATTGTATTTTGTAACAACCCACTCTATGAAGTTAAGAAAGACCAATATATTAGTTTGACTCATACCCGTGAGAGTGTACAATCTCACATTGCTTGAGAGAGTGGAAAATGCATGGTTTATAAGTAGGGTTTTTCTCTCTATCTAGTACAATGCATTCTGGCTAACCACAAGAACAAAAACTGTGCGAATTTTAGCAAAAAACAAAAAATATTGTACTGAGAGGACTGATGACATTACAAAATGATAGCAGAGCTAAAACTTAGTAGGAAGTGTAGCCGACGAGGAAGTTGGGCCCCCAAGAGGGTAGATTGTGATAGTCTATCCTATGAAGATAAGGATGACCAAGTGTGAGTCCAATCTATACGAGTGGGGGAGTATAATCACACATAGCTCAGGAGAGTGAAAAATACAAGGTTTATAAGTAGAGTTCTCATTTTTATCCAAGTGTAACGTGTTTTGAAGTAGTCATAAAAATAAAAATCGTGCGAGTTTCGACCAAGAGCAAATAATATTGTATTGAAAGAACTGGTAATGTTACTTACATATTGAGTTGAAACAATGAGTGTCCTAAGTCAGCTGGAGTTGATTAGTTATTTGAGAATAAAAACAAAACTAACAAACAACAAGAGTGAACTCTAACACGATGGAGCATTCAATAGCATCTCAAAAGCTTCTAAACTGTTCAAAACCAGCTTCCTTCTTTTATATTCTTAATAGCGTCCTTTCCTATCATCATCATCCATAAAGTGGAAAGATCAATAAAATGTATACAAGTGTGGCACTAAACTCTACAGTTTGACCGCGACAAATATATCTTCATCCGACATTAGCAAGATTGGACCTTCATTTTCCTTTTTAAACATTCGTGGTTTTGATGAAAAGTACGAGATGTTAGATTATTTAATTATAATCTATATAAATGTGGTCCATGTTAATTAAAGTTACATTGATTTAATATTAATGTGCTTAATGTGATGGTTGTTAAGCATTAAAGACATTAAGTTAATTGAGTTTTAATTCCCTCACCTTAACCTTATTAAATGTATAACGTATAGTTGAAGAGATGTGAGTGAAAGAACACGAATGAAAGGGCATGTATGGAGAGTTGCCTTTTGTAAAGGTGTCTTCTTCATCACCTAAGGGAGAATTACAGATTGGGGAGACTAACTAATGAATTAACGCTCTCTCTCTCTGAACTTTGCAATTACATTAAACGGTATCGGTTTCTGGATCATCGAAGAAACGCTTAAAGGAACGGTTTAAGGTTGATAAACGGACTCAACATCTTCCTCAAAAGCTTTATTATATCATGGACCAAGGTTGGTATATTGTTCAATTATTGTAAAGTTTCGGAATGGTTAAACCAAGTACGTTAATGGGAATAAAAGTATTGCAAACATGTAAATCAGATTAGTATTACTTTGCTTACAATTGGTATCAGAGCATGGTTAAACATACGAATTAATTTACCATAAAAAATAGATTAGAATGATTTCATGAAAAATTTTATGCACGAAAATTGATTGTCTATATTCGTAAGTAATACATGCATGGATTTAAAGATGAAATCGTAGAAAGAAGTAAGGTTTTCTTTTGTTGTTCTTTATGCGGATTGTAAATGTTCGTCTTGCGGACGCCAAATTTAAGGCCGCGGACGCAAGATTCAAGTGAAAAAAAAAAAACTGTTTCTGGGTGACTGTTCTTCATGCGAACGCATAAATGAAAGGCTGCGGTCGAAGCGGACGCATCCATGTTGCGTCCGGTTTGAATCTGCAAAGAAAGATTCGTCCGGATCAATATGATGCGGACGCTAAAATTTGCGTCCGATATGAATCTGTATAGAATAGTAGTCCGGATGATATAATGCGGACGCAAAACAATTGCGTCTGATATGAATCTGTAAAGAAGTGTCGTCCGGATGAATTTCATCTGGACGACGCGGACGGATAAGTGTTCCGCTGGTGTTGCTCCAATTCAGAAAGGGGATAATTTCAGTTTGATGCAATATCCGAAAAATGATTTGGAATGTAAGGAAATGGAACTTATTCCATATGCATCAGCAGTAGGGAGCTTAATGTATGCCCAGACATGTACATGGCCGGATATAAGTTTTGCAGTAGGGATGTTGGACCGTTATCAAAGTAATCCAGGATTGGATCATTGGAAAGCTGCAAAAAAAGTACTCAGGTACTTACAAGGAACAAAGGACTTCATGCTCATATATAGAAAATCGAGTCAACTAGAAGTGATTGGATACTAGGATTCGGATTATGCCGGATGTGTAGACTCGAGGAAATCTACATTCGGTTACGTGTTCCTATTAGCCGGAGGAGTCATCTCATGGAAAAGTGGAAAGCAGTCTACGATTGCCACTTCCATTATGGAGGCTGAATTTGTAGCTTGTTTTGAAGCTACAATTCAAGCATTGTGGCTGCGAAACTTTATTCAGGGTCTAAGCATGGTCGAAAGTATAGATAGACCTCTGAAAATGTAATGTGATAACTCCGCAGCTGTATTCTTCTCAAAGAATGACAAGTACTCAAAATGAGCAAAACATATGGACTTAAAGTACTTGGCAGTCAAAGAAGAAATACAAAAACAAAGGGTGTGCATTGAGCATATAAGTACAAGTTCAATGATAGCTGATCCATTGACAAAAGGATTGCCACCTAAAATCTTTAAAGAACATGTTATAAGGATGGATTTAGGTGACAAGTGTATGTGATTGTAAAAGTGTAGCTTGTATCTTATAACACTTTTGAATTCAATGAAAGGATATTGTTTTTGTATGTATATTTATTATTCATATTATGTAGTATACAATTATTGTTATGAATAATATATGAAGAGCTTATAGTGTTCCTCAATTATAGAATTAGTGAATTTTATAGTTTGTGATACATGGAAAGAATCATGTTGACATAATTCACATGTGTCTGCCATGATTCGATTATACAATTCATTATGAAAGGATAACTTGATATAATTCACATTAAAGCACACTATAATAATGGATTGTGAATTCAAATTATGTCAGCTGGAAAATATAGCTGAAGCAGCTGAAAAGTACTAGCTGCATATCAATTGATATTAAAGTTCATAACATGGCCCAAGTGGGAGATTGTTAGATTATTTAATTATAATCTATATAAATATGGTCCATGTTAATTAAAGTTACATTGACTTAATATTAATGTGCTTAATGTGATGGTTGTTAAACATTAAAGACATTAAGTTAATTGGGTTTTAATTCCCTCACCTTAACCTTATTAAATGTATAACGTATAGTTGAAGAGATGTGAGTGAAAGAACACGAATGAAAGGGCATGTATAGAAAGTTGCCTTTTGTAAAGGTGTCTTCTTCATCACCTAAGGGAGAATTACACATTGGGGAGACTAACTAATGAATTAACGCTCTCTCTCTCTGAACTTTGCAATTACATTAAATGGTATCGGTTTCTGGATCATAGAAGAAACGCTTAAAGGAAAGGTTTGAGGTTGATAAACGGACTCAACATCTTCCTCAAAAGCTTTATTATATCATGAACCAAGGTTGGTATATTGTTCAATTATTGTAAAGTTTCGGAATGGTTAAACGAAGTATGTTAATGGGAATATAAGTATTGCAAACATGTAAATCAGATTAGTATTAATTTGTTTACACGAGACTACTGAATTCTTACTCGAGAAGACTCGTTCTAAAGCTTGATGGAAGCGGCTGCTGCTTCTTTCAGCTCAATCAATGCCTTCTCGAAGCACTCGGCCAGAAATTCCGGCTCGTGAATTATGTCCTTAGCCACCAAGATTTGCAGGTCAGCTTTTCCTGCGTAGCTCACCATGTGCATTGTGATTGCCTGCAGATCGAACAAGTAGAACCAAAACATTTTAATGCCCCGAAAAGCCAGTGGGATTGTTGAAGTTAATACAGCACAAGAAATTACATGGGGCAGTCCAGTTGAAGTTGCTCTGATGTATGTTATGGGGTTGCCACCGATTGTGAGCTTCTCTTGGGGACCGACCACGTTCGAGACTGTGAAACTCGTATTACAGATCATCCGATAATTGAGAGAGCTTGCAAACTGCAATTAAAATGCCATAAATTTTTCATTACACTGAAAATTTGATTCTTCTTTTTTGGAGGTTGGATGAGAATCAGCAGTTTGCACCTTGGGACCCAAGCAGGACATTACAAACTTGCCGATGTGGTACGAGAAATGGGCCTGTATAGAATTCTTCTTTTTATCAATCATTGCCTTAGCTCTCTTCAGATACTTTAGAGGGTCGTCGCCCTTTTTCTGATAATAAACAGGTAGAAGCACAACGCCAATTTTGTTACCCCATCGCGTCCCTGGGTTTCCTTTCATCAAATTGGATAGATCCTGAAGAATTTTCAACCAAACCCATCAAAGACAGAACAATGGAAACACAGAAGATATCGCAGAGGAGAAGAAATATAGCTGTAGCTTGCCTGCAACCCTGGTTTATCTCTTAGATTAACCATGGCTACCCCTGTTAGTTGAAGTCCTTCTTTCAAATCTAAGAGAGAAAAAAATGAACTTCAGTTAATATCAGAGACAAGCACTGTTTGATGAAATGTTGAAGCTGCCTCGTGATTCAAAACGTGTACCATTTGGTGATTGGTGGTCGAGGTACTTTGACAGCCCAGATGATATCACCCCAAACAGAACATCGTTAACAGTCTGCAAAATGAAGGAGAATTGGTTAGGGATGAATAGTTGCTGAAGATTATGAGCAAATGGCACGCAATATAGGCACTAGGCAGCATCATTTCAGCACAAGGGTCTCTTGAAACAGGAATTTTCCAGGCGAAAAATTCTTAATTTCAAACAGGGTGAGTTTGAGAAGCTATGGTGGAACAAGTTCGTGAGATTACCATAAAATAGACAATCTTTTCTAAAAACAACAAGAGAATCTTGACTAAACTTTTTCGATCAATTTTTTAATGTTCTTGAGAATTGTTTGAAGCACTTACAGCGTTAGGAAGAGCCTTCTTCACCGCCTTCATGTCATCCAGAGAAAATTTGGAAACGACCAATTTTCTCGGCCACAGCTCCACCCCTTCGCCGCCGGAGATGACCGTTTTCTTATCACAGACCCACGAAGACCTCAATACAAACTCCACTACAAAAACCAAACTAAACCAAATCATCTCTAAAAACCCTAGCAACGAACTATGCAGCCTCTCCTTCTTCTTCTTCGAAATCTCGGTGTCAGTAAGTATAGTCGGCATGGCGTTCTCATCGTCGGCTCTCCGGCAACACGACAAAAGCAGGGACATGAGCGAAATCCCATCTCCCAAAGCGTGATGAATCCGGAAAATCGCACACTTATGAGCCATAAGCAAGTGTATCTCCCACAGAGGCTTACTCGCATCCATCGGACCAGAGGTCAACAACTCGGCCAAGTACCCATTCACCACCGACTCATCATCCCCTCCACCGTCAAGCACGGGATTCTCGACGACGATAACGTGGCGGTCGACTTCAATGGAGGTTCTGCGCCACCGCTGTACTCCATTTCTTCGGGTAACCAAAAGGCTGGAGAATCTGGGGTGGTGAACTAGAAAAGAGCTGAGGACCTGAGACTTAACTGAGTCGACATCCCAGGGTTCACTGACGCCAATAACACAGTGGACAATCTGGTACATTTCAGGGCGGAGAAAGAGGCTCCCGGCGGGAGTCAACGGCTGCTCATAGTCGGGATCCGACAAGCCCATCTCTTGAACCACCAACTGAAACACAGAAGAATGCCAGTTCTGCAAACTCTATTTGTGAACAGAGGATGTCTCCCCATCGCTTTAAATTCTCTTAGTTACAGCTAAACAAACCCATTATTTCGGGAAAATGACAAATCAACCATATGATATGACAAACCATCTTCTTTTTTTTTTTTTTTGTTTGCTAAACACATTGACCACTTATTATTATTTTTTTGTTTGCTAAACACATTAACCACTTAATTATAAAAAAAAAAATTGAAGCCACCAACATCGCTGTCACATTTACTGATAAACACCATCATGTTGAGTCACAACGATTCGTCTACAAATCACCGCGGCACCAAAATTTTAAATAACCACATAACATCTTGTTGGCCTGCGACGACTTCCTAAGAAATTGCCACGGTGTGATGATAAACTCTGCGGTGTAACTATAAACTATGGCGGGGTCACAATAAACCGCAGAACGAAACACAATAAACTGTTGCAATGTCATATGAAGGCGCAACGATTTATTGTTACACCGCTACAGCTTCATTTGACACCACAGCAGTTTATTGTCTCTCGTTTTGTTTTCCCAGAACCTTACTTGTGATGATCCGATTTTTCATAACCTTTTAAAAATGCTTGAAATTTAAAACTTTTGTAAGACAATTAAAATCCTTCATAATCAAAGTGCTAAAATCGAACGTCAAAATCCATTTATTACATTCGTTATGAAAATTGTTTATCAAAATATATCGGAAGCGAAAATATTCAAATTAAAACATGCTAAGTAAATCATTATATTTTACAATTACTTTAATCGTCTTTAGCCTCACCAGTCAAGAGCTCTGCTCGTGTAAATCTTTCATCGACTGCTTTGTATTTCGTTCATCGTTATTCTCATCATACACGTATACCTACACCACAAGTAAACTGTAAGCCCAAAGGCTTAGTAAGGAAAGTGAATATGCAATATGATCATGTCTCTTTTTAGTTCATTTGGAATGGATTCTCCCCAAACCAATCTTTTTATTACGTTTCATTCATTCGTTCATTACTCGTACATCGAGTTGGAAGTTGAAGGAACACGTATGTGATGTAATAGTTTGATCGGCTTCTAACCCTTTGTGGGCTAGATCCGAACTACCCATCCGCCCTTCAACCCCCCATTGCATCATTCATCATTGTTCATTGCATTCGTTCATTTCATTTTCCTCACTCATGCATGTGAGTATCACCCCGAGGGGCACTCCCTACTTGTTCCTATTATCATGATGCATGTGGACATAACATAAAGGAATTTGGTAATTTAACAATAGAAGTAACAAACAACGAATAACAAGAATAATAATAATGAAAATCAACGAAGACAAGAATATTATAATTGCAAGCAACATAGAAGTGAAGTGAAAACGACCTATGACATGCTTGATCCTACCAAACATACAATAAGGATATGGCAAGAATAATAAACTAATAACATACAAGATATCTACACAAATTAAACATGATTCACAGTGTTACGAAAGCTTAGATGCAACTTAACAATTAAAGGAAACATGCTCAACAAACGACAATTGTAAATATGCTTGCATTATAATTATAAAATATTAAACTAAACTAATTACGCATGCACATCTACACTAACCGAACTTAAACATGCTTAATGATTAACAAATGGAAACGTGCTCATAAATTAAAACGAATTAATAACGGGATCATGCTTAATTTATTATCCCACAATCAATAAACTAAAACTATCTTTGCATGCTCTTCTAAACAAAACAAAACACAAACTAAATAGAATATAAGCATGCTTCTCAAACAAATGCTAGAAACGTGTTTAATGAATCAATACCAACTAAAGTCCTAATCAATTATAAATGAAACGACTAACCGATCTTATACATTTGAAATTAACATGCTAGTTCATTAAATTAACTAAACATGCTCAGAATACTTAAGGAACTCAAACTAAACATATTCAGATTATATTCAAGAAGCTCAAATAATATATTACATTTCCTAATTGATTGATCACGCTTTTATTCCAATTGATTAAATATGCTAGTTAATTAAACATGCAAAGAGTCCTATTTAATTAGACATGCTCGGTTTAGTTAATTACGCTAAACATGCTTCTATAATTATCATCCTAATTTATTTACACATGCTAGATTTACAGAAAAGAAGCAAGTATTAACAATTAAGAAGCTACAACGAATAATATAATAAATTGTACGGGAACTACAACAAGTGAATATAACAAATTGTACAAAACAAAATTTAAAGTCTCTATTCATTAATGATCATACGTGAATATCTTGTCATCCTTCATTTTGTCGTTCTATCCTACAAACTTAACATTTCCATTCATCATTCATGCATCACATTTCTATTAGAGTAAAGAGAACTACAATTCTTAACCAGTGCCAAGAAACAACAATATCAAAACTAGATTTCAAAATACGAAACTAAACTATATGTACATGTTATTCCAATTAAAGTTGAACATAACACACTAAATAAACCATAAGCTAAAAATCTAATTAATGAATCACAATTTGAACATGCACGAGAATTATACTAAATGAAATGACATCAATTCAATCTAGAGCATTTATCGCTCCTAACCAAAACCAAGGAAAGCTATAAGCATTACAATGAATTTATAGCAATTAAAACAGTTAAAAAAAAATAGAATTTCTAACTTATACGGTTCATAAATCATTCATACACATCTTATCATCCTATAACTTTTCATTCATTCCATCATTTCATTCCTAAACATTTCGTATCAACATTTATAGTAGGAAAATGCATAAAAATTGAAACAACACAGTAGCAAGTAAATCAAAGGAATTGCACAATGAACATCAAAGAAAGTCAATACAATTCACACAATTACTTGTGGGTAGGGCCTCCATATGGCCAACGACTCTACCTAACCCTTACCTCAATTCTTTATCGCGTATTACACTTAATCGTTGTTCTTCTTCTCTTTTTCAATACAAGAAATAAGGCATCCGAGAATAGGAGCAGGCTCCCTCAGCTTCCAGTTCCAGACTCCAGAGAGCACCCACTGTTGATGAATACCCGAGAGCTCTTCTTCTTTCTTCTGCTTCTTCTTCTTCTTCTCCTCAACTCTGTGACTCGCAGTCCCTCAATTCCCTTCAGATTTTCTCCTGCTGTGGTGCCCTCTCTCACACAGTATATATACTCAAACGATTGAATTTGAAACGCTGTAACAAGTTATCCCATGACTTACGCGATGGTGCAGATTCTTCGGCCAAATCTTGAGCTGCAAGCTGTCGTCCTTCACAGGCAGGAACCAGCCAGTGAACTGGCTCGGTCTAATCGCTAGCAAACCGAACCAGCAGCTGCCCAGTCGAACCAAAGCTCCCATACCTAAGTCGTTCCTTCGTGTTGATCGCAGCTCGCCTTCGCCGTCGCCATTCCTTGCTGCCAGTCGCCACCTTCGATTATCTGAAATCAACAAGGCACCAAGAATCGCTACTTACCTCGGTCAATCGCGTAGAGAAATCGCAGCTTTCGCGGTTCAATCATCGCACCAGCAGCTCAGGCATTTCTGAGCACTTGCTCCCGTTACCGTCGCTCCACAACTGCTTGTCACCTACAGTGCCGGACAGCACCTCGAACGCCCAAGCCCAAGCTCTCTCTCCCGTCGTCTCTCTCACTCGGTCACGCTCCATTTTCCTCAATCTCTCGATCTCACTCTCCCCTCTCTCAATCATTCTCTCTTTCTCAGTAGACTGCAAGCCCAAATAATTTTCCCTTTTTAATATTTTGAACAGAACCAGCAATTAGCATAAACCGGTTCAGCCCTCATCTTCTCACACTTTAATCCTTTATTTAATTATCCTCTAAATTCTTAATTCCAACTAATCCAATAAATCTCAATTTATTCTTCTTAATTTAGCTAAAACCGAACCACATAATTGGTTCCGAACCAAGTCGAACCAAATTGGTTAAATTCCTATTTCTCCCTTTTTAAATTATAATTCCATTAATTTATTTAATAAATCTATAATTATTAAATATACGTATAGTATATTATTTGACCCGATTTTCAACTAACTCCATTAACTTAACTCTAATTATTATCCAATAATGTTCTTAATTTATAATCTCACGAATACGTTCTTGGTAATACCTCGATAATTATCCAATTTAAAAAAGTCGAGGTGTTACACTACTAGTATATAAGAATCGCATGTAAGATATAGCGAGTTCATCAAGAACCACAGAATCCTCGGCGAAGCTGGAAGTGGAAGCAATGTTGGAGTAGAGTTCTACAACGATGTTCTAAGAGTTAAGTACTATGATTTTCGTCTTTGATGTTTTGGGAGGTTAGGTTTCAACCATCGTCTGTACAGTTACAGGACTCGGAGTGCTCTGAGCCGATAGCATACAATGGTGCGCCTCAGAACACTCTGAGTCTTGTAACTGTACCGACAATTGGCGAAACCTAGCCTCCCAAAAAATCAAAGACGAAAACCATAGTACTTAACCCTCATAACATCGCCATTGAGCTCTACTCCAACATTGCTTCCACTTCCAACAAAGTCGAGGACTTCGTGGTTCGCGGTCAACTACCGAAACATCGAGGGATGCCTACTGTTGGTTTTTAGGTTCCTTTGCACAACGGAATTACCGATGTTCATAACAACGGTAACGTGCATAACCTATGTATCATGAAAAACAATTTCAACATGAACATAAAATGGATCGTTGTTATAATATATTAATAATAATATGTATTTAAAATCTCTATTTAGATCTAAGCTAAAAGATGAAGAATATTACCTTTGTAGCTTACTTCACACGGGTACAAAATCAACATTCAATCTTCTCCGCCAATCCTCCTCACCTCGAATAAACATGTGTGAGCGTGATGAACGAAACAAGATCACACTCAATATATGATAGATCATATTTTCAACAAATGAGACGATCTATTTGGATTTAGAAAACACTTCTCTAAATCCAAGACGGAAGGCACAAATTTTGCTCTCAAAATGGATTCCTTAATCTCAAAGATTTCAACCTCAATTTCAACTTTTTCTCTCTCTTTTTTTTTTATGAGGTTGGACCTCTATTTATAGTGGTATTGCTCCAGAATGACCATTATGACATTTAGAGAAAAACACTACAAATTCCTCATTAAAGTTATCATTGATTTCATACATTTATAAAAATGTTATGGAAATCAAAAGTCTTGTCACCATAGCTCAACACTTGGCACATTTAAGTTATAACACATTTATAACAAAAATACTATGGAAAACAAAAGGTCATGACATTAAATCAAATTTGACTTTAATTCAAATTTGACAAAATCTATTTTAAAAACTATTTTTAAAAGTTACTTTATATTTGTTAATTAATTGAATAATCAATAATTCAATTATTTCATCTAATGAAAAATAATAATAAACTTATTATTGAGTGTATTAAATAATTAATTATTTAACCTTCTTTGTTCATTTTTCTATTATTCGAATAATGATAGAAGGTGACGAAGGGACCGATGGACCTATAGTTTTAAACTCAAATAATATTTTGTTAATTAATATAAACTCTTTATATTAATTAACATAATTATTAACTCTAAAGTAATTCCACTAAATACTTAGAGTTGCACTATCAAAACTATAGAGTATATTTACTTAAAGTAATGTCCATTGATATAGTCATTACATATGTATTAACCCTCAATTTAGATTCACAATAGTGCTAGATTTATAATCCGTTAACCTCTCATATTGCTTCTTTATCCTTGACTACCATTAGTTCTTAATTGAATAATTAATTCATACCAATTATGAATTGCGCGCTAATTATTTGATTATTGAACTAACAAACAATGGAATCTATAAAAATGGATTTCATTGTATCGATATTAACATTCCCAGCTATTCATTTTAATTTACTCCCAATATACAAGGTATACGAATCGTAACTCATACAAAACTTTACCGATTAAATCAAAGAATAAATTAAAATAAAATAGGAGTTTATTAAATACAACGAATTAAGATCATGTATATATGACCATCCTTATGATAAAATTAATTGTTCTATATTTAACGAAAATTATCAGAACAATATAATTTTATCTGGGCCAGTCCTATATAATCATATTATATAAAACATATTTATCTTATGTCACTACATATTTAGTCGGGATATGACTATACATTCTTAATTAGATAAACTATGTTTATGACTATGAACTATTTGAAGATTCCATACTTCAAATATAAGTCATGGACATATTCTGGTTAATACTCTTTATATTTTATCCCACATATATACAATATATTTGTTAATATAAAGTTAGCATAAATAACCAAGGAATTTTCTATGAACTTTATAAAATATGATATAAAATGTTAACATAATATCAATCAATATAAATTTATTGATATATTATAAAACTGTTCTATTACATTTGCTTGTTGGGCATATTACTCCCAACACTTACTAGATGAAATGCAAGGTGAAATGACGTTTCAAATAAAGTGCCACAATGAGGTTCACACTTGCTCAAGAAAGTTGGAAAACCATCATGTCTGGTAGCAAGCAGAGCATCGGTTTTGTATCACAGCAAGTCTATCAAATATAGTATATCAGATAATGGGATTGAGTATTCAAACATGCAAGGATTATCTACAACAGTTTCTTGGAGCACATGCACATTATATGGTTGTAATAGAATTGGTTTGCAGTTGTAATACACATGTATATGATATGTTGGTAATGGAATTGATAATTTGGTTGTTGATGATGAAATGAAAATTGATTATTAAGAAACTGTAAAATTAGCAACATTTCCCCGAGCTAACATTTCACTTTGCTTGAATCTATGAAACCTGCACAGGTTAGAAAATTGTTAAACGAAGCACGTATTAAACCGCAACGGTGTGACTATAAACCGCGGCGGTTTCATATGACACCGCAGAGGTGTGACGATAAACCGCTGCGGCTTCATATGACATCACAACGATGTGACTATAAACCGCTGCTGTAACGACCCAGATTTCTTAACCGTTTTAAAAGCTCATTAACCTTAATAATAATAAGACAATTTAAAATCGTTTCCAAATAAAATGGTTATCAGAGTGCATCAAAATCCGATCGTTAATAAAAATCTCATTCTTCCATTGTTCATTCTTTAAAAAGGTTATTCATAAAAGTTGCGAAAACATAGTTAAACGAGAAAATCTACCTTTACCGAATAACAAGTAATTATCAGAAAACGTCATTTAAAACATAATTGAAATTCAAGGTTTTTAGTTCCCAAATAAAACTTACATAATATTTCAAATATTCAAGTAAAGGCAATAAAAGGAAAACGTAACTTTCGTGAGAGATAACCATTCAACATTTGCTCTTATTGATTTTCCTTTTCTTTTATTCCTTCGTGTCGTACTACTACTCTGTTGGTGTCTTCATCGAACCTACCGCAAGCTCTACCGGAATGACATCTTCCTTAACCTATGGCATAATCCCCTCGTTACCTACACCACAAGTAAGGACGTGAGCTTACGCC
This sequence comes from Begonia loranthoides, assembly GCA_022433065.1. Classification (NCBI taxonomy): domain Eukaryota; kingdom Viridiplantae; phylum Streptophyta; class Magnoliopsida; order Cucurbitales; family Begoniaceae; genus Begonia; species Begonia loranthoides. Next base: position 4,010,369 of record CM039471.1, read on the forward strand.
CAGTAAGAATATGGGGGAAAACAATTTATGCATTCTCTCTTTTAGTTCTTCTTGGAATGGGGCCACCCAAACCAAACTCTTTCATTACGTTCATTTTCTTTGTTCGTTCTTAACTCGTACATCAAGCTGGAGATTGGGGGTTGTCTTTTGAGATGGCCTAGTTTGTATGTTTCTAACCTCCTATGTGCATACTAGTCCCTTTCTTGACTTGGTGAGGGTGTATCCTAGAAGATAGGCTAGATCCGGACTACCCATCTACCTCAACTCCCTATTCGTTCCCTTTTTTAGGTGTATCCTGCCTTCTAGGTTCTTTCTCTTTCCAGCGTATCCCGCCTTTAGAGTTCTTTCTCCTTCCGGCATATCTCGCATTTGGAGTTCTTCCTGTTTCCGGCGTATCCCGCCTTTAGAGTTTCTTCCCTTCCGGCGTATCTCGCCGTTAGGGTTTCTTCGGTGATGAACGTTTCCCGCTCGTCCTAAACATACTTGTTCTTACCATTTTCCTCACTCATGCATGTGGGTACCACCCTCCGAAAGGTACCCCCTATTTTGTTTCTATTAATATGAACTCAACCTAGCATCTTCCTAATAAACCAAGCATATATGAGCAATAATATCAACACTTTAGGAAATCCACAGCAAACAACTAATGAAACGAACATCATCACATGCTTCACATGGCAAAAGTAATGACAACGTCTAACTAACCGTGCTATTACCAGTCATTATCACAAAACAGATTAACAGACATGCTTTGTAACTTAAGGAAAGCATCAGTGAATCACACTACGAAATGAAAACATTCTAATATGCTTTTTAGCTTACTCTGCAGTAGAAAATACAATCATTAAAACGTACTTCTAGATAACTTTTCAGTAGTATTTCATTTAATCAAATCATAGTCTGAATCAAGCTTAACAACAGGAAACCAACTACTAAACATACTCTTTAATGGACATTATACAAACATAGAGTAAATGAACTAATATTGATAGGCTCCAAGGATCGCTTAGAGCACAAGAGAGAAATCTATCACAAAGCTGTAAATAATCTGAACTAGCAGCGATAAACAGAATAATCCTCCAAATCCGTACGTGAACTTTGGCTGATTTTTTTAGGACACCAAAATAACACAATCAGGTATATTGTATCAAAATCACATTGCAAAAAACATTCTTTATCTCTAGTCATAATCGAAACAAACTATCTCCAAATATAGGGCTTCACCCGAGCAGATTTGGCGACCAGATTTCAATCGGAGAGATCTCACTCTGTATAAATCCAATAAATACCAAATTTTGAGGGTAGTGACGTAACTTCCTGTAGAACAATTCACTAGAAGAGACAAAATCGAAAAGAACAACGTAAGGTCTTAAAATTACAGTCACAAACCAGAAGTTCTAGCGGCCATAAATCCAGGGTAGATTAGCGATAATCAAGCAATCAATCAAGAATCAGTCTTGACCTAAATTTCTCAACAATAACCATCAAATACGAACTTGGCAACCTATTATATGAAGGATAGAATAGAAATGCCAGAAGCTACTTGCACGAATCTTCAGAAAACCAAATAGAAACCGTGGAGTCCGTTTTGACCTCCTACCGTAAGAGGGACGGAATTGTGCGGCTCAACCGAAGATTAAGCACTCTCCATGGGGTCCAACGCTTCTCCTATTTCCACGCCATAAATACTCCACTTAGATGAAGCTTTGGAAGAAATAGAAGCCCTTCCAACCTGCTCAAGAAGCGTTCCAAGAGCTGCAAGTTCAGGCAAAAATGGAGGATGACCGAGGGAGGGTGTCCGCGCGGTTTCTCTCTTCAAAGAACAAGGGTTTGTTTTTCAATTCAGCAAAAGTCCCTTTTTTCATTCAGAAAGAGGGCTTTAAACCCTAAAAGTTTACAATAAAGAACAAAGACTAAAATAACCCTAAGTAGCAAATGACTAAACAACCCTTAACAATAAAACAAAAACAATAAATCCGAGTTTAGGTTTTAGTCTCTATAAAAGAGACATTAGACATAGCAAACGATAACCAAATATAATGTTCAATAGCTCATTCGAAAGCTCTTGATGTTGGCTACATTTGGTATGAAGGACCAAAATTAAAAACAAGTCGTCCTGATTGTCAAAATTGCCCTTGAACAGCCAAGGGTCAGGTTTAAGGCGGAAAGGACAGCTCACAATTTCCTCCTACGATTGCATAACCTCCACTATCTAAAAGGCACCAACTCTTGTTTGCTAAATTGATAAAAAACCTACAAAATAAATAAAAAGTTAGAAAATAAATGAGCCCTTGGCTCGGGCTCAAGTGACAGGAACTTGGGGCACATCAAATATCTAACTAGAGCTACAACATGATTGTAAATCCAAAGAAACAACGGTTAACACATATTGAATTTACAACGGCAATGACATTCTTTTAATCTACTACATCTGCAGAAAATTACTTTCACAATTCTTGCTTTAAATCAAACTAAACAACAGAAGAAATCAACTACTAATCATGCTTTCGACAGTAAGGAAAAAGACAGTAGTAAATGAACATTTATACGTGCATTTGATCTATCCTTTCGGCAGCATTTCTACATAAAAAGGACGATTACTCATACTATGGACAGTAAAGAATTTAGCATTAACATTGAACATGTATAATTGCGTTAGATCCATTAATACAGCAGCATTTTTATGTAAAAAAAAAAACGAACGGTTAAACATGCTATTGACAATAAAGAAAAACAGCAGCAAAACAACATTTGCACATGCATTGAATTTGTTATTATAGCAGCGTTTTCCAGGTATAAACGAATGATTAATATGCTTTCTAAACTGTAAAAGAATGCAGCAAAAATTTGACAACTAATATGTTTTGAAACGTTTCCAATAACGACAGTGAATTAACAAAACAAACAACGAAATATGCCCATATAATCAATATAGAGCTACTGAGTATTGTAAAGGAAATCTTTCTCTAACATCACAACTTCTTTATGGAGTCATTTTCTAACATCACAACTTCTTTAAGTTCATAGAAAGAAAGTAATCTATACATAGCTCATTCATACTTTTCTCTTTCGTTTTAAACATTTCTCCTCTGTTTCATTCAGCCTAAGTAACTTTCTCGTCCTCATATAAGAAAATATGCAATTTCTATCAAGTACTAAAAGAAACGTGACATTCATCATATGAAAGAAATCATGACAACAAAAGGAAAATCAAACTTATGCCAACAACAACTCACACACACGATAAATATTTGGGTGTAGGGTCTCCAAATGGCCAAGACTACCCATTCCTTACCCTTGAACTTGAACCTCCTCTCGTACAACAGCTCTTCCCTTTCCAGCAGAACCTCCCCCAGCAAAAAATGAAGGAGAAGATGAAGAATGCTGGAGAATAGTTTGAAATGGAAGAAATAGAGGGGAGAGTTACCTAGGAGACAAATGGTAGACAAGGCGTGCACGTAGGGTGAGCTACTGCCAGGAGGAGACACCAATCTCGCCGAAAGTGTGAGTATTAACTCGCTAAATATTGAGTTACGTCGATTTTTCTGACTTTTATCTCTTGATTTTTCGCAGATCTGCTGCGATTCAGACTTGTGCGGATGCCATACTGTCGTCCGCAAGACCAAAAATCACATAGAAAATACACGGCTTCGGATGGAAAAATGGCGTCCCCACTGTAACTGTACTGTCTGCAACCCTATTTCGGACACCGTACCGTAGTCCGCATCGTCAGCATGTGTCGTCCGAATTGTCCCAAAAATTGGACAGATTCATTTGGATGCTGAATCTAGTCGTCCGCAGTCATCTGCAAAACTCCAGTTTTTAAACAGATTCATTCGGTCGTTGCCTCGAGGGGTCCGCACCTTCCATAGCCAGCGTATGCATCCTCACTGCACAGTGAGTTTAGGACGTCGTTTAGCGTCCTGAGTCGTCCCCACTTCTGGGAGACACTCCAGACGTGATGCAGATGACATGTCGCGTCCGCATCACCATCCGCAGGCGTCCTAAAGTCCTTAAATCTATCCTTTTTCGTATTTTCGTCTAAGTCTTGCCCGAATTAAACGCCTATGAGGTTATACGTCGTAACTTAACGTCCATAGAATAATGTATTATATAAATATCAATTCCATTTTACTTCCAAAGTCTTGATTACATCGTTTATCTGGAAACTTAGGATCGGGTTGTTACAGCTGCGGGTTCATATGACACCGCAACGATTTATAGTCACACCACATCGGTTTATAGTCACACCGCTGCGGTTTAATCGGCGGCCTGCAAATTGTAGTGTTCTATTTAAATATGGAGCAACGGTGGTTTGTAGACGAATCGTTGTGGTGATCCCACCACAGTTTATAGTCACACCGCTGTGGTTTCTTATGAAACCACTGCGGGACATCAAAATTGTAGTGTTATTCTATTTAAATATGGAGTCGCGATGATTTGTAGACGAGCCGCTGCAGTGACCACGCCGCGGTTAACAGTCACACTGCTACAGTTTAATCAGAGGCCATCAAATTGTAGTGTTATTCTATTTGAGCAAGTGTTTTGGTTGTCCATATGATTGAATACTTAAAACTCTGTAATGCTTTGCTTTCTAGCACATTTTTTTGGAGAGAGTGTTATTGTATTTTGTAACAACCCGCTCTATGAAGTTAAGAAATACCCATATATTAGTTTGACTCATACCCATGAGAGTGTACAATCTTACATTGCTTGAGAGAGTGGAAAATGTATGTTTTATAAGTAGGATTTTTCTCTCTATCTAGTACAATGCATTTCTGGCTAACCACAAGAATAAAAACCGTGCGAATTTTAGCAAAAAACAGAAAATATTGTACTGAGAGGACGAGGACATTACAAAATGATGGCAGTGTAGCCGACGAGAATGTTGGGCCCCCAAGAGGGTAGATTGTGATAGTCTTTCTTATGAAGACAAATCGTACGAGTTTCGACCAAAAGTAGATAATATTGTATTGAAAGAACTGGTAACGTTACTTGCATATTGAGTTGAAACAATGAGTGTACTACATCAGTGGAGTTGATCAGTTATTTGAGAATAAAAACGAGACCAACAAACAACAAGAGTGAACTCTAAAACGATGGAGCATTCAATAGCATCTCAAAAGCTTCTAAACTGTTCCAAACCAGCTTCCATCTTTTATATTCTTAATAGCGTCCTTTCCTATCATCATCATCCATAAAGTGGAAAGATCAATAAAATGTGTACTAGTGTGGAACTTAACTCTACAGTTTGACCGCGACAAATATATCTTCATCCGACATTAGCAAGATTGGATCTTCGTTTTCCTTTTTAAACATTCGTGGTTTTCATGAAAAGTACGAGACTACTGAATTCTTACTCGAGAAGACTTCGTTCTAAAGCTTGATGGAAGCGGCTGCTGCTTCTTTCAGCTCAATCAATGCCTTCTCGAAGCACTCGGCCAGAAATTCCGGCTCGTGAATTATGTCCTTAGCCACCAAGATTTGCAGGTCAGCTTTTCCGGCGTAGCTCACCATGTGCATTGTGATTGCCTGCAGATCGAACAAGTAGAACCAAAACATTTTAATGCCCCGAAAAGCCAGTGGGATTGTTGAAGTTAATACAGAACAAGAAATTACATGGGGCAGTCCAGTTGAAGTTGCTCTTATGTATGTTATGGGGTTGCCACCGATTGTGAGCTTCTCTTGGGGACCGACCACGTTCGAGACTGTGAAACTCGTATTACAGATCATCCGATAATTGAGAGAGCTTGCAAACTGCAATTAAAATGCCATAAATTTTTCATTACACTGAAAATTTGATTCTTCTTTTTTGGAGGTTGGATGAGAATCAGCAGTTTGCACCTTCGGACCCAAGCAGGACATTACAAACTTGCCGATTTGGTACGAGAAATGGGCCTCTATAGAATTCTTCTTTTTATCAATCATTGCCTTAGCTCTCTTCAGATACTTTAGAGGGTCTTCGCCCTTTTTCTGATAATAAACAGGTAGAAGCACAACGCCAATTTTGTTACCCCATCGTGTCCCTGAGTTTCCTTTCATCAAATTGGATAGATCCTGAAGAATTTTCAACCAAACCCATCAAAGACACAACAATGGAAACACAGAAGATATCGCAGAGGAGAAGAAACTATAGCTGTAGCTTGCCTGCAACCCTGGTTTATCTCTTAGATTAACCATGGCTACCCCTGTTAGTTGAAGTCCTTCTTTCAAATCTAAGAGAGAAAAAAATGAACTTCAGTTAATATCAGAGACAAGCACTGTTTGATGGAATGTGGAAGCTTCCTCGTAATTCAAAACGTGTACCATTTGGTGATTGGTGGTCGAGGTACTTTGACAGCCCAGATGATATCACCCCAAACAGAACATCGTTAACAGTCTGCAAAATGAAGGAGAATTGGTTAGGGATGAATAGTTGCTGAAGATTATGAGCAAATGGCACGCAATATAGGCACTAGGCAGCATCATTTCAGCACAAGGGTCTCTTGAAACAGGAATTTTCCAGGCGAAAAATTATTAATTTCAAACAGGGTGAGTTTGAGAAGCTATGGTGGAACAAGTTCGTGAGATTACCATAAAATAGACAATCTTTTCTAAAAACAACAAGAGAATCTTGACTAAACGTTTTCGATCAATTTTTTAATGTTCTTGAGAATTGTTTGAAGCACTTACAGCGTTAGGAAGAGCCTTCTTCACCGCCTTCATGTCATCCAGAGAAAATTTGGAAACGACCAATTTTCTCGGCCATAGCTCCACCCCTTCGCCGCCGGAGATGACCGTTTTCTTATCACAGACCCACGAAGACCTCAATACAAACTCCACTACAAAAACCAAACTAAACCAAATCATCTCTAAAAACCCTAGCAACGAACTATGCAGCCTCTCCTTCTTCTTCTTCTTCTTCTTCTTCGAAATCTCGGTGTCAGTAAGTATAGTCGGCATGGCGTTCTCATCGTCGGCTCTCCGGCAACACGACAAAAGCAGGGACATGAGCGAAATCCCATCTCCCAAAGCGTGATGAATCCGGAAAATCGCACACTTATGAGCCATAAGCAAGTGAATCTCCCACAGAGGCTTACTCGCATCCATCGGACCAGAGGTCGACAACTCGGCCAAGTACCCATTCACCCCCGACTCATCATCCCCTCCACCGTCAAGCACGTGATTCTCGACCACGATAACGTGGCGGTCGACTTCAATGGAGGTTCTGCGCCACCGCTGGACTCCATTTCTTCGGGTAACCAAAAGGCTGGAGAATCTGGGGTGGTGAACTAGAAAAGAGCTGAGGACCTGAGACTTAACAGAGTCGACATCCAAGAAGTCACTAACGCCAATAACACAGTGGACAATCTGGTTGATTTCAGGGCGGAGTAAGAGGCGCCCGGCGGGAGTCAACGGCTGGTCACAGTCGGGATCCGACAAGCCCATCTCAACGGATCACTTGAACCAACAACTGAAACACACAATAATGCCAGTTCTGCAAACTCTCTTTATGATAAATACTGTCTTCCCATCGCTTTAAATTCTCTGAGTTACAACTAAACAAACCCATTATTTCTGAGCCTATTTATTGGTGAATGAGAGTGTAGATTTGAATTAAAAATTCTTCAAAGTTCTTATCCCGAGACACATTAATCGGGTCGCCACAAAAAAACAAAATCATAATAAACTTGAAATTAATTAAAAAAATGTTGCCCAAAAACATTGAATTACCAAAGGAGTGACAAGGAAATGAATGCATTGGGGGATTGACGAGGCATATAGTATACGGCAAAATCGTATACGGCAAGCTATTAAAGTTGAATTCAAAAGCCAACCACAATATGACCATTTCCAGACGAACCCATCTTGACAGCGAGGCCTCGTCTTCTTCTTTTCCTCATTTATTATACTCTTAATTTAAGAGTAAAACTAATAGAATTACCCTATTTACATATCAATAATTAAATAATTTTTGTTAATAAATAAAATACTTAATTATAAAAAATGAATGAAACAAATGTTATTTTTACGTGAAAAATTACTTTCTTTAGAAAAGATAACTTTGCGAATAGAAAATACATCGTCTTTCTAATAAAACTATGAATTTTTTGACGTCTTTTAGGAAAGAATAATCCCAAAGAATAAAAGAAAAAGGTTGATCACTAGAAAAATTATTCATTTGTTTCGATTTATCAAATGTTTGTTTTCATTAGTAAATCTTTGAACAAAAATATGTGAAAATCTCTGATTTATATTTTGAAAAAATTAGTCAAAGATCATAGCAAAATTTTCGAAATGCATGGGAGAAAATATTTTTGAAGAGAAGTTTCCTACTATTTCATTTTTAAAATAAATTTACTGTTAACAACAATATTTTTATTTTTAAATATTTTATTTGTTAGTAAAAATTATTTAGTTATCATAGTTCAATGGTTGTTTTGTTAATTTTTCAATAAATGAAAACGAATTATTTTATTTTTTCTGGTTGAAAAAGTATAGTTTTCAATTTAATGTTTGGCAATAATTGTGAAAGTTGGTTTAGAAATTATTGGTTCGGGCTACGGACTTATTTTCTGACTGCCAATCACGGCTAGTTTAGTCAGGCCCAAAACCCTAGATAATTTTATTTATTCAGAGGTTAGCTTCTAGCATCGCCGTCGAGGGTTAGAATCGGAGAGAGGAACCCTAATATGGCGTCTGAAACGCAGTCCGTGCAGTGCTTTGGCAGGAAGAAGACGGCGGTGGCGGTGACCCACTGCAAGCGCGGTCGGGGACTGATTAAGATTAATGGATGTCCGATCGAGCTTGTTGAGCCGGAGATTCTTCGATTCAAGGCTATGGAGCCGATCTACCTTCTCGGGAGGCACCATTTTTCGGAGGTTGATATGCGTATTAGGGTGAAGGGAGGAGGCCACACGTCGCAGATCTACGCTATTCGTCAGAGCATCGCCAAGGCTCTCGTAGCTTACTACCAGAAGTACGTGGACGAGCAAAAGAAGAAGGAGATCAAGGACATCCTCGTCAGGTATGATAGGACATTGCTAGTCGCTGATCCTAGACGCTGCGAGCCGAAGAAGTTTGGTGGGCGTGGTGCTCGCGCTAGATTCCAGAAATCTTATCGTTGATGGGGGGTCATCTGGAAATCACTCCTCAAAGGTTTGGCTGCTTCATTATTTTTGTTCTCTATGCTTCCAATGTTGAGACCTGGATGCTATTTTGTGTTGGCATAATGTAGTTTTTTGTGATAGGAATTTCTGTTGGTTATTGGATCGTTGAAGTGAGAATGAATGTTCTTGAAGTATTTTCCAGTTTAGTGGTTAACTGATGAAATAAATATATTTTATTCTTAGATAAATGAAGGTTAGTAATTGAAAGTTATTTGTCTTTAGTTGAGATTTCTGTAACCTGAAGAGAGAAAAGGAGAAAGATAGAAAATGCGATTGAAAAAGATAAATAGTTTGTTATAACTTCTTCTTCTATTTCAATGGGTCCTGGACAATCGTATATTAGTACACTTGTTACGAACTCACACGTGTAGAACATTCTACACAAATCACGTAGGCTGAGTATTATTTCCTTACATCCCCCCGCAAGTAGATGGTTGGAAAACCAGAAACTTGGAACGAAACATTTGAAAATCTGTAACTGGCAGTGGCTTAGTGAGACAGTCAGCTACTTGCATTGCAGAGGGAATAAATTGAACAAGTAGAGATTTTTGAGCAACCTTATCTCTGACGAAATGGAAATCTATCTCAACATATTTAGATTTCGAGTGCAAAATTGGATTTGATGAAAGATAGGAGACACTAACATCATCTATGAAGATATAAGGAGTTTGAGCGGAAACCCCTAACTCGCCTAGCAAAGAGAGCAACCAAGACACCTTTGCAGCATTGTTAGCAACAGCCCTATACTCAGCTTCTGTACTTGATCGAGAGACAAACTTCTGTTTACTTGAAGACCACGAAATGAGATTACTGCCGTAAAAGACACAGTAAGCACTCATACTCTTACGATCGTCGGGGCAAGCCTCCCAATCAGCATTCATATAACAAAGGAGAGAAGGATCAGAACCTTTGGAGAAGACGAGAGAGAAAGTAGACGTACCCTTCAATTAACGTAGAATTTGTTTGACCGCTTGCCAATGTAAATCCGTAGGCGAGTGCATGAACTGACAAACTTTGTTAATGGCAAAACAAATATCTAGACGAGTTAAATTACAGTACTGAAGAGCGCCAACAATACTGTGATATTGTGAGCCATCTAATAGAGGAACCCCTGAATTAATTGACAAAAGTGGACCTGCTGCCATAGGGGTTGGTACTGGCTTGGATTCCAGCACCCAGCACGAGCGAGAAGATTTTGAATGTACTTATCTTGTAATAAAGCGAACGAGGTTTCAGTAAACGTCACTGATATACCAAGAAAGTGATGAAGACAACCCATGTCCTTGACAACAAATTAAGAGGTCAAATAATCTATCAAAGTGGAAACAAAATCACTTGTTGCCAAAATAATGTCGTCGACATAAAGAAGAACTATAGCAATTAGTAGTAACCAATTCAGACTTGAAGACAAACATAGAATTGTCAGAGCAAGAAACCTGAAATCCTCGATTAAGTAGTGCAAGCTGCAATTTTAAATACCAAGCTCGAGGAGATTGTTTCAGGCCATAAATGGATTTGCGAAGTAGGCAAACCTGAGAAGTAACATCCGAGCTCGCAAAACCTGGTGGCTGAGTCATGTAGACTGTCTCATTCAAATCTCCATTAAGAAAAGCATTTGATACGTTTAATTGTCGGATTAACCAACCATTTGAAAAGGCAAGAGCAAGAACAAGTCTAATTGTGGCTGGTTTAACGATGAGACTGAAGGTTTCAAAATAGTCGACCCCTTCAGTTTGAGTGAAGCCCTTTGCGACGAGTATGGCCTTATAGCGAGCAATTGAGCCGTTTGAATTATGTTTTAGCTTGAACACCCACTTACAAACAACCCCTTTAGCATTAGCTAGAGGAATTACCAAGTCCCAAGTGTTATTGTGTTGAAGAGCATCAATATCAAACTGCATAGCTTGCATCCAATGAGGATTTCTTGAAGCCTGTTGAAAGGATGAAGGTTTAGAAATAGACGATGTCAACTATTGTACACCTTGGGTTTGCCTATTCCTGACTTGGCACATGTAACCATAGGATGAGCATTGGTAAGACTTGGGGGTGGAGCAGGTAGGGGAAGAGATAAGGAAGACGAATGTAAAGAGGGAGGCGATGGTGAAGAATGTGGTGAGAGATCTGTAGAATTCGAGGTGACAGGAGAAGGAGGCAGCAAAAAGGAAGAGACAGGAATAGAAAAATCAGCAGAGTTAGGTAAGGAGGTAAGAACAGAAAATGGAAAAGACGACTCGTTAAAAACAACGTGACGTGAAATATAAAAACAATCATTGTCAATGGAATAGCACAAATATCCTTTGTGATGAGGATTATACCCAGAAAGCACATTGTTTAGAGCGTGGTTCCAATTTATGAGAATTGAAAGGACGAAATAAAGGAAAACAGGCACAACCGAAGACACGAAATTTGGAGTAATCTGGTGTTTTATCATCCAGGCAGGAAAATGGACAAGAATTTTGCAATACTAGAGATGGAAGATTATTGATGAGATAAAGAACAGTCTGAAAAGCATAAGGCCAAAAACGACTTGAAACATTAGCTTGAAACAAAATCGACAAACCAACCTCAACAACATGACGATTCTTTCTTGCAGTACGCCCATTTTGGGCTAGAGTATAAGGACACGAGATTCTATGATGTATGCCAAGGGAGGTAAATAGTCAAGAAAGGGATTGAAATTCTCCTCCTCAATCGAATTGAAACTGTTTAATTTTACTATTAAACTAAGTGGAAATAAGTGCATAAAAAGTAAGAAATGTATCATAGACTTCACTTTTGGTTTTCATAAAATAAATCCAGCAAAACCTACAGTAATCATCAATAAAAAGCAAGAAATAACGATCACCCGTAATAGAGTTTACTGGAGTAGGATCCCAAACATCTGAGTGAATTAAATCAAATGGTTTAGATGCACGAGAATCAAAATTAATAAAAGGTAAACGTCTGCATTTGCCCAATTGACAGGCATTACAAAAGGAAGTAGAACAAGAGAAAAAGAAATGAAGTGAGTGAAAAAGTTGTGTAAGAACTCTATCATAGGGATGACCCATACGTTGATGGCAACCGGGCGAACAAAGGTTTGCAACAAAGACGGAGTAAGACTGGGAAATGGAACATACTGGTAAAGTCCATTAGCCAGAGAGCCCTGAAGAAAAACCACATTGGATAGTTGGTCCTTAACAAAAAAAGAAGAAGAAGTAAATTCAACAGTGACATTATTATTGCGACACAACTTAGCATCGCTGATCAAGTTGTGAGAGAGTGAAGAAGATTGTAGAACACTGAGAAGTAGAAGTGGTTTTGAATAGAGGAAATGATAGTATTACCTGTATTGGATATAGGGATAGTCTTACCATTGCCCATCATAATATGTTCGATGCCAAGATACAGGGTAACTTCATTGAGTTGAGAAACAGAGGGAGAGAAATGATGAGTAGCTCCAGAATCCATGAACCGAGCAGATTGATGATAAGACGAAACAGGAGTGTTCATTGGAGCTGAAACAGAAGGAACAACTTGAACATTGAAATTTCTTGGTTGGTGGTTTATAAGTTGTATTGGTCTGATGATAAACATAGGAGCTGAGTGACCAATTTTAAAACAAATTTGGCAACGAGGCTTGTAACCTCTATTGTTGTTCGACTTGGGAAAAAATTGTTGTCCAGATGGTTTCCCCAGAATACTAGAAGAACCTTCTAAACGTTGTATAGAGAAAGTAGGAGGCCACACATAGTGGACATTAAGCTGTGGCAGAAGAGTATTAGAAAGCAATAAAGAATGCTGACGCTCCAGTCTAAATTCAAAATTAAGCAACAGACTATGTGCTTCAATAGTTGAATACCCCGAACGACTAGTTATAGCAGCAACAAATGGGTTGTATTCGCAGCCCAAACCACTGAGTAAATAGATCAACTGATCCTTCTGGCTGACTCTTTCACCTATCGCAGCAAGTTGATTGCAAATATTCCTTAACTTCTGTACATAAAGAGTTCATGACAGACCATCCTGAGGCAAGTTTTGGAGCTGGCTTTGAAGCTCAGTAACACGAGCAAGAGAACTAGCAGAATATATTTTCTCCAAGGCAGTCCAAATTTCTGCAGCAGTAGCATAAGAAACTATTTGTGAAAGAAGGGCGTCAGATAAGGAAGCATAAATCCAGCTCATTACTAATCGATTGTGTTGTTCCCAAAGAAGAAAATATGGGTTAGGGCTCAAATTGGGTAAAACAGGTGAAGGAGAAACACTTTATCCATTGAGGAAAGAATCTAACCTATTAGCAATAACAATATTTAGAAGCTGATTTTTCCAAACCAAGAAGTTGTGAGAATCAAGCTTTATTGTCAGAGTCTGATTAATTGACAGAAGAGGAGGAAGAGACGAAGTGGATAGTTGAGGAGCAGTAGGAAGAACGGAGCTGGACGAGGCCATCCTTGAATCTGATATCAAGTTGAGATTTCTGTAACCCGAAGAGAGAAAGGGAGAAGGATAGAAAATGCGATTGAAAAAGAGAAATAGTTTGTTATAACTTCTTCTATTTCAATACAATCGTATATTAATACACTTGTTTATAATTAACTCACGTGTAGAACATTCTACACAAATCACGTAGGCTGAGTATAATTTCCTAACATATTTCAAACCATGATACACTAATGAGTTGTGCTTGCTGTGTGTTTGTCGTTGATGGCGCTTGAAAGTTTGTTCCTTATTTACACGTCACAATTTTACTCATTCCATGTTCATAGGATTGAGGATCTATTTACAACTTTTGGCCTGTCATTTTTCTTGGGGAATATGCGTCAAGAAGGTTCCAAAATTCTGGATTAGATTCAACGTTTGGTATTCAATAAATCATGAATATGTAATTGACGTATATCTGATATACGATATCAGAGAAAACTCATTTGGTGTGGTTTCAATCCTTGAATAGTAATGGGTTCCGTTTGGTCTTGAATTCTCTACATGAATGTCTCCACCTTTTCAATACTTCCTTCCTTCATGCCCTTGTCATCATCGTTGTTTAACCCTATTCCTAACCTACTAGTAACACTGTATCAAAGTTTTCATGCCAGATTTTACCTGCTAGACATGCATGGTTTAATCGTCTTACAGTCTTCTGGCCGCTTTTTTTTTCTCTTTCTGGGTTGTGTTCTGTGGGTTTTCTCTGCGCTTTCTGAATTTTCTGTTTTGCTGATTGGCGAAGATGATGTTTGATTTGTTGGTAGCTTGATATTCAAGATTTTGATGCGGCAGAGGAAGTTTTTTTGTGTGTATGGCTTGTTGTTCATATAAATCTTGTACTTGAATTCTACTCAGACTCAACTCAACTTTGTCATTTGATAAACTAAAGATATTTAAACTCGATAAAGGAAAGGAAAGGAAAATGGTACACGTGGCATATAAAGATGAGTGACGTGTCAACGCAAAACATTGACTACAAGCATATAAATTTAGTCGTAAATAGCACGAGGGTCGGCCACAAAGCAGCACTTCTTAATGATGGCTTTCTTTGAAACCATCTTCAGCAGAAGCACTAACAAAGTTGGAAATTGCTAATCAATTCCTCTCATTCAATCCGACGGCAGATAGTGATTCCATCGCCGACGGGGAGCATGCAGATTTCTATTCTGGGGTCCTCGCCAATGGCCTTGTTGAACTCAATCACAAACCCCCTATTAGACCTAACGTAGTCCTCCATAGGTGCCTCCGGCGTGGCCACCACTGACCCATACCATAACGTGTTGTCGTAGCCAATGACGCCTCCGACCTTCACCAGTTCGATTATCCTCTTGTGGTAGTTTATGTAGTTGCTTTTATCAGCGTCGACGAACACAAAATCAAAACTTCCGTAGTTTTTCTCCTGAGAAACAAAGAAATGTTCTATTCTCAAGCTCGTACGTTAATAATGTAAGGCTCATAAATCAAACATCTTACATCTTGAAGAAGAATGTCGAGAAATGGAAGAGCAGGTCCTTCTCTGAAGTCGATCTTGTGGCCAACGCCAGCTTTTTCTATGATGGGTAATCCCAGTTCGTAGCTTTCCTTGTTCACATCCATGGCCAAAATCTGTAGAACAGCAGGAAAGAATCAGATTCCATATCATTTTCTAGGTTTTTAACCTTTTCTACTACTATGCTGGTTTTATGAAACACCTTCCCATCATGGGGAAGAGCAAGGGCTGCGGCGAGGAGGGAGTAGCCGGTGAAAACGCCAATCTCCATCGTCTTCTTGGCGTTTATGAGTTTCAACAGCATGTTTAAGAATTGGCCTCCATCAGCTGAGATTGCCATGTAGCCCCTGTTCCAAAAATTGGACCACAATCACATAAAATACCCGAAGAAGAAGTGGAAGGAGAAGAAGAAGAAGACTGAAGGAAGAAAATTAAACTTACAAAGGATGTTGGGCAGTCAACATTCTAAGCTCCTTCATGGGTTCAGGTTCTCTAGGATATACACCAGTCTCCAGTATATACTGTCAAAAACCCATAAAAACTCCCTTTTAATTTCTTTAAAGAAACAAAAAAACAGAGAGATGTAGTCTAAGCTGTCTCACTCGCTCACCTCGTAAAGAGCATCGTTCTGCAAGAGGCTCTTCTGGGCAACCTCTTGGGTTTCCTGCTCTCCTCCACCGCTAGCCATTTCTGCAATGTTTTCCATCTACTTAGCTTATTTTCTCGTCTCAAATAAATATTAATAGAGCCAAGAAAGAACAGTGAGAATATAATGATTATTTGGAAGAAGGAGAGCTTTAGTGAGAAGCAACCAACCTCAGAGTGCGCCTCGCCATTGGATCTAAGTACAAGAGCATATTTAGCGGCAATGATGTGGAGAAAGAAATGTCATTTGCAGTAAGTGATGCCATGATTAATCATTTCTTCCCGAGATAACGTGGGGCCCCAGTATTTGTCCCTGACCCTTTATACAAGAAAATACAAATGACTTCTTCATTTGATTTTGAGTTGAAATAGCATAAATAATTCTCCATAATTCTTAACAATTATTATTCTGACATTTTTTCTAGAAATATTTGTCTTTCTAAGTAAATTCTCAAAAAACAGGACAAATGTTTTCACTTAAAATTTAATTTTTTTAGATAACACTTACTTACTTACACAATATAATTATATCATTGAACAATTATACCATTGAATGATATAATTACACAGTATATTTTTTCACACCTGTTAAAATATAACGGTCAATAAGTAAAAAAATTAATAGTAAAAATAGACACTAAGAATTTTTACGTGAAAAACCAAATCAAAAAAAAATCACAAAAATCAAGTACAAAAAGATCTCTTAATGAAAAATAAAATTGACAATATTATTCTAGAAATCAAATATTCTAGAAAACATTCACTAAAAGAAAATCAACACTTTTAAATTTTACAATATACAAAAAAACACTTCACCTATTATTCTCTCACTATCTTTCTCTTATCTTATCTTCTGAAAAAGTAATCCTCTCTTGTTTTTGTCTCTCACTCTCTCCCTCTCCCTGTTCTCTTCTCCTTCTCCTTGGATGCATTTAATTCATTTGGGACTCTCTATTTAGAGGGACAAATCCTTGCAAATTGACAAAACCAACAAAACCCAAAGATCTTAGTTGGTTAGAAATATGCAAAAGGACAATCCTTCTTCACCGTCTTCATTGATGAATGGGTCCACGCCCACCTCACATGCATTGATGATTTTTGTCGAGATGTTCACTTTTTCAAATTTAAAATAATAAAGAAACATAATTACCTGTATCAATGTATAACATGAATATTTAATCTTCAACTAGTAAGTTAACAGAAAACAAAAAGTAGTAGTTTTTGGAAAGATATACTTAACATAGATTTACATTAATACACGAGCTAAGACAACATGACTATTTCTTCTTTCTTTTTTTTTTCTAGCCTATGCTATTTAAACCTTCTATTTGAGCTTTTTCTTGAGAAGCAAATGCACAGTAATGTCTGTTTAACGTTCCTCTCTCATCGTGTTCTTCGATTTTCCAAGTAGGCTGTTAGAAGGAAAACCTGATAGAGCTTCCCCTCAAAAGATGCAGATTGGATCTCAGAGTGTACTGACAGATTACAGCATTCCACAGCATTGGGTTTGTCTTTCTGATATACACGGTTAAAGTAGTTTATGAACTTATCGTATGAAACCTTCCCACCTCCCAAAAATAATGCAATCTAAAAGAGCATAAAGATTGATCAGAAGTCACCATACTCATGTTTTTATGATCACCAAATCAAATGAAATTGCTTAAAGAAATAAAAGCGTGAATCTGGTTATCACCTCACCGTTGCCCAAAAATTCAGCTGTAGATAGCTTTCATCATTTAGGCCCAGTTGAACTAACAGAAACTCTTACGGGGACATCATCCACGAAGTTTTGATCAGAAACTTCTGCGCTTGAGAAAAAAGAACAAACAGAATAAAGTATTAAGTATAGAAGATAATGACAACTCTGGAAAGCATTAAATTTTCACGAAGTTGCAGACAGTTTTCCAACAGAACGTCTATGACTAAAAACAAACCATTTTTTCCGTCTCTACAACTATCAGTAGTAAGCAAAGCTAATAGTTTTGGACGAGTCTCCATCGCTCAGGATCTTCTAGTTCTGGGTTGTGCTATAATTCAATCGAACCCAGATTAAACTTGCTTTAGCAAGGCTTTTATAGTCCATAACAATAACTTCCTAAGATACTATCTAAAACAATCTTCGTACTTAAAGAGGAGCTTGTATCTGTGGTTCCATCATTCCAACCTAATTTCAAGGTCTTGATCATATTCAAGGATAAGATGTCATCAGAACAGTAAATGTTGTCAATGAGCAAGCATTACCTTCTACTATAGAAGCTTAACATTATCTAACTAATACAAAATGTGAGCCTAAAGATCTTATCCATATGAAACGATCTCATTTTGTAATCTCAAGCAAACTTAGATTCAAAACCTAAGTTTTTTCTTATTCAGGCTAGCATTTTATCAGCCTACATGTTCAGGGTGCTTTCAAACTGTGTATCTCCTTCAAAGTTGACTGACTTCTGTGCAACTATTTGGATTGCGGTGGTAAGTGATTTAGAAGTGTTGCTCAGAATATTTTCTTATTTGTCTTATTGTGAAAGATAGTCCTGCGTTTTTTGTAAGAATATATCACTTTACTATCATATACTGATTGAATTGTTTGGTAAGTTAGTCTCACAATATTTAGACATTAATCATGATTGAGTCAGAGTGATATATTTGAACTGTTAAAAAAAGCTAATGCAGCCATGACTAGACATTAAGAACGTAATGTATTCTAAAGCTAAAGCACATTCCATCCCAAGGCCTATACGTACAACTACTTTGTAAGTGCATATACAGCCAAAAAACTAGAGGATTTAGTTCAAATATAACCTTTTAAAACATTGTAAAGATGAACCAATTTTGTGACCGATTAAATCTCCTACCTTTACTACTCCAATTAACCAAGGAACTGTGTGCTACCTTCTACTTAATGTCCTACTTCCGTGCTGTGAAAGTGTGTGAAAGGGTGGGAAGAAGAGATCAAGGGAATCGGAATGTGATGATCAACGAATATACCAGAGAAGCATTAAAAAGGAAGTGTGAACAAATAATGAATACCCAGAGCTTAAAATAAAAGAAATGTTTACACCTAGGTGAAGTTGGTCAAATTTACCGCTTGTACTCACAACAGAATCTCGGCAGAGGAAGTCATGTTCAATTAGGTGTTCAAAATTTTCCGCAGAACCAAAGGAGGTAATTGAGTTCTTTGGTTGTCTATTCCCACAACAACTTTTACGAAGACTAGGGTTTAAAGTGCTTTGTATGCCTCCCTTAAAAAAAGGAGAATCTGCTGTACTGTCCATCAGGCATTCACTCATTTTAAACTCAATCTTCTGCCAGCAGCCATTTCGTAAAACCATGCACTGAGATATATCATAAGGAAAAAGTTAAAAAGGAAAGGGAATGCTCTCTCTAACACACAAGCACTCCTAAACATCCTTACCTTATCACGTGAATTAGGAGAGTTGGTTTGCATCAGAGTTACATTGTTACCAAAGCTCCAGGCTCGCAATTGCAAAGAATTATGCAACTCTTTAACAAATGATGCTTCTAAAGAGTCAAGATATAACCTGTGCATATCATCTGTCCAATTTGTCAATTGCGCCTGTATTCATAATGCAGAACAAGCACTTAAATTTTTGTCCAAAAAAGGAAAAATTTTATAAACTAAATTTAGCATTGAATGAATTGGATAATAACAACTTTAAAAAATGAAAAATAATCCATAAGATACTCATAGTTACATCATAACTCATAATATAGCATCATTGCAAAGAAAACAGAACACAAGCACGAAAAGTATCACTGACATTGTCTATTATCTTCATCTTACATTAATATCAGGATAAAAATATGATTAAGAACTTTAAAACTCAACCTTCACATGAACCACATTTTCACTGTCAAATTTAAATGAAACTTGTAATTTTGAAAATTTGTTCTGTCGAATTAAAGGTTGGATATTATAGTCTTTATCAACACATTTCACTTCTTCCTTCGTTAGATTTGTTCATAGGAGATCTTTGATTTAAGAAGATCCTCCTCCCTGTCTTTGATTTAAGAAGATACTAAGCTCATTCCAAAAAATGTTATATTTAGATAATAGATTAAGCACCATAAAAAAACTAAAGTAAACACAACTTTTATGTACAGCTTAGTATCTTATGGGCATTAATAGATGACTACATAAAAAATTTTATGTAGATAGCAATTTCCAAATGACTTTCTCGGTTGTTATCTACGTTCAAATGTTAGGAGTTGAAAAAGGAGCATCCATGCAGGAATTTGATATATGGAATAAGGTGATGAACATAAAAAAGTAAATTTACACCACTCAAAGAGTTATAATCTCAGTTTTACTGAAGACAAAGAGTTACAATCTCAGTTTTTACTGAAGATTATCATAACAAAGGAGTATTTTAATTTATTAAAAAACATAGGGTACTTCTAAGTAAAATATGATTCTATGAAATATGATTCTATGAACTCAAAAACAAAAGTCGGCATAAAATTCTGCTGCACAGGGCTCCCCAGGCAGATTTACTATCTTTGGTGAAACCGTGAATCAACACACCGCGATATATTTGTTCTGAAGTACCTCATTTCAGACAACACAATAAAATCTCTTACTAAATTGTTTGTTTAATTCAAATTTTCTAGTAGCTCAAAATTTAAGAATCAAAATCAACTGCATGCAACATCGTTTCACACGATGAGGTTCAAACAAAGGGCAGGAATAAAAACCAATTCCTGAAAATTTTTCCGTACAGATAAAAAATGCAAGAGGCAGAATAAACAAGAAAAAAAAAAGCAGCCGAAAACAAGAAACTACAGGGTTTCAAGTCGACCTGATTTGCAATCTGAAATGCGGAAACGGGAAAAGGATCGGAATCATCAGCGGCAACGGAGTTCGAGCCAGAGTCGGAATGCGCTGGAGTCAAGTCCATTCTGTCCGAAATGAAAACTTGGCGATCCGGAGAGGAAGAGAGAATAATAGTCGGAAGACGCTCTTTCATATCACCTCTCCTTGATCAATGAGATCGCGAAGCTTCTCTCTAGATTTAGAAAAGCATAAAAGCCAAAAACGAAGCTTCCTTCGAAATATCCGGCGGAAAACCGCCTTCCGTAATCAGGCTCGTGCAGAAAAAAGAAAGGGAGGGTGGGACCAAGGAAGGTTCCACGTGGGCTACTTTTACACGTGGCAGTTGCATCATCTATATCCCACGTCATCAGACGATAATATCTTCCCTGCCAGGTTGTAGAGTTCATAGGCCTAGCCTAGGCCCATATATAAGCTTTTATTCCTGGGCTCCAAAGATTAACGTAATCTAAACAGTAGAAGCAAATGACTAAAATAGCCTTGCATTTAAAAGAAGAGTACCTAGAGTTGACGCCGGCCCATTTCCCACCATAAAACAAATTGGGGATAGGGAAGTGCGGGCGGGCCCACCGTTAGAACGGTGGTCATTATTATAATCAAAGGGATGGGCATCCACCACGTGGATCACGCTACCCTACTTTCTGCTCATCATCTTTGTGAATATTAAATTAAATACATTTTTATGGCTGTCACTGTATCCTTCCACCACGTTCCACCTTAGTCTTGTAGCGTTTTATTATTTTAATCTTAATAATTCCATATATTATAATATTAAAAATTATCAGATTGAACAGTGTATTAACCAGTAATCCTCACTCACTAACCTAAACCTCCCCCCTGATTTATGTTTCCTGCAAAAGAGGAAACGCTATCTTAATCCCAGATACTTTATTTCTATTTTGGGGTTTATCTAATTGTTGTTTTCGTATTTTTAATTATGCAAATATTCACATGGAACTTGGAGTAAGACAAAATAAGTCCAGAATGTCCCTTGATTAAGTTGATTAATCGTGTTTAAATAAATTAATCAATCAATCAATCTCCCGACGTCGTATTTAACTTCAAGTGAGACAAAAGGAGTTGAAGATTCTAGAATTGACTTATTCTATGGCCAAAAACTTACTTCAATTGGAAAGAAAGTGTTTTAGGTGATTTCTCACTGTGTCTGTAATTTAGTTAAACTTTAGTGATTAGACTTATTAATATTGAAAAACACGTGTCGTGTCACTGTTGAGAACCACTAAAGGCCTCAAAGGAAAAAGATCATTACTATGCTCTTTTGTCGTGTAGTGAAATCAACGGCTCAGATCTCCCCAGATTGCTATTTTCTATTGGCTCTTGTTCACCTATATCAGTCAACCGTTTGTCATTGGTCCACGTTGCGGAACAGGGATGATCTAAGGGCACCAACGAGAAATATTATATTCCTGCGGATTAAAAAAAAATCAATAATTGTCTGAAAAATTATCCCTCTAGATCTGCTTAAAAAGAGATGGCAATGGCTGCAAAAGACACTTGTCGACTACGCAGAGGGAAGGGAGAGGCTTTCTTGGAGAGGAAAGGGAGATACTCTCTGCCAGTGACTCACGATTTCCTAAAAATAGCCAACTAAGTACAGTTTTTCACCAAGAAAAACACTAGGTAAATCGTCTATCGCTCTATCCCCTTCTGTTATCTTTGTTTGCTTCAATGGATTTCTGGGTTTAGTTTTTTTTTTTTCTTCTGAAGAGAAATGACGCAGAGACACGATGCTGAGATTGCTGTTGCTTTGATTTAATCCTATTGAGAAAAATGTTTACTAACATTTCTGGCTTTTTGGCTGAAATTAGATGCGATTTTTTCTTGTGGTGGTTTATGAGTTGTTGCTCTACGAATCATTTTCTCTTTAATTTACGGATTTTCAGACTAGATTCGATGGGGAATTAGAATAATCTTATAAAGCTGGTTTATATTCTTCATAATTACATTGTGTTTTTGGTAGTTATGGATCTCGTAAGAAACAGTGAATTCACTGTTTCTTTTTAACTCTTTTGCATGGATCTCATGTGTTCATCAGTGTTTTAAATCATGTTAAAGCTTTATTTCTGATTTCTTTGACTTTTAATCTATTTTTTCTAATTTTTTTTTTCCTCATAAACTTTGCCATATGGAACACCGTAAAAACTTCATAGAGGCTTGTTGAGATTCGATCACAAATATTTAGTGACGTTTAAAATTTTTGACTAGTGCTCATAACTTGGCTTCCTTCTAACTCCTTCGAATTGGCTCTCTTCCATTCCTCATGTCATCGAGAACGTCATGCACTTATTACTTCAAATTGGTCAAATTGGCGTTTTGGTTTATGCAAAATTAAAAAAAATTAAAAAAAAAACAGTTGCTACATGGTATTTCATGTTCAATTCAATATTTAAACATTGGCGTTTATCTGGGTTTTGCAGTTTATCCATGGACTGAGCCTGCATGTGATTTTGCTGCTTCACTGATCCATGTTTTATTGATCTTTTAGTAAATTCAGGATTCATAATAGACAAGCCAAACTGAAAAGTATTTCCTGATCTGCTTCTCTAGGGTGAGTATATAAGGGAGAGCTTTTAAGCAATGGGATCTCAAATGAACTTTGATAACCATCGTGATGCTACCTTCGGAGATCAAGGCTCTGGTATTAAGACAGCTGAGACTTTCACTCTGACCAGACAGCCTTCTGTGTACTCGATGACCCTTGATGAGTTTCAGAATTGTTGGGGAGGATTAGGAAAAGACTTTGGATCTATGAACATGGATGAACTTTTGAAGAGCATATGGACAGCTGAAGAAACTCAGGCCACGGGGTCTGTACCTTTACCTGCAGATGGAGGTTACAGTACCACAAATCTGCAGAGACAAGGCTCGTTGACGATCCCTCGGACGCTGAGTCAGAAAACAGTGGATGAAGTTTGGAAAGACTTGTTGATTAAAGAAAGTGATGGTGGGATGGGTGGGAGTTTCATCCAGAGAGAACCAACTTTTGGAGAGGTAACTCTGGAGGAGTTCTTGATGAGAGCAGGAGTTGTAAGAGAAGATCCCCAAAAAATGGAAACTCAAAATAATAATGGATTGTATTGTGAATTACCACCAAACAAAAACAATAATTCTGGTTTTTCTCTTGGTGGGTTTCAACAGCCAATTCAAAACAACGTGATTTTAAGTTCTCAAATGGTTGATAGCAAGAATGTGATTCCGATAAGTGGAACAGCAGTCGGATCGTTTCAGCCACTCTATCCAAAATCAACCACTATGTCTTTTGGTCCTTCCGTTAACTTAATAAACAATGTCCAAACTGGTAGTCCAGGCTCTAGAAATGGCTTGGTCAGTGTAGCAGAGTCTCCTGCAAATAGTGGTTTAGTTCAGAATAGTGGTCTAGCAGGAGGGACTGGCATAGTTGGTTCAGCACAATCCCCTATTAATAGTATGATGACCAAGAAAGTAGAGACGCCTTCATTTTCACCGCCAGTTCCATATGCGTTCAGCCGGGGAAGAAGGAGCAGTGGGGGTTTTGAGAAAGTAGTTGAGAGAAGGCAGCGGAGAATGATAAAGAACAGAGAATCAGCTGCAAGATCACGAGCTCGCAAGCAGGTAATTGATGTTTCAGTCACACTGGGTAGTGTTGATACAATCTCCACAGTTCTCATCTCTGTAAATTTGATTGCAAATAAAATCTTTCACCATCAAAGCCTACCAATTTAACAAACAATAGAATAATACCTGATATCCGATTATGCAATGGAAATTCTTCAGGCTTATACCATGGAACTGGAAGCTGAAGTTGCTAAACTTAAAGAAGCAAATCAAGAATTACAGATAAAACAGGTATGATATGATTTTAAGTTGAATAATTGTAATTCATTAGTATATTTACGACCTTATCAATATTTTCTTTTCGTTGCAGGCAGAGATCATAAAAGCGCAGAAAATTCAGGTACCCTATGTTCCATGACAATCTTTTAATACATTCAACAATTTTCACCCACTACAATTTGAAACAAGATACAAATGAATCTGCATACTGTTCTTCTTTTGGATACAAATTTCCCCGTTGACATGAAGCTTTTACTTCATACCCAAATTTCAATCAAGTAAATACTAAATTTAAACACTAATTTGCACACTTTCAAAGGTGTGTTGCCCGGATCGATATTAGTAACACATAAATAATGACCAGAAGTTTAGAGCAGACAAATCAATGATTCATCGCTTGTTTTGACAGCTGTTGGAGAAGATGAAGAACCAGGGAGGAGGCAAAAGACAGTGCTTAAGAAGAACACTGACAGGCCCATGGTAGAGAAGATGAATTCAAATATTACATGATCCCAAGGCTAGCTTGGAACAATCAATGGAGGGCTACGTAGTTAGACAACGAGGTAGGCTCCTGTAAATATAGGAAAGCAGGGTTTTTACTTTGTAAATTGCAAAGTTAGATTAAAATTACCCTGCAAACTTGTAGCTGCGTGATTGTTTATGTTGTCCTTCCATTCGGCTAAGGTCTTAGGATTATTTTTAGAAGACGTTTCCTTACTGAGTCATCTATCTGAAACGTTAATTTTTGTTCACTTTAAACTGAGTTGTTAGTCCTAATTTTATGTAAGAAAATTAGAGTTCTCCCAGAAAGAGATAAGAAGTGGGGAGGAGAGATAAATGAGGAGTCTAGAGGTAGAAAAAAACAATGATGACGATATCATGACCAAAAAACTATGATCTTTGAGCAAGTTGACACTCGAAATTGACTAAAAATGCATGGTCTGGTCGGTAGCTCTGCCTGTTCATTTGAAGAGCTTATGAATCTTTGAGTGTTATTTGTGAAATATTCAAATACATTACTCATAGCTCGTAGTACAACTCTTTGTCAAATAAATTAGTTGAAATGTCGAGTGATGTGATTCAAGCTTTTTGCAGGCTTCGAATATTGTATTAGGTTTATCTTCAAATTTAATCGAATTATTATTGCATGTTTTTCACGTTGATACTTACAATTTCTTAAAATATTCAAATTAGTTGTTTATTGAATTTGTAGAAAAGGTTGAAGTGAAAAATAAAAGGATAATTAATAAATAAATAAAAATCTAAATTAGGAAAACAATTAGAAACTGAATCTTAAATTAATTTTACTAATGACTAAAATTTTGAATTATGAGAATTATACTTGTTAAACACATTTTTCATTAAAAAATATCTCTTGAACATCCTTCAATGTCCAAGGTTGATCTTTGGAACCCTCTTAGCGTTGGAGGACTTCCAAGGCTGATCCTTGGATGTCTCTCTGAGTTAGAAGACATCCAAAAATAATCCTTAGATGTCATATGACGTTAAAAGACGTCTAAAGTTGATCCTTGGACGTCTTTCGGCGTTGGAGAATATTCAAGGTTGATCCTTAAACACCATATGACGTTGAAGGACATCCGCTTCTAGGAAGAACGTCTATTTATACCCCTTTATATGAAGGCGGACAAAAATATTTATATCACTGACGTCTGCATCTTTGTATTTACATAGATGCGAATATCGGTACTAAAATGGTGAATGTTTGCTCCCTAAGAAATACGTCAATTAATCTGTAAACGTTAATAGGAATGATGTCATTCTTAAAGAGTGGACGTTCACTATTTTTAATATGGACATTAGTATATGAAGATGTGTTTTTAATGAAAAACGTGACTGTGATGATTGCTTTATGCCCGTGAATGTATACTCCAAAGTAATCATACATCACATTTCAGGCTCAGATGGGTAAGTACTTCATAATCTAGACAAGGCCACTTAGTTGGGGCAGATAAATGGTAGAACCAAAGGTGATAAAGTGCGTCCTACTGCTCTCCGTCTTATCCTCCATCTATCGCCCTCAACAAACCATCTATCGGAGATATCGAAAAAAAAACGTGTCACCAAACTCTCTCTCGCACTCTCGATCTCGAGTCTCGTGTTTCATGGCGCTGGTTTCACTGACCTCTGATCGCCCTTTTTCAATGGCTGCCTTGACTTCTTCTTCAGTTTCCTTTCCTTTACCACGCTCTCGTGCTCTCCACAATCCTGCGCTCAGTCCACTCAACTTTTTTCCTTCCAATTCGTTTTCCGTTTCTTTGCGCTCCAAACCGTTGAATACGGCTAGGACTGCTCCTCTCAATCCCGGTACCCGCTGCATGCTCGAATCCAAAGGTACACCTCTCTTTTCCTACAGATTTTACTGATTTTTAGTTGTCGATCATGTTGTTTCCTGATGCAATTTATTTGCTATTTGCGAGATTAGCGCCTACGAATTCTTAGATTCCTCTATTTTCTAGAAAACGTTACCTGGCTGTTGGATCTTGTTCCATGTTAATGTTTGCGTTACAATGGACGCTATGCTTAGAATTTAATACCTGGACTCCTAAAACTACGAGTTTTCCCTACTGTTTGAGTTATGAGAGTGAAAAGTTAGAAATGATGTCTGAGTGAAGTGCTTGTAATATGACCTTCTTCTTGACTTGATCTTAATTGACTGAAGATTTTTTTTATTTGACCGTATTTTTCTTACCGTGACCAATATTTTTTTATGACACAGTCTCAGATTCTTTATAGTACTGATGAAAGCAACAGGGGAAATGGATCTGAGTTTAGATTGGGGAAAAATCCGCAGGGGTCATGCAAATACATTAGCCTCCTTTCCTTCTCTTTTGGCTGAATGGAGTTATTTAGGAGGCTAATATTTAGAGCAGGCCTTTTAGTTGGCTTCTATCAGTTCAGTCTTGCCATGCTTTTCTAATGATCATTCAAATTGCTTGTTTGATTAGAGATCTTCCTGCTTGTTACTTAGCAAGGTTAAGAGATGCAGCGAGAAGGGTCAAGTACGTCAATTAAGTGACCAGAGAACGTGTTATTTTATATTCTTACCAGACAGAAAGTTTGAAATCATGAAATGATTTGTAACTTAATTGATTAAGAAACGTTAATGCTAGGTTCCATTTATTGTTGTGTTTATTCTTACTATATTTTTGCAAGTTTGAGCAGTTTTTGGCAACTAGAAATGTAACTTGCGTAAATTGTCTCATTTTTATTTATTGTTTGAGTATGACACTTTTTCTGCTCATCGTTGTCAGTTTTTGCTGCTTCATTTCTTTGAATTTTTTAGTTGTTACGAACTGGAGTTCATGGTCTTTGATATTGAGTGTCGGATACAAGGATGAACTGGGGCAGACTTTAATTGAAGTAGCAGTATATTGTTTGACATATTTACAGCAGAAGGTTTCATATGCTAACTCTAGTTTGATTAGTCATATTTCAACTTACATTTATTGCAATTTAGTTTGTCATTTTTAAGATGATAATAGAAAGAAGATAGCAGATCCTTATCAGTATTTAGTAAGTCAAAGGTATTAATAACTAGAACGTTGAAGGATGCACCATCTGAGGTTCACAATGAAATGTGGTGTAATTATTTCTTATGGAACCTACTTTTCATGTTTCAGAATTGAATCTTGCCTCATTTTCGTCGTTCAATTTTCTGAAATGATTGAGGTTCTCATCACTGTTATTCCACCAGGGATATTTTTCACCTGGTTTTATGGGCTCTGCAAAAGTGAGATATTTTGTCATTTTGATGCAAATTGTGCGAGTGATCTTTTTGTGTATTATACAAAGAAAGAAACGCGGGAGCTTCTGAAAACTTGCCTCTATCATTTATCTGTTTCTTCACCATTTTCTTGTTTGTTTTCGCCCATATAAAGTCGGTTCCCAACCTAACATCATTTTCTTCATTCAATTTTTTGCTCGGTATTTGATGGTGCATTTGAAAAACTGAGCAAAACCCAGTTGAGAGTGGCCTATGGGGGTCGTAACACAAGGAGCTTTGTTGGGTCAAAAAGATGCTTGTAATGGAAAAACAAAGCATGCCTTTTCGTCTTGTTTGCTTGTTATATTTATATTGTTTCTTTATTTTTGTCCAATTATGAAACTTTAGTGATGGATTGAATGCTCAATGTTCTCACTCAATTTGTGTTGTTAATTTGCAGCTCCTGTTGTCACCAAAGACTCATGGAACAAAATGGTTTTGAATAGTGAAACTCCTGTCCTAGTAGAATTCTATGCAAATTGGTGCGGACCATGCAGGATGGTGCACCGGCTGATTGATGAGATAGCTACAGAATATGGTGGAAGACTCCAATGCTATGTACTCAACACAGATACAGACTTACAAGTCGCCGAGGATTATGAAATAAAGGCTGTTCCAGTGGTTATGCTGTTCAAAAACGGAGAGAAATGTGAATCTGTGGTTGGTACAATGCCGAAAGATTTCTACGTAGCTGCCATCGAGAGGGTCCTGAAGCAGTAGCCATTGCTCGAGTAATGCATAAAGCCTGGTATAAAGATGATGAACTAGAGTTTAGATCTGTCATCGATTTTAAATTTTGTACATATTTGAATTGTCACCAAGAGACACATTCTATATAAGCTGTTCTGGTGTACGCGGTCTTCATCCCATTTCATCTGCATTTTGATTTTTTTATGTGTAACAAAATTTCCTTGTGGTTTTGTCTTTTAGAACGCGTTGCTTATTTCCTTTTAAGTATAAAGTAGAAGAAATTGAAACTGATAACGTGTTATCTTTATGCTTACCATGTGTGATATTGTCGCAGTGAAAAACTTTTGTACAGATTCCAAACAAGGACATCTATGCCTGGAATCCCATGATCTCAGCTTATGTTAGATCTTTCGGCTTCCTTAACGTTACACATTGATTTTAAGATTTATTTTGGTCTCTAGTCCCTGTCCTAATTGCTGCACTTGTGCTAAAAAGCTTGCAGAAATCTAGTCGATGGGAAGAAGATTCATGTTTTGAAATTGGGTTTTGATTGGGATGTATTTGTGGCTGCTTCTTTATTTATATGTACTCCAGATTTTGTGTATTAGATTATGTATTCTTTCCAAATTCATTTTTTCTAAACTTTCAAAATTCTAAAAATTTTTTTAAATTGATTGAAAATTTAGATTAAATTAGTTTATTTAAAATTCTAAAATTTATTAAAATCATCAAAGTCTTTAATTGAACGAAATAAAATCTAACATTTATTAGGGAATATTAAATTTTTAGTCAAACATCAAATAAATATATCCATTGGAATACATAAATAAAATTGAAAATTTCTACAAATACAATAACAAAACATGTTTCAATACTTTTATTAATGAAAGTATTAATTTAAATAAAATTCTAACAATATCATTCAAATAAAGTTCTAATCAGGATTTATTCATAAAAGAAAAATTATAATTAAATAATTAAAATCATCTCAGATAATTTCATTTATATGCTCATCTGTTTCTGGAATATCCTCGATCAGCCCAAATTTATTATATGTTACAAATTCACCTATATCACAAAATTAAAGGTGAGATAAACTCAATAAGTAAAAATATATGCATAATTAATTTAATGCATTACCGAATTTCTATGCTTAAAGTTACATACTAGTTGAAATTCATTTTCCAACTCTACCAAGCTTTAGGCTTTCATTAGCCATCGCAAGGTTTCATGCGTTCAGGCTTTCATTAGCTATCTCAAAATTTCTATGCGTTTAGACTCTCATTAGCTATCACAATATACTTTCTGTCAATTCCATCAGATTCACTCGCATACAAGATAACCTATCAATTTTTATCTTTACTTAATCATATATCAATATCTAATCATGTTTGTACAATTTTAAATAGCAGGATCAAAATAATACTATAAAGTCGCAAAATAATTAAAATAAGAGTTTGTTTTGTGATGTAGGGTCAATGGCCAAAACGTTGAAATCAATATATTTACTTACCTGAATTCTGAGAAAATAGAAATTCTAGGGTTACCGTAGTCTTCAAATAATCTAACATGCCTAAATGATTAATAGTGGTTAAATTCCTTCTAAAAAATAATAATCCTTGAAAAAAATTGAGTAGAAATTTTTTACCGATAAAATCCTTAAACAGAACGAGGTTAAAATTGGATTGATCTATAAAAATTTAAGAGAATTTCGGGTTGAAATTGGACTAGGTTGGGTTCGAGTTGGTTCAACAGGTTCAGTCCAATTTGATCTGGTTTAGTCTAGTTTGGTGTGCCATGAATTTTAATTGAGTTGGGTTGGGTCAGGTCGAACTCGTACCCAATATTAGAATTTTCTATTTACTTTATATATTAATGGTTAAGTCGTAAAACTTATTATACTTTAATTTCATATTAGTGAATTTATCATTTACTTGTAGGTTTTTTTTTTTTTTTTTCTGATTTCGTGTACAATTCTCATTGGGAGACAATAAATGTTATTGTGTTTGTTCTCACTGAAAAGTCCAAAGAAAGGAAAGAAAATTTGCATAGATTGTGGATTCCCACTTGAGTTTGGCTTCTCTTGAGCCATTCACCATGGTCGCTTTTGAGATTACCAAATGGACACAAAGTGAAAGCGAGCAAATTTGCAATGTTCAGTCTTCTTTGAATTTCATTTTTGTCTTCATGTGCTTAGCATATGGTTATCTAAAGAGCAAGATGTGTTGTAGTTGTCTTAAAAAAATGACACGTTTTATTGATAGGCTGACTCAACTGATAGGCTGACTCGATTGTTAATTTTCATTATTATAAAAACGTGTATTGTTAAAAAATTCATTTTGCCATGTTTGTAGACTATGGTTTTCTTTTTGAACAAAAACTATACATTCAATATAGAAAACAACATAAAATTATCTCATCTTTCTTCTTCTCCTTACAGCTTTGCATTTCTTCACTCCCGTATCATGAAAATGAACGGAAATAAACAATACGCCCTAAAGCTTGGCTTGGGATCAAAATTTGCTCGAGATTAGAGTTGTCGAAAATGCTGTTTTATTTGTGCTAATTTTAAGATTATAAATTTAAGGTTGGCAATTGGTTTAATTGATGACATGAATATGGCCAAATAAAATAGTAATAATTTCTTATTAATTTTGTGACGTTTTAAACTCCTGAAATTATGAATGGTAAAAAAGTAATGTGCACTTTATATTAATAAATAAATGAGGAGAAGTCATGTGGTAAGCCCACTGTCCCCAACTCCACTCTCTCTCATCTGGTCGACATCTTTTGACGGCCAGGATTTGTCGAACAAACAATGACGTCATCGCTGATCAAAAGGCATTCTTAGTTTCAACGCATTTTATTTTTCGCTAGATCCGCGTGTGACGCCACGTCATCATCTCTTAGTTTATTCGTGTTGTGTACAGGTGGCATCCACGTCATCATTCTCTTCCTCCCTCTCTTCTCTCTCTCTCTCTCTATATATATATATGTGTGTAAGATGTTTTCACTTTCCAATCACTCCAACTTCTTCAACGCCAATGTTCTCCTCCAACTCACCGCCCTTCACCCAAGCTCCGGCTGGGTCAAGCCGCCGAATGTCCCAAGAGCAGGAATTCTCAGTCATCGTGACGGCGCTGACTAACGTCGTGTCCGGCACTGTCTCCTCTGACGAATGCCTACCCCAGCTTGACCTCTTCCACTGCCCACCGGAATGCGGCGCTATTTCTGCACCCAGTTCGAGTACCGATGCCATAATGGCGACGGTTGATTCCGACACGTGTCCGATGTGTAAAATCAATGGGTGTCTAGGCTGCAAGTACTTTTTCCCGCCATCCAAAGGGGAAGAGAAAAAGGGGGCGAAGAAAAGGTTGAAGAAGAACTTCAGAGGGGTGAGGCAGCGCCCGTGGGGAAAATGGGCCGCCGAGATTAGAGACCCAAAGAGAGCGGCTCGGGTCTGGCTCGGCACATTCAAAACTGCTGAGGATGCTGCTCGAGCTTACGATAAAGCTGCCATTGAATTCCGTGGTCCTCGAGCTAAGCTCAATTTCCCCTTCCCGGATAGCTCGTTGAACCAGAATTACTCCGTTCCGGCTCCGGAGCCAGAATTCAACCAAAACCATGGAGAGGAGACTCGGACGAACACTCATTTCTCGTCGCAGATGGAAGGCAGTGGGAACGTGGAGAATGAAAGTGCATTATTACTGGAGACAATCGGAGAGGAAGACATACATGAATGGATGACGATGATGGATTTCGACACCAATTCCTCGAATTCTGCTAGTACTGGAAATACTCTGAGTTCTTAGGTTATTAGTTTGAAAAAAGAAGAGAAAATTCTGTCGCCATATTTTCAGAACAGAATTTTCTCATTTTTTGACCCTCAAATAATCGATTGTTACCCAAAAAACATTAAATCAAATTGCAGTCAATTCATCACGTTCTGCTTTTTTTATTATCATTTTCGGAGAGTACCAGGTTATTGAATTAGAATGACTAAAATTCATTATCAACTCTTAATTATCTCCAAGCTTAAATTAACAGCTCAACTAAAAATCCCAGCTCCAAACCAAATAAACTTAATATTAGCAAATCAAAGATGAAAGATTTTCTAAAATTGAGTTATTATATATATTTTTAATAAATAAATTTAATTAAAATTAGATAATAGGTGATTTTGTTTAATTATTTCTAAATTCGAGCTAAAAAAAAAACATTCTCATCCAGAAGATCAAGAAGAGCAAATGAATATACAGTGACAAGTTTTGTCCTTCGTGAGATTTAAGCACGTGCTTTTATGTTTAATTCGTAAAGATGTTGAACATGTGACTCACGTGCACGTTAGAGTCATTAAAAAGACATGTAAACTAAACATAGGATGAAATGATCGGGCCACGTGGAATGGAAGAGGTATTACTATTACCTTAAAAATTGCAATTGTGTAGGTGGTCGACGTCCGATAGCAACGGCATCGTTTTGATCGAGAAAACCAACGCGTAAAATGATAAAAAATGATTTGCAGCACTTGAATCACGTGCTGTAATTCAAATGTCGGAACATCCATATTAACAAAGTGGAACATGTGAATTGTACCAGAACACTATGCTTTAATTTAATAATGTCCTTAGATTGATTACCCATAAGCCTGTTTGGTTAGAGACGTGAGGGTTTTCTCAACTTAGATAACATGTTGTAGTAAAGTTTGAGGGTTTTGGATTTGAAATTCGATCTATAACTTATTTTTTAACAATACGGTATCAAGTAAGCATTTTTAATACCCTTTTAATCTAACCGCTCTTTGATGATTTGGGACATAAATTAACTGTCATGCGTCGCGTTTTGTTTCGTAAAAATCATATCTTTGTTTTATGTGCTACAAAATTAAGGCCAGCAAAATTAATTTATAGAAAATTAACAAAACAAACTCTATAATTTGATATTCGTAACACGACAAACATTGAAAAAAAATCATGAATAACTAAAATTTCAAACTATAAGAAAAGAAAGACATAAACCTCGCAGTTACGTTTTAGGTCAAAAAACGTTAAGGCAAATACTAGAGTCAAGTTTTCTGCTTAAAAAACGTTAAGTATGTCACCCGAACCTCTAACAGATGTCCAATGATCAACTTTAAAGATTCTTCAACAATGATGGACGTCCAAAGCTGATTCACGAGGAGGCAAATGTTTGATGCGAATCAAATTAGCTCTGATACCAAATTATATGAATAAGAATAGTTTTGATTCCAAATTATGGGCAACGGAATCGGCAACAAGCCGAACACTTTGATAATAAATATGAAAAATATGGATTAAGGGAGAAGAGAATAGAAGTAGAGGGAGGTCGGACCGAAATAAGATGGTCAGAAAACAAAGAGAAATAACAGATGATCAAGTAGAAAATGTTAAAAGAAGAAAAAAATATGACTGTTGGATTAGATTAAGGGTCGTCCGATATAGAAGATGAACGTTGACGTGAGAGATGAACGGTTGTGATGAAATAGTTGGAACTGGAAGACCTTCGACTTAAGACGAACGCCCCTCGTTCTACAACAAACGTCCCTTGTTTCATAACAGACGTTCTTCGTCGTACAACGGACATCCTTCGACTTAAGACAGTCATTCCTCCACTTATGGCGTCATTTAACATTGAGGAACGTCCGTGGATGTTAAGGAACATCTATTGATGTAGAGAAACAACATCGTTTAATATTAAGAGACGTTTATATTGACGAAAAATATAACTGCGAAATTAACGTTTTTCTTTTTTCTTTTTTCTTGGTTTGAAGATTTTAGACTTGGGTAATTATTTTTCCAGATTTACTGTATGACTTATGCTAATTTTCCTTAATTTTTTTAAAACATTTCAAAAAGGTGACAGGAGATTCAAACTTCATGTTCTTCGTTTAAATGAATCAGGCTGGCTGATCATGATTCTTGACCTGGTCAGCTCATGCTGTCAATGGAAGTCTAAAATCCACTCCTACTTTCAAGCTCTGCCCTCCTCTCTCTCTCTCTCTCTCTCTCTCTCTCTCTCTCTCTCTGAACCTTGAAACCCAAAAGTAATGCAGTAAACCGTCCTTTTCCGTAGGGTACTCGTTCCTCTCTACAGAAATGTCCCTCCCCATCTTCCTCCTCTGCTTCCTCGCCCTTCCATTTATCTCCCGCTCTCTCTCCGACTCTCAACCCGATCCTCGAGGTACCTTCATCTCTCTCTCCGTTTCTCTTCTCTGATTGCGAATCAATATTTCTTATCTTCATCGATCCATCATTATACTATGTTTCAGGCTACCTTCTAAACTGTGGAGCTACAGATGACGCAGACAAGGTGAAGGTGGGAAAGCTCCAGTATATTACAGACAAGGGTTTCGTATCCGTCGGAAATACAACAAAACTTTCCGACCCAAATCTGGTTCCGATTTTGTCCACATTACGTTATTTTCCTGAGGAATCAGCTCGGAAATATTGCTACGTGATTCCAGTCCTCAAAGGAGGAAAATACCTGGTTCGAACGACGTATTACTATGGAGGCTTCGACGGCGGAAATGAACCTCCAGTTTTCGACCAGATTGTGGATGGGACGAAATGGGGGACGGTCGATACGACGGAGGATTATGGGAATGGGCTAAGCTCTTTCTACGAGATAGTGGTTGTGGCGATGGGGAAGACGATGAGCGTTTGTTTGGCCAGAAACCAGAAAACTGTTTCCAGCCCCTTCATCTCTGCTCTTGAGTTGGAATATATGGATGACTCGTTATATAACTCTACTGATTTTACAAACTATGCTCTTGCAACTGTCGCCAGAAGTAGTTTTGGAAATGACGTTGATGTTATTGGGTAAGATTCAAGGAAAGAACCTGATTTTCTATTTGAATTTTTTTTATTTTACAGAGAAATTCCTGGTTCTTAAATGGTTTTTGAAGACATTGCTATGTAAGAATCAAGAAAAGTGCATATAGCCTTTGGCAGCCATTGATGGGCTGTTAGTTTTTATCCACGAAATTATTCCTTTTGGTAGATAGAATCGGAGTTCAGTAGGCAAGACTCTAATGGGCTATGGATGAAACTGTGATTTCTAGGTTTCCAGATGATCAATTCAACAGGCAATGGCAACCCTTCATGGACCAGAACCCATTTGTAGAGAGTCAATCCAATATAACTTCTTCAGATTTCTGGAACCTGCCGCCATCGAAGGCCATGAACTCCGGCATCACGACTAGCCGAGGGAAGTCGCTGGAAATCGATTGGCCGCCATTTGAGTTGGAGAGCTCAAGTTACTACGTTGCTCTCTACTTCCAGGACAATCGATCGCCGAGCCCTTTTAGCTGGAGAGTGTTCAACGTTGAAGTAAATGGAAAAAGATTCTTCACAAATCTGAACGTCACCGCTGAGGGCGCGACTGTTTATGGAACGCAATGGGCTCTTTCTGGGCAGACCAAGATCGTCCTGTCTCCGGCAGAGGACATTCCAGTTGGGCCTGTGATTAACGCCGGGGAGATCCTTCAGATTGTGCCTCTGGGAGGAAGGACATTGACGAGAGATGGTATTTCTTCGCCTTCTTCCGCTCTTTCACGAACCCATCGTTGGAGGAAGAAGATTGAGCCTAAATCTCTCACATTTGATCATTCATTGCAGTGATGGCGATGGAGGAGCTGGCTAGAAGCTTCAACAACCCACCGCCGGACTGGAGTGGCGACCCTTGTCTCCCAAAAGAGAATTCCTGGACTGGAGTCACCTGCTCTGGAGATAAATTCTCGCGAGTTGTTTCTCTGTAAGTTTCTCTGATTACAGCAGTCAAAATTGAAGACGTGACTTTTAAAACTGAAGACGTTGCTTCTTTCGTGAAGGAATCTGACAGATGCTGGGTTGTACGGTTCATTGCCTCCAAGCATAGCCAATTTGACTGCGCTCACTCATCTGTAAGTTGCTACAGTTTCTATTTATGTTTTTAACTTTTCATTGGCTTGGATGCGTGTTTGTTCAATGGGGAACTGGGTTTTGAAGCTGGCTCGGAGGCAATCATCTTACTGGCACCGTTCCAGACCTGAACTTGTTGAAGGAGCTACAGACATTGTATGTTTTTCATCGACAAAATCAATAAACTTTTCTTCTCAGTTACACCCACTAACTGACCTGTGCCATCTTTACTGCCATTTTTCCATTTGGTGATGAAGGCATCTGGAGAATAATGAATTTGAAGGTCCATTCCCGCAACTTCCCAAAATTCGAGAAATGTGAGCTTCAATTTTCTATTTGCAATTGCGTCCTTAGATTACTTGGGTAACAATTTTGTTGGGATGGTAATTCCAGATTCCTCCAAAATAACAAGTTTGATGATGGTGCCCCTAATCAACAGCAAAACTAAGCCATAAACATTCAGTGAGTACTTTCATTCGTGCTCTTATTCTTCTGCTGCTCGTGGACATCTCTATCATCTCATTACAACTTTCTTTGTCTTTTAGGGTGTAAATCTCAACATGCCTATCAAGGATGGCAGATGAGCTTCATACGTATTCTGTACCAGATTATGACAAAATGGGGATGTTTTTCTTTGCCTCAAAGAACGACCAATTTGATCCATTGCAGAGTGAACTTTGTAGGAAGTCTTTAGTTCGGAAAAGTTTACCAGTTCATGTGTCTATACTCACATATTATCATCAATTTTTAATCAATAAGGCAAGTGTTATTATAACTTCGCTAAAATAAACAAACAGATACATGTGCAAAGCAGAGAACTAAAGACATCTCATTGACTACATGTGATCATTTTCAAATAATCAAACAAAATAGTATACTAGTGTCACATCCAATGATTTCTGAGTTTTCCCTAATTTCCACAAATCATCGTTCCAAGAACAGATGGTTTTACAGCGGATTATCTTAAACTTTATCCAGACAAGTATGGTTGAGGTGACTCATGTCATTGACCAATTTGATTCAAACAAAACGAGGTAGAACCAAAATATTTGGATCCTGCTAGTTTTATCAATATCGTCGAGTTCATGAAATGCAACAGAATGAACGGGGAGGTTGAAAGAATGAACATCCTAAATGCATTCTGGCACTAAATTTAGCAGTCATGCAAAAATGTATGGAGTACAGCAAAGAATCCACGTAAAGAAATTTAAGACATTGAATAATACCACCTGTCAGTAATGGCAACTAGCATACAGATAAGCATATTTTTTACTCTTGTTTATGAATGAAAAAGGTCTTTGATCCAAATGAACTACGTCAGACAAATCATTAGAGATATAATTGAAAAAGGACGTTTCCTAAAAGGTGTGAATTCATATTAAGAGTGAACAAGTGCAGAAAAAAACAGCTCTGAAATAATTAACATTAAGAAAATAGATACCATACATTATAATTCAACAGAGAGCCGATTGCAGTTAATTCAATGGGAGCTTCAGTTGACAGGATCCAGAAGAGATGTCCAGTCTAGCACTTTACACTAA
The DNA here is from genome assembly GCA_022433065.1 of Begonia loranthoides. NCBI lineage: Eukaryota > Viridiplantae > Streptophyta > Magnoliopsida > Cucurbitales > Begoniaceae > Begonia > Begonia loranthoides. Next base: position 4,048,730 of record CM039471.1, read on the forward strand.
GCCCAATTGAAACAAAGTTTCATTGAACATGTATAACAGAAGATGCTATTAATGTTTATTCTACCAGTAGTCTCCACAAGAGCATTTTCCATCCTTAAAATGATGAAATCGTTTGTTGTCCCTAACAATTAATTCCCTCCCTACAATCCTGGACATAATTTTAATGGCATTGTGACAGTCACCACAGATCCGGAGGTTCTTAATGATCCTCAGAGGCATTCGCGCAGGAGTACTGATCAGGCCATATGCAATCGCCAATCTCTCACTATGATACAGCAAAGCTTGCTCCTTAGCCTCTTGATCAATGTCATGAAGAACATATCGGGTATCCGGCACATAACCCTGATCTTTCATGCTTTTTAAGGCTATTAACTTCTCATCATCTTTGAAGAGAGTTGGATTTCGAAATTCAATAATTCTGTTTTTCCCATCGAGCATACTAATTGCTGTTCGCTTTTTTGGTGGAGGTGTTGGGATCTTATTTGGAACAGCCTTTTTGGGGTCTATAAGAATAATTAGCTCTTCTGCATAATCTTCAAGGTCAATATCTCCATGAATACGAGCATATTTCTGTAATGCCTCCCAAAACTCTACTGTGGGCTGAAAGGGCAGTTTCTCAATGTATTCTAACAGCTCATTAAGATGCCCTGGCTCTCCAAGAACGCCTAGAAGCCCCAAATAATGATCTACGCCCGGAGTAATGTTGTAATCTTTCTTCATCGAATCAAAATGGAGGAATCCTTCTTCCACAGCAGCAGCACTAGCACAAGCTGAGAATACACAGAGGAAGGTTTGTTCACTAGGTTGCAACCCTAGTTTCTTCATCTGCTCAAACAACTCCAACCCGTCATCTCCCAGTCCATTTTCAGCATAACCTTTCATCACCAAATGCCAAGAGTCGATACTTCTGTCTGGCATATGATCGAATACCCTACGGGCGTCCATCATGCTCCCACACCTACCATACATTTCAAGCACTTTATTGTTCAGCTGCAGCTCACTTCTACACGACGACTGTAAAAAGAAATCATGAACTACTTTTGCATTTTCTAATGACTTTGATTTCCCACACAGTTCAAACAACGCATAGAAACAATTCGCATCACCTTTGACCCCTTCTTTCATCAATTCAATGGCTTCTTTAACCTTACCCTGTCCACATAAACCCCTCAAGTCCTCTATTGAAGGAGTACTTGAGACTTCATTCCGTAAAGGCTCAGCCTGTTTAGCAACTTGATTATCCCATTGATTATGGTTCTGCACCTGTGGGTTCAACTGATTGGGTCTTGCTGACTGAGGGAAACTCTGGTTTTGATTGTTCCATTGGTTCGAACTTCTTGGTTGCTGATAGTTCAGGTTCTGAGAATTCCAAGGAACAGGGTTTTGATACTGATGATGGCTCTCAGTCTGAGAATTCCATTGATTAGACCTTCCACTATCAGGATAATTATGGCTCTGCTTCGGATATCCAGGATTCTGGAAGCTTTGGTTCTGACTCTGAAAGTTAGACTGATAAGTAGAACTTCCAGGCTGGGAATAATGCTGATTTAGGGCCTGAGAATTCCACTGATTATCAGGCCTTCCACCTTGAGAAACAGATGCTCCGGTCGGACTCCATTGGTTAGGATTTTGGTGACCCTGAAAAAGCCTAGGATCAGAGGCGGACTGCTGCTGTTGCTGAGGAGGTCTTTGGTATTCATTTGGAACAGCAGAAGTGCTCAAGGCTCTAGTCAAGCTTGATCTTTGGGTACTGCGACTGAAGAAGAAACTACAATGGCGTGACAGTTGTACGTTGAAGGAGGAGCGAAGGATCCTAGTGCCCCTGATGGCCATGAGAGACGACATTTCTGAGAGAATGGCTTAAACCCTAACACAAATCCAAACAGCAAAACTCCTTTCAGAGCGTAGAAGACAATACTCACCCAATGAAGCTGGTATTTGGATCTTTACCCGTATGTCATCGGGTTGGGCTACGGCCCAAATCTTTGTTCGATGAGATTGAGAATTTATGATTTTATTTTAATGGACTTCAAAAAAATTGCTTTCTTAATTTTTTTTTCAACTTATTTTTTGTTGATGTTTAGCCAATTTTGTTTATTATTTTTAATTATGTTATTAATTATTTTATATAAAAAAAATAATATATAAATTAATTTTTAAATTACAAATTAGTTGAACGAGAAAAAATTATTAAATGATCTACAGTTGCAACGCATCATAGGTGTTAGAGATCGAACGATAATCGAAAAAAGAAAATACGATGTGGGACACCAAATTTACGTGGAAAAACTCTTTCAAGAAAAAAATCACAGGCAGAGAAATAATCTATTATAAAAATTCAAATAAAATTGCGAGTTTTATGACTCTAGCTTACATTAATTTATAGAGAAAACAAAACCCTAAATGAGATTTATAATGTGGACCCACCGGCCTAGCCCAATAAAATTCGGGTCACACCGAAATCTAACAATAGGTTATGGAACGTGTCTCCCACAACATAATACTTAACGTATTAGATATAACACTGTACAAATCAATACGCACAGAGTCTAATATACATCGTTTATGACTAGAACTACTAGAATATCCAATCCCGTTCGTTCCCTTTGCTTTCGTTTGTCAAAGTTTGCCCTTTGATTGTTGGTTTCTTTCAAATATTTGCCAATTGCGTCGCCTAATAATTTTTCATGAAGAACGAGATACGAAATGTCATCTATCATGACATAAACAATGGACTTGCATCTTTGCTCATGCATCAAGTAGAAATCAGCATTCAAGAACAAAAGGCAGGGGCCCAATATTGAAGGGTTTATAATCCTGAAAGTCAAAGTTTTGACCATGACAGTATAAGACAAAATTGGGGGTACCAAAATAGGAGAGAAAAGAGGAGTAATTTGAGGGCATAATGCAAAGCAACCCCCCAATAAAGAAAGCCAGAAAACCCCCAATCTTCTTGATCTAACATTGTAAAATGAGCCTCCATTGAAGAAGACTAACTTCTTTATGAGACTCTGAAATTGACTGTACTTTTAAATTGGACTACTACAAGACAAGCTTTGCTCACGAGATGGGAGACCAAGATGGAGACTTTGCCTTGATCCTACACATGTTGTGTAAATACATTTATATTTTGCTTCGACTTCACAGATTTCCCAGTTGTCAAAAGCTGGATTTTGGCCAGCCATTCAAAGTCTCTGCAAATCTAATCTAGAATAAGGAACCCCATGTGTGGATTTGAGCTCAATAGCTGCCATGCTTATGGAGTTTAGTACTTGGTTACTCAACCAAACTTGGGTTAACACCAGAACGAAGGATGAGAACATCCAAGGTTGTAGAAAAAGAAGTCAGTACTTTGGTATTGAAAAGACAAAACATAATGGCTGACTGTTGAGTAATTGTCTCGCTGGGGGGAAATGCTTATCTTTACTTTGTTTTCTTTTAATAGAAACAGACAAATCTAAGTAACATGGATGTCTAATTTGCAACTCTAAAACAGAATCTTCCCCTTAAACAAATCTATTTACCTTTAAAGCAGCCATGGTCAAAGTCAGAAATTAACAGCTAAAAGGAGCTAAGCTTTGTTCTAAACATGTTCAATAAATAGCAGAAAAGTGTAGTGCAATTATTCAATGGATCCGAGAATTTCTTTCTCCAATGATTTTGTGGAAAGCCAACCTGCAATGAAGATGGAGAAGAGCATCTACAGAGAAGCACCAGTTTCTTCAGACTTTGAGTTCACTGTTAAGAACAAGAAGATGATATCGGCTGATGAGATCATCTTTGAGGGTGTGTTGCTGCCATTGAAGGACAATTCCAGGATGACTTTGAGAGATGAACTGCAGGTTGAAGATGAGTTTGAGGGAAATTGGCCCAAAATCTCCAAGAGCTCAGGATGGTGGAAGGAAAGGCTGGGATTCAAGAGAGCTTCTCACATGGCAAAGAAAGTAAATAAAAGTGAAGGGGTTTTGCAGAGAGTAGATGAAGAAAAAAGACAGGTTCAACTCTCTCTCTCTCTCTCTCTCTCTCTCTCTCTCTAAAGTCTTTATTCATTTTAATGGGTTCTTTTCAATTACATTGTGAAGGAAGCTAAAGTTGGAGAATAGTGGAATCAAATGGCAGTCTGCTGCAAAGATGAAAGAGACATTAGTCAAAACAGTAGTAATAGTAGTGTGAGAGGATTAGTTAAAAAGGTGTTGGATAAATAAGCTTTTTGCACATCTGATTGCTTTGTTTGGTTCTGTACAAACTGTTTTGAGTTGAAAACCTTTCAAGAATTTGACATCCAGCTATCAATTTAAATTCTGTACCTATTTTGCTGCCCTTTGTCAAGACATTAAGTCCATCTGTAAGAAGCACAAATTAGAGCTTACTTTGAGAATTATTTCTACAACCTGCTTACAAGATAATTTCTGAACAGATATGCAGCACAAACTTCTTATTTCTTACCCACAGGGAGGGGGAAAGAGAGAGAGAGAGAGAGAAAGAGAGAGAGAGAGAGAGAGAGATGCCGATCAAACGGGATGACATTCAATGATATTTCTATTTCGACAACATTTCAAACCAATTACGCAGATGGTAAGAGTCATATCTGGAATTAGTACAACATACACAAGTCAGAGATGAGAGTACTAGACTCACTATATCAAAAAACTAACATTCTCCTCTAAAATTGCAGGAAACCCAGATAGATTATTGCATTCTCTATTTTTTGCCTGTAAAAAGACAACAAAAACAGAAGTTATGATCATGTAAAATACTGATGAGATAGTGCAAAATATTTGATAATAGTACTCCATAGACATAATTTCAGGAAAGTGCAATACCGTTAGATGCTCTAGTTCTTTGGACTCTTCTTTTCGTCGGATTAATGTCTGAGCCATTGACACTCTCTGACTTTTCTTCCTGCTCGTCTGCCCTCTTTCTCTTCCCGCTTTTTTCCAATGGATTAATGTCTGTACCATTGTCATTTTCTTCCTCTTCTTTAGTCTCATATGCCCTGATTATATATACCTATAGAAATGTTTTTGAGAATTATAATGAAAATCGGTTTGGGGATTAATATCCAGACCTTCATGCTACAAAATAATTTGAAAGCAAGTTAAAAGGTTAAATAAGAAAAAGATTATCTACACGACCTTAAGTGCATAAATGCACTCAAAAGAAACACTTGCCTGACCAAAATCTGATAATTGGAACAATGTAATGGGTCTTTCAAATGGCAATCATGCAACTTTAAGAAGGTATAAGTTGTGGGGCTTAGAAATTGAACAGATTTTTTCTAAAAGACATACACAAGGACTGTAACTCTCTCACTTTCCAACAACATAACAGATTCACTGCCGATCTCCACAACTCTCTTTCTTTAAGGTATTAATCATTATAAAAATTTACAATCCTAGTATTATATTTCACGAATTTTGTACCCAAAACTACACAATAACAGATGTGCTTGTTTCCTTGTGTATTTTCAGACTCTAAATAGACTGAAAATTTCGTATGGTCACACACTCACACCACCATCTAGCCAAACAAACAAATCTTCTACGCATCATCAAAATAATCACCTTGAATTCAGTTGGTCTGACTAGCTGGAAAACCAATGCATCCCCATCTACTAGTTGGTGTTCAATAGAAAAACCTCTCCAACCACCACTAAGACCATTTTTATCACTAAGGTATTTTGCAGAGAAATCATTTCCATCCTCATCCACCAGGGTCATCATTTTGTCTTGATGGGGAAGATGCTTCTTGCAAAAGTGATTGGGCAAACCCTGTCCAAAATTTCCAAAAAGCTATATCACCATCAGCATGAATGATAAATGCAGGCTCTTTGATAGACCAAGAAATGCAGGATCTTGATAGACCAAAAAATGCAGGATCTTTGATAGACCAAGAATATCATATAATAAATTTAGGTTCATTAGTTTCTATTAATTTTTGTACTCTCAAACAATTATGAATCAATTTCATAATTCAAAAGTCATCTGATTCTTGTATTTTTGTTTCTATTAATAAAACTTTAAATGAGATATTCTATGAAATACAATTTGATGAATATTGAATTCATGTTAAATTACTTGTACCTAATATTGTGATGACCCTCCCATAAAGAAGAAGAAACGCTTCCTAAATATAAGCTAAGTGCCTACTAAATGAGGAAAATTTTTTCAGCAGTACTCTGCGGACAGAAAACTTCTGTGAGACAGAGAAAATTTATAAAAAAGCATAAGAGCTTTTGGATAGAGACTTTAAATGAGTTATTCTCCACAATTTTTCTACAATCACTCTTAATCTGTTTATTTTTCTTCCCTAATAATGATCATGGTTCTCGATATGTGATGCCTTTAAACCATGCCCTATAGTTCAGAAGAAGCCACAATAACAAGATTTTTCCCATTATAATTCAGTGCATGCTTTCCATTAGAGCTGGATTGATAATTTGTCATTGAAATGGAAATTTATTACATGGAAACTTCATTGATCAGTTCATCAAGTTGCTTACCAGCCAAAATCCTCCAGTAACGTGAGACTGAAGCATGGGCTTCACAAAACTAGGGTACTTAGGTTCTAGGTCTGTTAAAATTTGCGATGCTCTTTCAATCGCATACTGTCTTACTTCATCTGGAGCATAGATTCTGTTCAACAAGTCTCTTCGTTGATAGCTCCTGTATATCGTATCAAAATAAGATGCCAATAAATAGCTTTATAACACGAGTGATTATCGGCTATAGACAAACCTTCGAAACCTTAAAGGCTCAATTGGTTCCTGCCACAATAAACTAATTAGTCGATCGCCATTAATCTAAGCATACCAAAGAAAAAGGAGGAAGAAAGATCTGACTTCCTTGTAACTTGGAGGGGGCTTATCAGCAAAACGACTAGACCTTCTGATAGTCAAAGAGGATGGATCAACTAGTTGACGAGGACGATTCATTTTCTTTACCTGAAACGTCCAAAAAACAGCTATAAATGTAGTATGATTAAAATATTAAAAAAAAAAGAGAAGGAAAGCCATAGGCAGCATGAGCAGAGCAAGAAACGCACAGGAGACGTCTTGGGACTGGAAGATTTAAGAGACTCGGCCAGCTTGCTCAGATTCAGCTCATCCATTCTCTTCTTGTTCTCGAGCAACCTCTGCCGCCGGCTTTCCTCATAGGTTAACATGGACTCAGCCATTTTTCTCCCCATCCAAAGCAGCAAGACTGAAAACCTCCAGAGACTAAAGGAAAATCAAGTGGAAGCAGAAGAAAGGGGAAAAACGAACGGAGACAAGAGCCCAACAAAAATGGAAAGGACAAAAAAAGACCTTTGAGCTTGCTGAGAAAGCTACGAGCTTCGTTTGCCTCTTCTTCTGAAAGAGCTCTGCTGACTGCAGTTTGTAGGCGCCATCTACTCCCGACGTTTTGAATTCAAATTTGTTTCCTTCCACGATATGGACCTTCCTCTATCCTTTGTTGGGCCGGGCCAAGAACATCCACCATCGGGAGTCAGCCATTAGTACTTTTAAAAGAAAAAAAATTAACAAAACAATCACTAAACTATAATATTAATGACAAATCAATCACTAAACAATTTTTACTAATAAATAAAACACTCAATTATAAAAAATAAACTACGCAAATATCACCATTAACAGCAAACTTACTCTGAAAATGAAAGAGTGTGACGCTTCCTCTAAAAAATGTCTTATCTCATTCGCTTCGAACACTTTGCTTTGATCTTTTACTGAGTTTTTTAGAATACAAATTAGATATTACCACATATTTCCATTCAGAGAATCACAAATGAAGACACATGTTTCCTCTCAACAATTTCAGCATTTTATTGTCATATAATCTGAATTTAAAACAATAGTTTAAGAAAAACAATATAATTCAACGTTTTTCTTTTCTGATCTGTCATTCTCTTTTCTTTCTCGGGATTACTCTTCCTCAAAGACGTCAAATTGGTTAGAAGTATTCACAGTTTGATTGAAAAGACGTCGTCTTTCCTCTGCGGAAAGTTGTCGTCTTTCTTCTGCAAAAAGTCATCTTTCTATTGTGGAAAGTCATTTTTCCGTAGAGGAAAGTCGCATTTTATCTAAAGAAAGTTCTCTTTCCTGAGTCATATTCCAAGGATTCACTTTCCGCAGAGGAAAGACAACGTTCTACAGCAGAAAGACAACGTTACGCAAAGAGAAAAAAAAATTATTTAATAGAAAACATGACAATGATGTTTGCTCCGTTCATTTTCCATAATCGAGTGTTTTATTTGTTGGCAAAAATTGTTTAATAATTGACTTGTTATTTACTCCATAATTAAGTGGTTTTTTGTTAATTTCTCAATTAGAAATGTGACTACATTCATGCACCATTTGTAACAAAATAGAGACAGGAAGAGGAAATAAAACTACTAGAGAAATGTTTTTATTTGATTTATTGAAAAACTTGTCCTAACATTTTATAAAGGCAACTCGTGTTACCTTCCTTCCTTGTAAGAACCACAAAATTTTAAAATAAATAAAATTCCACGTGTCTGGATTCTACATGTCGAGTTGGTTCAACGTTTGAACTTGACCTATTTATCGCGACACCCGAGCATAGAGTTTTTAGTGAATAGGTGAAATGATAAAATTTGGGCTCTTTGAAAAATAAGGAAAATGGTGTTTCTTATTGAGTGTAATAAAATATGATTTTTATGGGAAGCGTGGATAGAGTTTTTACTCAAGAAAATAATTTTTTCCGCAAGTACACACTCACAAACCGAGAGAAAAAAGACGAAGATCGGCTGAAGGGTGAAAAACCGAAAGTTGAGGGAAGTAGTTTTCGGTCGAGGATCTGTGTTTTTGGAGCACCGATTCACAAAGTTTGTGAAGGAGGTTTGTGTCTAGAATCGGTTGAGGTAAGTCTAAGCGAGAGTCTGGATTGATGTCGAGTGTAGAGTCGAGCTTGTGAGTTCAAGGAAATCCAGTGCACAAGTGAGGGTTTAGGCCGTGAGAGGCGGAAACCCAGCCGAGAGAGGGACTGCCTCCTTCCTCTCGATATGGTCTGAATGGCGTTGAGTGTCTGAAGGGGTTTGGCCCTAGCGAAAGGATGTTGGTCCCCTGAGGGGAAAGACACCATTCTGTGGAGGAAAAATCAGGAAAGATGTTTTTCCGCGGAGGAATGATTCGGGTAGACAACATTTCGTGAGGGAATGAACCGGAATGTTTATCGTTCCCCGGAGGAACGAACCAGAGGACCTATCATTCTGAAGGGGAGTGAACAGGAAGGTTCACGTTCTGCGGGGGAAAGAACCAGAACGATGTTGTTCAGAGAGGGACAGAACTCATTCCGCAACAAAACGACACGAAGGACCAACGTTCTGGAGCGGGATGAACTTAAGTGAGCACTTGTTACACACATGTCAGCAGAACAAAAAATTAGCCAGGGACATGATGAACAGTGTTGTGGAACATCAGACCTTCTGCAGAAAGACACTGTAGCCATCCACGGGTCCACACGAGGGAGCCTCGCAGACACACTATCCTACTTTCGCGGATGCACTGTTCAACATTTGCGAAGGCACTCCTTTATGTTTTCGGATTCATTGTCTTCTGTTTTTCTTTACCGAATAGTTCAGTTTGGATTCCTAATCCCCGCTTAGGACCTATCTATTTCCCTGTTTTTTTGTTTGATGGGAATACTTGGATTTTTGTGTGATCAGGCTTATACGAATTTGGAGATTTTGAGACTATTCTCGATGAGACAGTTGCTCCTATCGGTAAGAAGGATCGTTGAAAAATTAGAGATTTTTATACTTTATGCACTGTATTGCATCATTGTTTTTTAACTAATATTTTGTGAAATACCACACTTGAAAACCCAGCGGAAACTGTTTCGACAGCACGTCATTTTTACGTATATATATGTTTTCTTACATTTACTTTATCGTACAAGGTATACTAGTTTATATTCAATGGATATGTTGGGAGGATGAATCATCTTGATGCTTTGGGCATTTGAGCACTAAAGCATCACGAGGATATCCCAAGCAATCTTCTGTGCGAGAAGATTGGTTGTTTGTACATGCGAAATGAGTAATAGGGCACCAGTGACATCTCATTGGGTTTGAATTTTGAAAGTTGAAATGGGTAATAAGGCGGTGATGATGCATTCCTCGGGTTTCAAATTCCAGAACATGATCAGGTTTTAGTCACACGGATTGGAATGTTGTTTTTTCATTGAGTTTTGTCATCTTAATATCATTCCATTTGACGGGTGGCGTGATGGCTCATAGCTCCGCTTGTCGGCAACCCTCGTTAACTTGGAACTTATAGGTAGCTAATTGAGAAGTGTTTATTCTATGATGAGTTCCAGATGAATCCTTATGTGACCATCCTTTTTCACTAATGACATTTTTCGGTAAATCCTTATGTGACCATCCTTTTTCACTAATGACATTTTTCGGACGAAAAATGATGTTGACATTTTTTTTTTAGGTATAGCTTCTATGTATACAATGAGTTTTTACAAAAGCCCTATCGATGGCCACAGACATGTTTTAATAAATTGATAAAGAGTTTTAATGATTTAAAATTCATGTACAGTAAAAAAAAAGCATGACTTGATTTTGAGAAAACATAAAACCATTTTCGCATGCATTGCATCTAGTCTAGATTTTCTTAATGAGTTAGTCACTCATCCCATATTTGTGCGATCATGGTTGTTGCCACATATTTAGCTTCAGTGCTAGATAAAATAACTCTGGGTTGCTTTTTACTACACTAAGATATCATTGTTGAACCAATGGTGAAACAATACCCAGAAGTTGAACGTCTATCTCTTACATCTCCTGCCCAATCAGCATAAGTGAATCTACTTAAAAATAAATTTTCACTCATTTTATACATAAGACCATGATCAAGGGATCCCTTTATATAACGTAGGATTCTCCTTACTGAATCTAAGTGAGAACTTCTTGGACACTGCATGAACTTGGAGACAATGTTAACAGAGTAGGAAATTTCAAGTCTTGTTATAGTTAAATAAATTAAACTACCAACAAGTTGTCTGAATCTTGTAGCATCTTTAATACTTCTCCTTCATCTTTCATTAGCTTGAAATATGGCTCCATGGGGGTAGCTTTTTCTTTTCACTCCCCCATGCTAAAACCTTGTAGAAGCTTCCTTCCATATCCTTTTTGAGAAATGAAATATCCTTGATTTAATTCTTGGCAGTAATTCGGTATGATTTCTCTTCTCTTGATTTTCCAATTCGAAGGTGCTTCTATTTATAAAAATTTCCTAGCGCTCATCCACTCCAACATTTCGGTCGACTGCTTCCTGACTGTTGCTTATGATTGTTATGTTTCTGGTTGACCACCATTTGCCATTGTCTACCGCAATTTCTGGTTGACCACACTTCATCTTAGTCGACAGCTCCAAAACTTCGAGCAATCTATAAGATTCCCGATCGACCGTACTTACTTCTCTGGTCAACCGCTTTTGCCAATTTTAGAATCTACTGCTCTTTGTAAGAATTCGAGTCAACCGCCACTATGCCTAGGTTGACCACTACTTCGTGTATTGCTTGGATTGACGGTTTTAAGTTTTAAGAATTAACCATTAACTACATAGACTTAACCAAAAACACATTAGATATATAAAATACTTTTTTTAGGGGTATTCTAATAAAAATTAATAACATACAAAATGATAATCATATTCAATTTATAAACAATTTATTGATATTAAATTCATTCATCATCAAAACAAATAAGCGTAATGTCTCTTAAGCTAACACATCTCGCAATAGGTCAATCTAATTTTCTCTTTAAACGATAGACCCATTTGCAAGTAATAGGCGAGCAATGTTTTGGTTTTGAAACCAAATCCCATGTCTCTTTCTTATTTAGAGCCTCAATTTCTTCTTGCATAACTAATTTCCATTCGAGACAATCTTTGGCTTCTTCATAGCTTGATGGTTAAGCATGAAACAATACTGCATTGATTTAGTTGTACCTCATAATCTTGGAGATAACTTGGTTGTCTTTTCTCCCTTGTAGGTCTCCTTTCTGCTTGTTCTTCATCATCAATAGCATTTGTGATGTTTGAAGTTGGGCTTTCATCATTGTTTGAGACCTCCAAGTTATCTTTAGGATACAATTGCAGATTGCTTTGATCATCATCAAGAGAGACTTCTTGAATAAAAGATATGGGGAGAGTAATATGATGACACTTCATCGAATACCACATTTCTAGAAGTAACAATTTTCTTTGTTTTTGAATCCATACATCTCCACCCTTTTCTACAAGAATCATATCCAACAAAAACACACTTCGTTGCTTTTGGTTCAAGCTTAGTTCAATTAGATTTTGGAACATGTACATAACAAATTGAACAAAATACTCGAAAGTAATTTACATTTGATTTTTCATCATATAAAAGCTCAAAAGGAGATTTTTCTAGACCAGGCCAAGGAGGTAAGTGATTTATTTTATGACATGCACATTGAATAGCTTCAGCCCAAAGTTCTCGAGGGAGATTTTTATCATGCAGCAATGAAAGACTCATAGAAGCAAGATGAGATAATTTCCTTTTTGAAACACCATTTTGTTAGGGTGTATTTGGGCATGTCATTTGGTGTAGAATAACATTTTTGCTGCAATATTGGAAGAAATCTTCTTACATATATTCTCTTCTATTATCTCTTTGTAAGCATTTGATTTTTTTCCCAAACTCCTCTACTGTATTTTAATCAAACTTTTATAATGCTTCACTCTTCTCTTTTAAGAATTTCACCCAAAGTATAACTTGAAAAGTCATCTACTACCACCATGGCATAATGATATCCACTATAGCTTGGTGTTTTTGTTAGTCCCATTAAGTCTAAGTCTGTATGAACCAAGTCAAACATGGTAGGTCTACGATTTGATGACTTAATGAAAGGAAGACGATGAGACTTGCCAAATTATCATCTTTGACAAATTACACCTTCATGAATATTTTGTAAGGTCGTTATAAATATCGTTATAACGTGTACGATATTTAGAAAATTAAATATCACACAAAAAAGTTAGTACTACGGCGTCTTAGGACGCCGCAACGTGCAGGCTAAATTTTGTCTTCTTTTCTTTGCAAGCTACGACGCCGCGACGTGTTATCTACGAACCACCGAGGCGCCCCGTCAGATTGTTAACAGCGAACGTGACAGCGATGTTGGATTTGTCATTTTCCTAAACGTCAGTGGTTAACTTGTTAGAAAATATATCACAGTAGTTGACTTGACATTGAGCGCAAACCACGATGGTTGATTTGTCATTTTCCCTTAATAAAATAACTACTGTATTATAGAATTAATGACAAATCAATCATTAAATAATTTTTTTAACAAATAAAATATTTAACTATAAAAAAAGAACATAGCTAATATCGCAGTTACGTTTTTTTGTTAAAAAATGTTGCGGAACGTTGTCTTTCCCCGCTGCAAAAAGTTGTCTTCCACTTCAGAAAGTCAATACTTGAAATAAGATTAAAGAAAAACGACTTTCCCCAGAGGAAGTATGATTTTTCTCTGCATCTTTCATCTGTAAATAAAGAACAAATCTATTGTCTTGTTTATGGAAAAACACATACAAATTTTAATTCTCTCATAGACAATAAAACAATTTTAAATTATTCATCATCTAAAACATTATATATTATTTTACAGAATCTTCTAAATTATAAAACTAAAAAAATTAAAGTTCACTCCATGGATATTAATTTTTTTCCATTAAAATCTCTGAAATATTGAGTTCTTACATTTCTTTTCATAAGTATTAATTATTTTCTATTGCGAGTTCTCTGAAACGATATGATCAAGTTATTTCCCTCAAATTAACAATAATACTAGTGACATTTATTTTTTATAGTTAAATATTTTTTTATTAACAAAATTTTTTTAGAAATTGACTTATCATTAATCTTATAATAAAATAATTTATTTGTTAATTTCCCTTATTTTAAATACAGAAGACAAAAAAATGTTAATAGTAAGAAAGAAGAAGCCCAACTGCAATGCTTAAATAGTACCTTCTACTTTGGAAAAAATGGACTCAAAATTACGTCCATAATTATTGTACGACAGTTGTGTAATTGGCAACTATAATCAACAACTAGACCCTGGTATAAAATGAAGAATAGGGACCGGGTGTAATAAATTTTGGTGTTGAGTTTTATTATTTGGGGAGGAGTAAGCAGTGTGTTGTCTTACAAGGCTTTCTTCACATGGAAAAAGTTGGAACGCTCCTTGTTGGCAGCATCAATGTCATCTGGAGATGCAACTGCCACCACCACTCCTTTCTCTCTAATTCCTTCTATCACTTCTCCAAACTCCCTGAAGTCCTTCAAGCTGCGCCACCAAAAGAAACATCATTTTTTCTCCTCTATAACCCATAAAATAAGTATCGACGGAGGATAGAGACTTCTTGTGTCATCATAGATAAGATCTCAACAGTTCAAATCTAACTATGATCCATATATCACTTTGAATGCCACCGATTTTCTCACTATAACGTGAACCCTCGAAGCAAAATCAAAATTTTCTTTAATTATTTGGAAATTCAACAGAGGCATATCTACACAGGCATCCATAAGGTAAGGCGTGTCCTCGCAGCTTAGAAGAACTATTAACTCAAATTTCATTAATTGGTGACATCAAATCACATTTACCTGGTTGATAATATTTCTTCACGTCTCCTTTGCCTTTCTTCTTCAGTTATTCCCAATAAATACCTCAACAAGCTGAAAAAATAAAATAAATAATAAACTTTTTAAGATGAGAGTTATCATAATAAGTTAAGAAATGCTTAGAATTGGGATTCTCATCCAGTAAATCAAGGGAGCACAACAAATAGAAAATATTTCATACATTATATACCCAAAAATTTCTGCATTGAAGGAAAAAAAGTTCGCAGTGAACACAGAGGGCGTTGACAACACACCTGCTATAACCTTTCGCATCAGGGAGCTGATATGAATCAACGTCTCCAATGGTTCCAATTATGGCTTTAGTAAGAGTATCTTCGTCCATTTCCAATTCCCGTAGAAAACCCCCAGTTCCGTCATACACATCAAGTGTTTTTAGTAAATTGGGGTCTCGATAAGATAAGAATGAAAATACTCCTGCCGATAAAAATCTGTACTTGTTACAATGAAGTACTAACTCGGTATTATGCACTATGCAAACACAAGTCGTATTCAAACACCATGAAGCGCAAAGTACCCGAATGAGTATCGAAGTCACAAAATCCTCCGTAAGCTCCACCACTAACTCTAACACGATCCCACAACCATGTATTGCTAATGTGTTTTGATATAACATGGGCACTGCCAGTAAGCTGATAGCCTAAATCATAAATATTGGCTGCTTTTCCTACATAGTTAACCTGCAGGACATAAAAATTTAGATAGCACAGTTAATTAAGTTCACAAGAAAAAGTAACAAAAAGGACACTCACCTGGGTTGGAATCACAATAGCCTCATTCTCTGAAGGTAGGCGCGCATTCCAACTACTTGCTTTAATAGAAGATTTATCAGGAAGCAGATCAAGAAACCTACAAACAAACTTCTCTGACTTTGAAATATTTTTCCCATCAGAAGTCAAGTTAACCAAGCAACCATTTCTAGAAAGAAGAGAACGACGAATCTCCTCGAGGGAAGAGGATATTCCATCCCAATCCTGATCAACTTTGTCTTCAAGAGTCTTTAGGAACTCCAGGTAACTACAAGTTCACATTGAAAGAAAAGAACAATATTAATATTTTACTCTCCCGTATTAATGCAGACGTATACAAAAGTGTCTACACAATAAACCCATTTACTTTTTTTTCTTTCCTTATGTAGGTTAGAAAACTTAACTATGACAAACTAAAAAATGCATGGACCAATGCAGTTAATGACAGCTGCTTCTTAATTATTTCATAGACTAATGCAAAGACTTGAATTTGAACTTACAAAACATTAAAATTCAAACCTTACACCACCCATTTGTTCAGATATCCACCCAGCAACGTTCAATTTTGCATCCATTCTAGCTGCAGCTATTCCATGCCCGCTACCCCTTATTCGGTTCTAAATCATACAATATATTTAATATATCATCTTGCATGATTCAGCTATTTATTCAAATAATGACTATATATTACCTCCATCCTTGCTTTGCTCTGGGAAACGAATTGTCTAAAACGTTGCTGGTCACTGAATTGTACTTCTTGCAGAACACAGTTAATCTACAATCAAGTGAAAAAGTCATGAGCATTCAATCAATCTATCATCTCCAGACAGCCTTAATTCAAACATTACACTCTTGGTAATATTACAAACTGATGGTTCAATAGCATCAAGAATTAGGAACTTCCACTCTATGCTCATGATGACATGCACGCAATTTTTTTTAGGTTAGTGATAAGAATGACTTCCAAAAAAATATATATACTAAGGTGGGAGCCAAGAAAAATGCTCATAATCCAAGAAGCTTTATGCACATGCACAAAATATACACAAAAATGGCCAAGGGAGACAGCAGACAAGTAACATAAGATACCAAGAAAATAAATTTTACATAATCAGACAACAAGCATCAAATCTTTATGCACCCCCTATGGAGACGAGAATTGAAAATAGATCAGGTTAGAATTCTAGAAATTTTAGATATTCTCGGTTAAAAGTGGGCATTTTTGAGCTAGCCGCCCTTACAGATAGAAAAAGGTCAAATAAAATTTCATATGAAAACAAATATGGTCATAATTCCAATTGAAAGATCATTAAGGCAAATAAACTAGTCATGGCCAACTTCAACTAACATGCCAAGTACACAGCACATTGAACAGTGCAAAGATGGGATAACCGTACAGCAAAAATAATTACAGCTATCGTTTGAGGAAAAAAGTTACTGTAGCACAAAATTCAATTTTTTGGTGTAAAACACAACATACAAACTACAAGGTGCTACAAAGTACATTCAGCTTAGAGACAGAGAAGAGAAAAGACTAGATTCGAGCCAGAAAAGAGAGAACACTTGATCCCACCTCAACAACTGAAAAACACTTTACTTAATACCACAACAATTTCTGAAAGACAACTTAATCTGAAACTATTACAAGCACCAAGTATCTGAAGACAACTTTAAGTTGAGAATTACACAAGACACTCAATTCAGTAACGCAAAAAAGAATTTTCAAATATTTCATAAAAGCGACAAAATCAATAAAAATACCAGGTCAAACAAGTCTTCACCCCGTCCTGCCATGGCTTTGCCTCGGACCACTATGTGACTGCATGGATCCTCCTTCCCCCTTACAGATGATGTGAACGGATAAACAGATATTCCACCAGTTTTCCTTCCTATTAACTGATTGAGCTGCACAAAAGTCAAGTCTTTTGTACCCATCTCCAGCAACGATTGACTGTCAACAAAGAAAAGACAAATTAAAAGTTTCTTACACCCTAGTTATTAAAATTATAACTAGTTTATGGAAACAATCACTACTTCAGAATGAAATGGCTTTAACTAAGTAAATGCTCAAGCCTCATGATTGCCAAAGTCACCAGTACCAAATCAAAAAATAATTTCTAAACATGAATTAGCATGACAAATGTCATCTATAAGGAAGATGAAAAAGAAGATAATGTATTTTTTCCTGTCCCTCTCAAAACTCAAAAGAAAAAGCTTGTAAATAAATATCATTCAGTTGCCATTACCATACCTCCAAGGTTTGCTTTTTTATTATCTTTGCTATTCCAATCCCTCAAAGTTAGGCTCAAAATGGAGAAAAGTAAAAGGGACTGACCATCTATAACAATAAGTAACCATGAGATCTTTAAAACATTATCTTACCAAAAGAGAGGTACCAAAGGAAGAAGTTCTTGCTTCAGTGAACTCATGTCGAACACCACTTCAGTGTAAAGAACATCATTTGTGAAAAGATCATGTTCTAACACAGTGACTCCATTGATATTCACAACCTAAAAAAAATGCAATCATAAAAAATGATTCTCCTACTAGCATAGGACGCCCAAATCAATATAAAACTTGAGAATGTAAGAAAATAATAACCTCTGTAGGAATACAAATGGGTTCTTTAGGGATATCTTGCAGAGAAAGACTTGGAACACATCTTAGAGCTTCTGGTGGATCAGGAGTTTCCTGTTTAAGTCGTAACTCCTGTGTCGCCCGTGCTAGTTCAGCAAGATCTTCCTCCGTCATACTCAATTTAGCTTTCTCCAAGACTTCTTTCTCAGCTGCTTCTTCGCGAGAAGCCTTCTCTGTATCGGGCTGACACAGAAGTGGGCCGCCAGCATTATATAGGAAACATCTTCAATCAAAATTGTTAAGATACTTCTATGGAAATACATACCTGCATCTCCACAGTAACCCGATGAGGGTTGCTCAAGATAAATTTCTCAATTAGAGGAGAAAAAACTGCTTTAGAACCTTCCTTTGCAATTCTTGCTTTTAGAGCCTTCAAAGGCTCCTCATACTTTAAAGGTTCAAAGGGATCCATATCATAAATCCATTTACCCTACAAAGAAACAGTAAAATGAAAAGACAGCACAAATACAAAAGCTTCTATAAACAAATAAATAAACATATATACACACACACATACATATTGGTTATTCTTCTAGATTTATTAATGTGCATAGCACACAAGCACATTCATAGATACAAACATGTACATGTGTGCCTTTGTGGATGTATGCAAGTAAGTCCAGAGAAAAAACAAATGAAAAATTACAGGTCAAAGCTTACAATCGACCGAAGCATAAGAGACAAGCCACGAGGAAAAGACCCAGTATTGTTTTCACGCAAGGAAAATTCAATCGTGTTCATAGAAGCCTCCACAGCATCTTTATCAAAGCTTTCCTCAGATAACTTTTTAAGTGTATTGAAGATTAATTCTTCTACTTTAAGAATGTCATCATCAGAAACACCCTTTAGCCCAATACTAAACTGAGGTTGTAAGAGCTCATCTTCTATCCCACCACCAACAATGGCATCTCCCAAACCACTTTCTAGCAAAATTTTCCTCAATGGTGATGCTGGAGTTCCCAACAAAAGATGATCCAAGAAACCAAGCGCAAGCTCAGTTTCCAAGTCCAATGGCTTGTCCGATAGCAACCAGTTAACACATACCATATGCTTCTTCTTTAAATCACCACCTTCACCTGCTGGATACTTCTCAACAACTCTAACTGGCTCTGAGAAAAGGTTTTGTGGTTCAATCTTTGATTCCTTGGGAGCTGAACTTGCATCGAACATATCTAGGTACTCTGTGCATAGGTGTTTACAGGCATGTGTGAGAAAAAAAGACATTAGAAGATAACTATCCAATGCGATTTTTATCCAGGAAAAAAAATTTCATAATCATACATATGTCATGTATTATTCGACATGCATGAAAGTAACAAATAACTATTTAACATATCTACATACGTACCACTCAATATCCGTAAGCGCTCACTTGGATCATCATCTCCATAGAACCAGATCCTGGCATTACTTGGATGATAATATTTACCATGAAATTCCTACAGTTTTATTTAAAGAATGAGATCCACGAGACCACACACTTGAAGAATCAACAAAGCTCATGAGCATGTTTCCGATTGAAATTTTTTTTTGTATCTGATAAGAAGAAATAAGCACCTCTTTCAAAAAAAAATTAACAACTAGTAAATCACACAAAAATTAACACCATAACCATTTACATTTTCCTTTATCCATCACTACAACACATCTAAACCACCCTCTATTCCCCTACATAAATTTCTGAATGCTAATCTCTCTGTCACCAAATCCCACATATGGTAACTCTTGGTGGAAAAAGGAATGTATGGGTATTTCTCACCGATCAAGTGAGGAAAGAGAATAGATTGGCCTTCCCAACTTCAAAGCTAGTCTAAAACTTGTATAATGAGATCCACAAGGCCACGCACTTGAAGAATCAACAAAAGTAATGCGCATATTATTTCTGATTGTAAAATGAATTTTTTTAGCAGATAAGAAGAAATAAGCACCCTCTCCTCCAACAAATTGACTACTAGTAAATCACACAAAAATTAACACTATAAACACTTACATTTTCCAGTATCCATCACTGCAATACATCTAAACCACCCTCCATTTACCTACATAAATTTCTGAATGCCAATCTCTCTGTCACCAAATCCCATATTGGTTACTCTTGGTAGAAAAAGGAATATATGGGTTTTCTCACCGATCAACTGAGGAAAGAGAATAGATTGGTGTTTCCAACATCAAATCTAGTCTAAAACCACGAGCCTCAATGTTTTCAAGGTTGTATAGTTTCCTCCAGACCGAAGGTTTTAAATAATTTGACAACTAACTAAGAATCCTGGAGTGGAAGCACAAAATTCATATTAATAATCTTTCATTGATTGTGCATTAGATAATATTCATGCAAGCTGAGGGTACACAATAAAATTCTCTTCCTGATCAATTTATAAAAACCTCAAGAGAGTCATGTGCCAAACTGCAGTTATCACATGATCAGAAATGTATAAAATTCTACGAATAAAAGAAAATGGTGTAAAAATGAACCTTGAATTCCTCAAATGTTAGCTTGGGAATAACTAGTGGATCGCCTCCACTGTCGACGCCATAAGTATTGTCTGGAAAAAGAGTCTGCAACGAAACAACAAGTTAAGTTTTTCATACATTGATTTTTTCTGTAATAACATTCATGAATATATAAGACTAGCATGAACAATCTCCTAACTATTTGACAAAACCCACATTTCAGCCACCAAATTTTTTTGCATCACAATAAAGAAAGTTGAGGCGTCATATAACATGTAATTAAAAGTTCTGAAGCATTGAAAACACTAGAGAACGGTAATCTTGCCTGTTGAGAGATTCTCCCTAGAATATTATCAGGCTGAGAGTAGACACCTTTCATCTCATTGAAAACAACACCTAAATGTATGAGTGACATGATTTAAAACTAGTAATGAGAAGCATTTATATCAAATCTACAACCAAGAAATGTGAATTTCAAGATCATTTTATAATGAGCCGAAATTGTGACCTTTGTAAGATATGTCCTCAGAAGGATGGTTAAGCTCATAATGCCAACCCTCCTGTTGAAAAGTCTGGAAGTCCTCCACACACTTTGGGAAGAAAACAGCGTCCAAGTATACATCAACCAAATTATAGAAGTCCTAATTTAAGTAAAAACAATTTGTCAAACACATGCCAAGCTTGATTAGAATTTATCACATTCAACATTAAACCCTGCCTCTCTTAAATGTATTACCTTAGTATTGGTGGAAGCAACTGGGTAACATGTCCTATCAGGATATGTGAATGCATTCAGAAATGTATGCAAGCTACCTTTCAGTAATTCAACAAATGGTTCTTTCACAGGGTACTTTCTTGAACCACACAAAACACTGTGCTCCAATATGTGAGGAATCCCAGTTGAATCTTCTCTGCGGAAAACCCAAAATATGATCATCAGCGCCTTTAAAGAAAGCAACAACAAAAACATTTTCACTCCCACAAGGTCACTACTTATCCATTGAATCCATATTCATTTCTTTCATTGGCAATTGAAAAATCTACCATTAAGTGTGTGTAAAAACAGAAATCTCAAATTAGCGAAGAATACCGACGCAATATAACTTACGGTGGCGTACGGAAAACGATGCCAAACACCTTATTTTCATCGTCGTTGGAAACAGACATAACCTCTGCACCAGTCTTTTTATGCCGAAATAGGACAGCTTTCGATTTACATTCACCAATAAACTGCTCAGAAACTTTCTCAAATCCGAGCTTCTCCGCGACCTCATCAGACACCCCAGCAGCGTCTACGTCAGCAAAAACGCAAATCAATCACTCCGAAACAAACGGTAAGCTCGGGAGCGAAAGGTACAACAAAGTTCAAAAAAGAAATGAAATAAACCTGAAGGCATAGAAGAGGGGGGAGCAGCCACAGCATGCACAGAAAGAGACGAGAAATGCTTCCTCAAAATATACGAGGAAGAAAAAGAAGAAGAAGACGACGATGAGGCATGGAACAATCTCCAGTGACGACGAAGCAGAGAGCGTCGTGCGAGGTGACGTGGATGCCTAAGAGAGAAAGAAGAAGAGGAAGAAGAAGGCAGTAGTTGAGAGCGAGAAAAGGAGTGAGAAGAGCGGAAAAATAGGCGGTTGGATGCCAAAGAAGAGGATGTAAGAGAGCGAAAAAGGGCAGCCCGCTCCATTGGCTAGAGTCGGAGGAGGTCGGGAGTTGCAGGGTGGGGAGCGTGAATGACTTGATAACCCTACCCAAGGAAGCTCATTGCTCAGATCAAACCACGTTTTGTGAACAATTAGTGGTTATTCTTTTTTAAGTCATTTAATTTATACCATAATTAATATATAGACTACGAGAAGAAAAGAGGAAACGTTGTCGTTTAAAGGAGAGATCTGAAAATTGGTGGGAAAACAAAACAAACAAATGACAAACAGAGAAGCTGAGCTCTCATCGTCTTCTTCTTCTTTCTTCTTCTTCGCGAGAATCAGCTCAAACCCAGTAGATTTTCATACTCTCTCTTTTCAATCTTCCTGTTAGAATGTATATGACAGAGGCAGAAGGTAAAGATTCAGAAAGAAAGCTGGAGGGGACAGGCGCTACCATAATGTCTTTTCATTTTATTCTCTTTTGAGCTTCTCAACAATGGAGGACGACCTCTGTTTCTTCACCATGGTTGACTAAACAACACCATCCTATTTCATCTTCTAAGCAATTGACATATTAAGGAATGCCTTTGATGGCTATCAAAGTGCAACCAAGCTCAAGTCCAACGACAATAATCTATTGCAAAGCATAAAAATTCTAATGACAAATCAAAAACCAATAATATGTACAAAGTATTGCATGACTTAATTGTGAATATCTAAAAAAAATAATCAACTCAACATATATTAAAACCAATAAATATGCTAAGTGTTGATGAAAAAGCAATAGTGGAAGAATGTGCAAATGACAACAAAAATAAATGGATTCATTATTTTAAATTGGCCAATTAGAATAATAAAAACTATAAAGTTTAAAATTAAGCTTGAATTTTCTGCGCACCAAAATTAATATAAAGATTTGGGCTAGATTAAGGTTTCAAATGGATTTGTGATCTTCATACAAATTAAAGTACACATCTTAAGTTTTCTATAAACACATAGATCGCAAGATTCATAGGAGATTTGGTCATTCAAACAGAATCTCAAATTCTGCCAAGAT
The DNA here is from genome assembly GCA_022433065.1 of Begonia loranthoides. Taxonomy (NCBI): domain Eukaryota; kingdom Viridiplantae; phylum Streptophyta; class Magnoliopsida; order Cucurbitales; family Begoniaceae; genus Begonia; species Begonia loranthoides. The sequence goes on from CM039471.1 coordinate 4,071,979, forward strand.
TCAATTTTTATTTAGGCAGCCAATATATCACTTCCAAGTTTCTCATTTTTCCTAATTTTATTTATTAAGTTTCTAAAGTTGTTTTGTTTTAAACTTACAACTCACTAAGATTCATAATAATATATTTTTAAGATTATTCATTATTATTTTTATGGATTTTTCCTAATTTATTTAGATATATTTGTACCCTTTAAACATCAACTTGTATCTTTTTTTGGAGGATGAATATACACTAATTTTAAACTTAGAAGATCAACTTGATAACTTTGGTTTTAATGAACAAGTTTGGTTAAGATCAAGTTCCTCAACTTGATAACTTTGGTTCTAATCAACAAATTTGGTTATGGTCAAGTTCCTCAATTTAATAACTTTGGTTTTTATCTCTTTATAGATAATGAGTCTAACTTCTATACTTGTTTTAAGGGTGATCCTAATTCTAGTTTTCGCATTTTTTAAAGGGACTCAGATGTAATATATTTGTGGTTCTCTCATCAACTTTCGTCTCCTATCTTATGAAATTTTCATTTGTTTTTCTTGGTTTGAGATTCTCTCGTCTCACCGCATCTTTTTTATTTTTTTTAATCTTTTGAACTTTAATTTTTTGATTGGGATGATGGAGACAATTGATCGTGTATTCTTTTGATTGTTTTCTCCAACTGCTGAATTCAAACAATATTTGATTTGCTATATATGGTTTATAAGTAGTTTCTCCTTTTTTGTTTAGTATAATGCATTTTGAGCTAATTCCAATAATAAAATCGTGCGGGATTTGATCTAAATTAAACCTTTATGAGTGGATGGTTTGAAACAATATTGAATAATCATACTAATATTAGCTTAAATTAAAGTTAGGAGAAATAACTTTTCAAATATCACTTAAAATGTTGGATAAAATTTACCATCCAGACAATAAAATTTAGAATAATGTTATATTTACCCTATAATTTTATATACTTTAATCTTACTTTTTGGTTTGGTGCTCATTAATTAATATAATTAATATTTTATTTTAACTATTTACAATTAATTTTGATTATCACACTAATTAATAAATACACACGAAAAAATATAATATTAGAGTTTATAATTAAAAAATAAATTAAATATTTCAACCGATGGAGGGGAAAAATATGCAAGTGATTTAAAATATGCATTTTCAAGTAATTAATATTTGAAAAATATGTGTTACTTTTGAGTATACAAAATTTATGTTAGTCTTCATATAATAGTCGTAAGCGATTTGCTATTTTTGTGGTGACGTCATAAATACAAAAGTTTTAATTAATTAAAACAAAATAAAAATTATGTGGTTGATTTATAAATAGACTAGAGTTACAAAACGATCAAATTTCCTGTATTTTGCAGTGGAAACACATCTTTCCATGGTCTTCAATGGAGATGGACGGAATTTCTCCACTTCCTTCGTCCGATTTCAACATCCATACTGCCTCTTCTCCTCCCTACATGACTAGCCCTACAGCCGCTCCTCCTCCCAGTCCGGCGCCGGTTTCTCCATTCTATTATCCCGAGCTTAATTATGATATTGTGTGGAATGCTGGAGGATTCGGCGACGGATTTGACGCTCGTTTCGATGTTGAAGATGTAGAGTTTGAGTTCGATTTCAGTGGACAGCTGCGTAGAACTTCTTCGACCGCAGACGAGCTCTTCGATGGCGGCATGATTAGGCCTATGAAGCCCCTATTCAGTCTTCAACTCCATGATGCAGCTCGGACCCACATCTCATCGTCTACCTCGCCTGAATGGAAGATTTCGCAAACAAAGAGCGTCGTCGAAGAAGACTTTCCTCCTCAGCATGAAAACATAGGTGATCGAGATACGAGAACAGACGGGGAACTTAACAACCTCAGCAAAGATCAAAACCGCCAATGTTCTTCCCTGCCGTCACATCTTCCCCCTAAAGTAAGTAGATCTCAGTCTTCACGGAGAATCGCAGACATTTTACAAGATCCAGAGGAGAATCCATCAAGCCCCATATCCGAAGTTTGGGAGAGCGACAAGAAGACGAGAGAAAAGGTGAAATGGTCAAGGTTGAGAAGAAAAGGGCCAGTTTCGGATCAAGAAGTGCAATGCAGAGAAAAGAGCGCAGCTTCAGAGGCGATGAAGAAGATCTTCTTAACATACAAGCAAGGGTTGCTGTGTTGCCTGCCGCCATGCTTGAACTGCGCATGAGTTCTGGGAATTCGATACGTCGTTGTTTACCTCATTTGCTACTACAGTTAAACTTGATATACTTCTGTTAAACTTTCTCCTAGTAAAAATACCATCGATTGCTCCACAAAAGTCCTGTGGCTAAGTTTAATCTAATTCTTCTGCAGTGTCAATGGTAATTAATGTGAGTCATCAAACTTACGATCAGACCCCACAGTGAATGTGCAAGTGGTACTGAAAGTCCACAACCTTCCCCCACTGAGCTGAAATCTATGACTTTGGAGGCACACGACGAACTTACCCAGAAAACAAAAATGGTGAGAGCCAGCCAGATTGCTTTTTTAGGTAAGAATTTTGAGCGTATAATTCAATGACAGGTCTCTTAAAGGTCGAGTTTGCTGATGTGAAAAGGGTGCAGCAATCTTGAGATGAGGAAGTCCGCAACCACTGTTGATGGACTTGTCAAATGTGAAACCCATAAATGGAGTAAGTGGCAGTGGCTTCTCCCTCTTCTTAACTCTCTTCTTTGCACCCTCCTCCCACTGGTATGAGCTGCAACTGCTTCTTCTTCTTCCTTCTTCAGATATAACCTCCGTCGTAATTACACACAGACAACTGGCCCAGTCTGAGAAAGTCTGAACCCACCGGTGAGAGAATAATAATCCCACTCCCTGAGCTACAGCATCAACCTTTTTTATTCCGTTGATATTATTAATCGCACAAAACTCTCGGAATTTGATTTTCATGTTCGACTTGTTCTTATTTTTTCCGTAAGAATTTCCTCTTAAATATGGATATTATTATTATGATAATATTGTTATTATCTTTTATCTTTGAGAAATTAATACGTTAAATAATTTTTTTTAACAAATAAAATACGATAAATGAATAATATAAATATTGTCATTAACTGTTAAAAGAAACATTAAAATTTAAAAAAAAATATAGTTATGAATCTGTTCTGCAATTCTAATTTTACTTCAGTTTTATGTTAAAATTACAATAATTGAAGCAATTTTATCGTGAAAACGATACTGAGAAGCTCCAGCATGGTCTTCTTGTCGTCGAAAACAATTATCACGTTTTCGATTTTCTGAACATCTTCCGATGACTCACCTCTCTTCTCAAATTCACCTGTCAAATTCTTCATATCATTTTCTCTTTCCCTCTTCTTTGTCCACCAAAATCTTCTAGTTTTCATCACTAATGTCTCACTTTTTATTACAAAATCTTTCCACAGCAGCATAATATTGTATTTTCACAGCAGAAAGTAATATTTGCCTACAAAAATTAATATTTACTGAGTCTTATTTCAAGGGTTCACTTCTTACGGAAATATAGTGTTCTGCAACGGAAAGACAACGTTCTGCAGCAGAAAAAAAACGTTATGCAATGGAAAGAAAATAATTTTTAACAGAAAACGTAACAACGATATTTGGACCGTTTATTTTTTTTTAATTGAGTGTTTTATTTGTTAATAAAAATTTATTTAATGGATAATTTGTTATTAATAACATAATTTGTGGTTGTTTTTGTTAATTTTTCAATGATTTATCATTTGATTGAGTAATTTGCTTGGAAATAGAAATTAAAGCTAAAAAGTTTATTAATCAACTTTAATTTTAAATTAAGAACTCAGAAAGATTTCACCAATTCTTAAATATATCGAGCTTGAAATCATGTTTAGAGAATATTTGGTAGTTTTAATAGTTTGGAATTTTATATCTCTTTGTTTTGAAATATGACGTTTAGAATTTTGTTCTATTTTTCAATAATTCAAGACTCCGACCTTCTCAAACTCGACTGTGGAATTGCAAATTGCTTTTTCCCTCGAATCGAAGAACCAGAGGGGGATCTGGGGATCGATCGAGATCGGAAATGGACGAAACCTTCTTGTTGATGCTGTCTAACCTACTCCATCTCCATAACTGCTTAGATCCAACCATCTCCCTCCTCTCCGCCGCTCCCTTTCCCTCCTCCTCCGCCGCTTCTACTGATACCTCTTCCTCCATCTCCACCTCCCCGGCTTCCCTCATCTCCTCCTCTTCCTCCGCTCCCCTCATCTTCTTCACCATCGCCTCCGTTCTTTCCTTCGTCGCCTCCTGTCGTCGCGATTCCTCCTCCGCGCCTACATCTCCCTCCGGCGCCACCGCGACCGGGCGAACACCTCCTCCTCCGTCTTCTTCAAACGCTTCTCCTTCCGATTTTTCCGTTTCGGCTTTCCGGGCTCTGTCCACTGAGCATATCTGGTCTCTCGAGGCTCCTCTTCGCGACGCTCAGTGGCGGTCACTTTACGGCCTCTCTCACCCGGTTTTCACCACCGTCGTGGAAAAGCTCAAACCTCATATAGCGCTTTCCAATCTTTCTCTTCCCTCTGATTATGCTGTTGCAATGGTTCTTTCCCGTCTCGCCCATGGCTTTTCTGCCAAAACCCTCGCTTCGCGTTACTCGCTTGAGCCGTATCTCATCTCCAAAATTACTAACATGGTCACTCGCCTTCTTAGTACAAAGCTTTATCCTGAATTCATCCAGATTCCGGTTAGTCGCCGGAGGTTGATCGAGAAAACTCAAGCTTTCGAGGAGCTAACTTCTCTTCCCAACATGTGTGGAGCCATTGATGGGAGTCCAATCAAGCTTCACAGCTCCTCCAATGGCCAGAATTTGTCTCCTAATTACAAATGCAGAGACGGATATCCCGCTGTTCTACTTCAGGTAGTCGCCGATCACAAAAAAATTTTCTGGGACGTGTGCGTGAAGGCACCAGGTGGAACAGATGACGCCACCCACTTCAGAGACAGCATTTTGTACAACAGGCTTACCTCCGGCGATGTTGTTTGGGACAAAGTTACGAACGTGAGAGGTCACCATGTTCGACCTTATATAGTTGGGGATTGGAGTTATCCATTGCTATCTTTTTTGCTGACACCCATTTCACCGAATGGAATGGGCACACCTGCACAGAAGCTGTTCGACGGAATGTTGATGAAGGGGCGGTCAGTAGTGGTTGATGCCATTGGATTGCTCAAAGGGAGGTGGAAGATTCTTCAGGATTTAAATGTGGGTCTTAATCACGCCCCACAGACCATCGTTGCTTGCTGCGTTCTGCACAATTTGTGTCAAATTGCAAGGGAGCCGGAGCCTGAGCTTTGGAAAGACCCAGAAGAGGGTGGTCTTCATCCAAGAGTGCTCGACAGTGAGAAATCATTGTATTACGTTGGGGAAAACTTGAGACAGACATTAGCTGATGATTTACAACAGAGACTTTCTTCACGATGAAGTGCCGAATTATGAGCCTTCACTCATCTGTAAGCTTGTATTTTGTTTTTTCGCTTGTAGCTTTGCCCCTGCCTGTTAGAACTTAGATCATTGACCTTGTAACTGACTTTTGTGATCAAATTTGACCAAGTGTTAGCAAATGAAATCGTCTGTCAAACTCTTTAGTTGATGTGAGACAGCATGCATGCATACATGATTCCATCATAAGGTTCATATGTGGAATTAGGCATTTTGAAGGGGGGGAGAAAGCTTTCTTGCTCACCGTATACAATCTCCTTGATGATTATGGTGTTTTGTTTTACTCAACTGTATTTGATTTGTAAACACAATGAGTTCTTCTACTCTGATTATCTCTCTTTGGATCACTAATCTTGATTAGAAAATCCCATTATTACTATCTCTCTCTGGCTCACTAATCTTGATTAGACAACGAAAGTTGTCCATTAATCCAGATTTATTTTACAAAGTGCTGGATGAAATACGTCAATCACCAGATGTGATGCTGCTGCACTGCCTTAGACTCTGCTTGTTTTTAGTATTTCCCTCACTTTATATAAGTGTGTTAAGAAGGTTAACATAATCGCTTAATCTCTGTCTTTTGTAGATCACTGTTTTCTTAATTTCTCATAAACTGATATAATAATTACTAAATCACCATCACCCGATATTATGGTAGCAAGCAATTTCCAAAGTCTTGTTTTTAAAAAAATTATATAATTAGAGTAGTATTTCTAATTTTTTAGTTAGTAAAAAAAAAGAATTTTAAGCTTATATAAATTAATAATTATACAAGAGTTAATAAAATGGTTTCTATAATAGAAATTAACCAAACAACCGTTGAACTATGGTCTTAAAGACATGTCAACCATTAAATAATTTTTGTTAATAAATAAAATATTCAATTATGAAATGTTGTGGTTAACATGTTGTAAAAAACATTAATTTTTTTTAAAAAGAAATAGTGCTGAATCTATAATGCAATTCTAATTCTACTTTATTTTTATTTTTAAAATCGCAAAAATTGAAGTAATCTTACAGTGAAAAAACATTGCCAGAAGCCCATAAATACTGAACGAAAAGCTAAGAGCGTCCTATTGCAAACCCTCTCAGAAATCCTGCTCCTCACTGGAAAGTTCCGGCATAATCTTCTCTTTATCATCTTCTCTTTTTTTCTTTTTGGTCTGTTGTTATCGTCCAGTTCTCATCACTATATATGTTTTGCAATTTTAATTCTACTTTTCTGACTCCTGTTCTAATAATACACTTTTTACAGCGAAAAATAATATTTCTTTTACGAAAAATAATTTTTATTGTGTTTTAAATCAAAAACTTATTTTTTGTATTGGAAAAACACCGTTCTTCTACGGAAAGACAATGTTACGCAACAGAAAGAAAATATTTTTTGACAACGATATTTATTTTATTTATTTATTATAGTTGAGTATTTTATTTGTTAGTACAAATTTGTGGGGGGTTGTTTTGTTAATTTGTAAATCTGGAAAAATATTTTTTCTAATTTATATATAAAAAAAAATTAAAAGTGTTGACGCAATAACCATCGGCTCCACGAGGAAACCGGTTCGAAGTTGTGGGTTTTCGAGTAAAATGGCTGCCCAAATTCATTTATCGACGTTCCACCCGCTAAAGTCTTGAGCAATTCTCTTCTACTCTGAACTCTCCAAGTGTCAGCTAGATTATCGACGGCGAAACTCAGCGGGAAGAGGAGAGGAGGGAGATGGGTCCAGTAAAGCCTCTCCGCGGGATCTCGCAGGAAGCATTCGACGAGGTGGTGAGGGAGAATGTCGAAGATCTCGGTATGGACCCAGAAGAAGCCCTCCAAGATGCCATTCAAACTTTATCTCTCCAAGGAGTTGATCTCTCCGGTCTCTCTCTCTTTCTCTCTCTATAACCCTGTTCCTAAACACATCATTGCCGATTTAAAAATGTCGTGATGAGATATAGATATTTTTTATTTCTACTTATTCTTATTCTTCAGGCATTGTTACGTGTGTTCCTGGAACCGGTAGTGTTGGAGATAACCCTGTAATACAGAGCTTGGATACGTTGACGGAGCTAAACAAGTGTTCTGGTGATATAATCGGAGACAAAGAGCTGAAAGAGATGGTGGATTTACTTGATAAGCTTACAGAATTGTGTAAGGGCGACGGAGGGTCTGGAAATGCGGCTATTGCGTCTAGAAATGGTGGTGTGGAATTGGTTTGTTCTATTTGTTCTAAGTTTCAAAATGGCCCTGCTGATGTTATTGCGTCGGCTTTGAAGACAATGTCGTTATTTCTTAATGGTATGGATCCATAACAGGTGATACAGTTTGTTCTGGTTGCCATTACTAGTTATTGCAGCCTATATTTTGTGATTGGGGTAAGCTGGATCCCCATTAATGTCCGAGAGATCAGATTAGGCTCACTTTCTGATTTATTTTCCCTCCAGGGCCTTCCAAGTGGTATCCTTCTGGTAGTGACTTTTTTACGTTTTAACTATGTGATAGCTTGAATGGGAGATTGTGTCACCAGCGTCAAATGTTTTTCGAAATAAGATGTTTGGATTTTAAAATTGCTTAGACGCCATCTAGTGGACTATGTTTTATGGTTTGAACGAGATCAGCTCATTTGAGAGTGTTTCTTCTCAATCTATTGAATCCACCTTTATTTGCAGATATTCAGAGTACAGAAACATTTCGGACCAGCAATGGACCAACTATTGTTATGGGTATTTTAAGCAATAGAAATGAAAATGTAGACATCTTAAATGGTGGCTTCTCTGTCATTGCTGCGGCTGCGACTGGTAATGAGATTCTCAAACAGTCATTCATGGAGTTGAAAATCGATGAGTTGATTTTGCAGATACTTAGTAGCCAGAGGAAAGACAGCCTTCTTTGTTTATATGATGCTCTACGTGTCTTGTTAACACCTGATGACAATCGTGTAGTTGCCTCTCAAGTAAGTAATCTTAAAAGTTTTTCATAACTTCTGAATGTGATAGATTGTTTACACTGATATAGATTTCATGTACATTGGTGCTTTTATTATACATTTTTTTTGCGTTAAAATCATTATTTTTGTATTTGATTGATTGGGTTTTGTCCAAGTAATCTTGATAGAGCTTCAACTGTCCTCATGCACATTGAACTATAATCAGACATGACATTTTGAGAGTGATTTTGTACATTTAGGCTAAGGAGCCAATTTAGGATTTTTGACCTACATATATCTGTCATATGTTTGACACGATCATTCTGGGCTTGAATGACTTTTTTGTTTTGCATTTTCAAAATTATATTTACTCTGTTGAACTTTCTTTCTTCCCACACTCAAATACCTACAGACATATTAGTTGTAACTGAGATTCCACAAAAAAAAATATTTTGATGTACAATTTCAGGTTTATGGTTATGCACGAAGATTTGCCAAAATTGGAGTTGCTGGTGCTCTTGTGAACTCACTACGAGGAGAACCTAGCTCATCTGGTTTGGTTTCTGCCAGCGCTGCATTAAAGGCTGTTGCTGTTAATGTAAGACAATATCTTTAATAAGTTTCATGGTAGATCTGATGCTGCATACAACTTAAATTCCATTTCTTCGAAGTTCTTGATTTGTTTACTGCTGTTTTTACTTTAAGAAAATAAGATTTCCACGTGCATTTTTAAGGTTTGTTAATTCTTCTCATTGTTTTGTGTGGAATTGATAATTCCATAACAAATTTATATTGAATTCCATTGGTGATGTACAAAATATAATAATATTAATCAAGTTATTGTCTAAAATGCTATAAATAACCTCCTAGAGTGGAGCCTCTAATATTTGATTAACTTAAAACTATTGGAAGTTTAATGGTATTCAGTAAACTCATTGAAGAAGATAAAGAATAGTACTTGACAATCTCTTTGATGCTGAGGTTGTTGTTTTACTACACTGTATTTGAGTTGTTTGACGATCATTATTTTTTATGAAAAAATTATACGAAAAGGGAATCTTTCTCTTTTTTATGGGGAATAGACATTGCGCTTCTACATTATTTTTTTTGAATATTCAAGAAGTTTTTGAAACTCCCTTTCTCTACCTGTCGAATAGTGATTTTGATGAAAATAAATAAATATTTGTACTTTTAATTCTGATTGCTTTTACTAACTGCAGGATGAAATATGTAAATCGATTGCGGAAAATGGTGGCATTGATCTAGTTCTCCAATATATAGATAAAAGTGGTGAACAATGCAACAACACTGTAGCTAAAGCGTGTTGTTCTTTGCTATCCAAGGTTAGAAATCAACTACTGTAAAGGGAAACATGTTCAATTATCTATTTTGATGTGATGCCGGCTCACTGCCTTTGATGTTATTTGTCTCACTTTTGTGCATTCTACACTTAGAATACTGGTAAACAAGGTGTCACAACCCAATTGATGAATTTTGTCTTGAGGAGTTCCAAGATTCTCAGTTTTATCTCTTTTCCTATTTTTACAGGCAATATGATGAGTGCACTGGGTCTAAGAATGAGGTTGATTTAAATCCAATAGAAGTTGAATCAATTTAATTTTCATAATTCTGTTATGCTACCAGTGATTTAATGAATGATACTTTAAAAGAATCCTAAATTAAAAAGTATAAATTCCAATCCTCGTGTTCACCTGATGAAGTTGCTTTTTGTATGTATGACTTGGTTTGTTAATTGAGGTTATTTGAAGGCATATTTTTGTGAAAAAAAGTCAGATCTCAGGGGGTTTTATCCAGCAGAATGCACCTGAAAACCCTGACATTCGTTTCTAAGAATTGTAGTACTTTCATTTCTCCCAAATTTCACTACTTAATAATGCACTTGTTCTTTTCTGATGGGTTTTATCCTAATCAGCTGGCAGGAAGCGATGCAAATAAAAATTTTATTGTCGAAAAGAGAGGATTGGACAGATTAATCACACTCTCAATCCGATTTCATGACGATCCATCTGTCCTGCAAGAGGTATAGAAACCAGTTGATTCTGTCCCCAAACCAAATCTCATATCTACCTTCTTAGCTTTGTTAGTGGGTATAACTTGCTTTAAAAGGAAAAGGAGTAAAACAAATATATTTATGTGATTCATAAGCAAAACTGATGATGTTCTGTGGTTTTCTGCAAGTGTAATGAATATTATTGATCTCCTAATCACGTCTTATCATTAGCCTTTTATTTGAGGTGAACACTTGCAGCACAAAATATCATAGGATTTACAGTCTTTCACTTCAGGTGATGTCCATCATAACTGTAATTTCTTTGAGATCACCGGAAAATGCAGCTCGAGCCCTTGAAGCTGGGGCCGGAGATCTTGCCATCCAAGCAATGGATAGATTTCCTGCTGCACCTCAATTGCAGAGGAACTCGTGTCTGATGATTCGAAACCTCGCAGTTAGAAATCCAGAAAACAGGTATCTCTTCTTATAATCTTTAACGTAGCTCCTCTTGTCCCAAAAAAATAGTAGCACTTTCTATTCCTAATAATTTTCACGTCGCTTAAGAATAGTTTATGCCTAAAATGATTTCACACTGGACAGAACGCTTCTGCTCAGTAACGGGATTGAGAAATACATAAGAAACGCTAAGCAGAACCACGGGAGCTGCAAGGATGCAGCAAGCGATGCTCTGAGAGATCTAGGACTTGACAATTATCTCTAGTAATTTCCAACTCATTGCTCTTGAGCTCTGTTGTCATCATCTTTGTTTCTTTTTCTTCTTCGTGATTGCTCTCTTCTAGCATAAATTGCATGCGAGAATCTGAGTCTGACATTTGTAAGTTTTATCTGGTTATCATGCTAAAATTACACGACACTACCCATGATGAATGATATTGAGGTTGAAGCTATACTCTCTTGTACTAAAACTTGCATGATATTTTAGCAATGTGTCATTAGACTAGCACTAGCAGGACTGAATGTCCCTTTACAAGCTACTATTTTCAGGATTTCTGGCCCAAGCCCATGAGATATTAGCATTCGATTGGATCATTGTTTTGGGAAAATAACATCCTTTTAGATGTATTTTCTATTTTTACTCAAATTTAATTCAGGAAACATCACGAGAAATCAAAAGAAAAAATTTGATTTTTTTGGGCTTGATTGTTCATGTTCGAAGCTTTCTACTCTCCAGAAAAAATGAAGGAAATCAAAGTGAAAATGGGAGAAACTCCCATGATTTAATTTCCCAATTACCCTTATTTTTCACTCCCCATTACCAGTGTTGTTTGCATGTGAATGTTCTCGCCGAGCTTCTCTCTCTTCTTCCTTCGCCTCCGGCGGAATCTCCACAGGCACGACCACCGGAATCTCCTCTCCACAGGCTGTTCCCTGCCTAGGCCGGCGCAGGGTAGGAGGGTCGAGTCTGCCGTCTATGCAGGACGAGCATTTCCTCTCCGCCCATCCTTCCACGTCGTACTGACCGTGACCCATGAACGGACGGCCGGAGCAGAGGCGTCCAATCACGCCGGCTATAACTCCGAGGAAAGTAATGAGGGCGAGGACTCCAATGACAGGTCCGACGGACCCGTGAATTGAGTGGGGCGGATAACCCTGCTGGGTCATGTCCATGGGCGGTGGTTGAAGCTGGTCCATGGAAGTAGACATTTATGGTTTTAGTAACGAAAGGTGTTTTTTGGGTTCTTTAAGGATTTAAACGGGGGGTTTTGGGACCTGGGTCTCGGAAGGTTTGAGGTTTCAGAGCTGGCTAACGAAGAATAAGATTTATTTGAGATAGATGAGAGAGAAAGCCTGTAGAGAGAGAGAGTGTGTGTGTTGATTTAGAAGTGAACAAAAAATAATCAATGAGAGATTTGAGCAACGGCCTGGAAGAGATGGGTTTTGTGGTCCTCCCTAGACAAAGAAAGAGAGCATAGTCTCATCAATGGAGGAGAGAGAAAGTGTGGAAGAGATGAAAAAGAAGAAGTGCACTGGCGTTTGGGAAATTGGTGATACTAAGTCCAACCTACAATACCCTTTTCAGATTGGAGGCCTGAGCTCTGCTGTCTTCCTCCCAAATTTCTGTACTGACCATTTCATTTATTATTATTTATTCCTTGAATTTAACTCTTTTTTTTTTTAATTAAATTGCTATTAATATTAAATATTGACATAAAAACCCATTTTAAAAAAATTAAGACCATATTCGTCTGATGATAAAAGTACAAGTAATTAGCAATAATACTTAATAATATGTTTTAAATTTTATAAAAATCGTTCCAAAATTACTCCCAATAAATAATTATATTATTTACAGTTGATAAATCTTCTTTTTAATCAAAGTGGTAAAGTTTAAATCATATTTATTAATTATTTAGAAGAATATTATGAGCTGCAGAACATATAATTTAACAAATCAAAAAATAAATCTGGAGAATATTATCACAAGTCCAAGTTTTAATTAAATAGTTAAATTATAATATATTTGCAAAGGACAAATACAACTTCAAATTCCCTGTAATTGTTTATTATTTTCAGAAAAATTAATTTGCATGAAAGAATCAAATCCAAGGAGAAGAGGCGATGATGATGACGACAAAGAACTAAGAAGACGATGATTGTGATTGTTCATGTTATCATCATGTATTTTTTTTATATAATTAACAAAAAAACAATCTCTTAATTACTAAACCTTAATTTAATTTTGTTAAAAAAATAAAATTTTAAATAAATAAAAAAAATATTTTGGACATTTGCATCGCCTTCCGCAATCTGCAGACGCCCGCAAACATTCACTGGTACATGTAAGAATGGGTAAAAATGAATTCTTACTTTTTACAACTCTGTCTCTTCGGTGAAAATTTTCATATGAGATAGCCTCTGAAGTTAAAAATTTAATTTTTGTTAATTGATATATGCATATATTTTACTAATTGAATCCTTTTATTAGAATATTGATGAAGATTTTTGACCTCTTCAATTTCAAAGGACCATAACTTTAGCAACGAGTGTCAGAATCGGTTCTATAAGATATAAAATCAAAATTCTCTCAGAGATCTATGATGCGTCACTGGGTCTACTTGTGACCCAACTTTATCGGCCCCAAAATCACTCGTTTCGGCCCTCGAATCTGCAGTTGAAAATTTTAGAATACAAAATCACCCCTGACTCTTTCATTTTTCAGGATAAAAACAGAATGTCAGAAACAACATTACAAATCAAAGGCATGGAAGAAAATGGGTGGAACAGATTATATTTAAGTTAGATTAAGAATAGCAAAAAAATACGAAGAGCAAATAGAGAAACTAGTTCGGAACTAGAATCGAAACCGAATCAGAACCAAAACTCAAGTCCGGTTCCTTGCGATTTTGGTTCCTCACTCTTAGAACCGAGAATCGAATGGTCAGATTCAAAAGGTTCGGAATCAAAACAGAGAATTAGTTTGCCCACCCCTAAGTACATTCTTGGGTTGGTTTGGACGCCGCATGTTGACATAAACACTTGTTAATTAAAGTATAGACGTCTATATGTACATTTGCAAGGGACGCCATCGTATGCTAATTAAAGTATTGACAATTTTAATTAGTTTTAAGTTTGGTTTTTTTATTAAATATTTTTTAATTTTTGAAAATAAAATCTGAGATTTCAAACTGAGTTGGAATTTTGAGGGAAGAGAGAGAGTACAAAGGAGTCAGGCATCTAGCAGCTTTTTACTGTATATTCTTTTATGAATCCAAGCACTCCTTGTCGGCTTCTCTTTTGAATCTATCTCCCTCCTCCCCCATTCTTCTTCCTCCTTCCTCACCCCATTCTTCTTCTTCTTCTTCTTCTTCTTCTTCTTCTTCTTCTTCTTCTTCTTCTTCTTCTTCTTCTTCTCCCCACACCCATTTCTCTCTCTACTCAGTGAGAAATTATTTTCTGCATTAGGGTCCATGGCTCTGTCCCTACGACTGACTTATCACGTCATCATCCTAGATCACCAGCCATTGTTAAGTCTGATAGCTTTGAGGTTCTCTCTCAAACGGGAGTTTTCTTCTTTTATTTAAACAATCTAATATTCTCTCCAAGATCACATCACGTTAAGTCCGCACAAACTGTACACTTTTTGATCTTCTTTTCACACCAGCCACTCAACCAAATCCTGTGACTTTGTCCTTTTCCCCATCACTTGCTTTGTAACTGTCTTCTAGCTTTTTGGAAAGTTCTTTAGAACAACAATTTCTAAAACCATCGTGCTAAGCAGAGTACATCGCAAAAACTAAACTTGCGTAAGAGAGTTGATCTAAGATGATATCAGAGTCACAGTTGCAGGCTGCAACACAGCACCATTCTCTTCATGAAACTGGTCTAAAAGTCAATGATCATGGGCTGCTTAAGCCAATCCCCTTCCTACTCTTATCATTCTAATTCAATTATTACCCTTTTGTCCCATCCGCCATTCTTGGACCCTTGGAGTCGTGGCTGGGGAGATGGAGCTGCCACGCCATGTCCAATGTGGCCTTCAGATCTTCCCCTACCCTCACCATGCCATCGGCTCCATCCCTTCACTCCAAATACCAATAGATGGCTTAGGATATGGAGAACAATATATGACTGTAAATCACTTACATTACTAATGGAGGCCATCTCTGGAAGCGGCTCTTTGATGCATTCATGAGATGGAGCATCATCGTCATCATCAGAAATTCCATCAGAATCTGACTCTCTGGTTCTTAAAACAGACTTCGGCTGGGCAGATCAGAGACGGCAATGAGACCAGTGAATATAACTAGGTGTTGAAAATCATTATGTCTTCCTTACGTGATACCCTTTCCTCTAAATCTATTCATCAGTTAACTTCTCAATCCAATTCACCAAACAAAATTAAGCAACCAACAAAATAAAAAACCAAGAAAATTAAATTTGTTCAGTTCATTAGTTGTGAATGACAAGAAAATCCAACCTTCCAACACAATTAAATAGCTTCTGTAGATTCTGATAAGAGTCTCTGCAAAAACAGTGCAAGACAGCAAAAACATGAGCAGTGTTACTTACTATGATGTAATACCATGGATGGACAATAAAGTGGAGCAGCTGTTGGATTGTTCAAGCTTCATCTCTAACATCTCCATCATTGATACAGTTGGATATGAAACTATAAGTTATATTTATATTGTAAACTGATATCAGTTTCTTCTTCCAAGCAAACTTGGATGGAAACTAATCCTGAAAAAAGAATT
The DNA here is from genome assembly GCA_022433065.1 of Begonia loranthoides. Taxonomy (NCBI): domain Eukaryota; kingdom Viridiplantae; phylum Streptophyta; class Magnoliopsida; order Cucurbitales; family Begoniaceae; genus Begonia; species Begonia loranthoides. Next base: position 4,087,581 of record CM039471.1, read on the forward strand.
TAATAAAAAAGAAAAGAAAAGAAAAGTAAAAGCCTCTCTTTTTTTATCTCAACATCCTTCTCCTCTCTCTCTCTATATGCACTGTTCTGTAATTTAAAAGTCAAATTTAATCTTGCTGTGGAGAATAAACTGCACAGCTATATAAAATCTCTGCCTGGTCTGTGAAAGTGGGTTTTCCAGCCAAAGCTCTCAGATTTGGTATCTTCATCATCTTCACAACTCTCAACCCCAGCAATGGAGGTCTTCACAGTTGCAGCTAATTGAAGAGGACCTAGTGGGGAGCCAGAATGCGAGCTGCTGACCTTTGAGGATTCTCCATCCTCATCTTGGGTCGGCCATAAACCCCCCAAGAGATCTAGTGATTGGTTTTTCCTGTGAAGTCTTCGAGTGTGGAGTCGGTATTTCTGTACCCACAGGGGAGGAAAAATTATCGAATTGCGAGAAAAAAGGTCAAGTTCATGAGTTGCTACATCTGTGATTGCCATTCGAATCATTAATGCGTCTTTCTTTCGTAAAACATGTTCATAAAAGAAAATTATAATTTATGTTTTGTGAAACTATGCTACGAGAAAACAATTTTTTAGAATATTTTCAGAAACATACCTGTAAATGACTCTTGACTTCATCGTTTGTCAGGCCTTGGACCTGCATGAGCTCTCTTATGTGCTTCGGAGTGGCAACTGCATAGAAAAAGCTTGATTAGAGACCAATTACAGAAATTCAATCATATTGCAATAGATCATCAACTACATCTTGAACACAATGAGGATTCATATTTTCATATCATCAAGAGAATGAACTTGCATGGAATCATAATCGCAAACATGTTTATAAACACAATGATCGATTCACGACAAATGCGGAAAACAGCAGCTTTTAGATTTTCTTAGAGGTTTCAATATCTATCCACAACAAGTTTAATATTTGATTCTAACCCTGTTCACCCCCAAGTTGCTGCAAGGAACTGACAAATAGCCTATGCAAGTCAGCCGACCAGCACCTTCTCTGTTTTTGACCAAGGTGCTGATATCGCCACACATCCCTCGAACTTGATTCATCGTTTTTAGGGGTTGCTGATGCAACTCTTGAACCCCTTGATCTCAAACCATTGGGAGATGATTTTTCACTTCGATCCTCGGTATCAGCAGGGCGAAGAGAGAGCCCTTGAAAAAGCCATTCCTCTCCATCCTTCTGTCTCACTCCCTTCTTTTCTGGCACCAAAGAACTGGCCTTAAATGGCACAAATCCCTTCCCTCCCCTCCATTCCTTACATGAAGGAGACATATCCACTGATGCTAAGGGAGTTTCTTTCTGCACCTAAACAATTTAATTTCTTCAATGACCATCTTTCAAAAGCTTACCAAATTATGTAAGTCTAATTCAACATTATATGCTAAACAGTCTATTCAGAATTAAGTAAGTGAATCAGCTGGTTTTCACTACCTCATCTTCAGCTTTTGTGTCATATTTTAAAATGCCATAACTGCTCCACAGCTGAACAGATTTCATCCAATTCTTTTTGTCACCACAGCCTTCGTCGCTTGTGTCGCATTCTTTCTCTACCAGCGGCAATGCCGATAAAACTGGTTGAGCTTTAGTCGATACACATCGAAGTGACTCTTTCAAAGCTACAATTGCTGTAACATGCCATTGAGAGAACATATAAATCATATATCCACAATAAACCCTGTTTTGGATATAGTTTTTCAGCACAGGAGAAAAGAAAACCGTCCAAATCGAAGAAATTAAAGTACGCAAATGCAACAAACCAAAAGAACTTAATCCATTCAAGACAAAATCTCCGCAGCCACTCACCAATCCCCCGGAAGAATGCTTTTCCTCCAAGAAAATTAAGAAACAGCCTATAATAAAATTCACCCTAACATGAAATTACATTCAAGATTAAAAAAAAAAAAAAAAGAAACACTAACCATCGTTTAAGAGAAGCGTGCAGAGAGGAAGCTCGCGCTTAAAGGAATCGATTTTCTTCATCTCCTCCTCCAACCTAATCACAAACTCGTTGAGCTTCAACGTCTTCTCCGGTACATCAGCAATCGTCGACAGCTCATCGAGAAAACCATTGATAGTTTTGGGCACAAAACCTGGTCTAAAATTCGAGCTCATTTCACCCATTTCCAGGTCTTCCACTCTTCCAGACCCAGATCTTCCTACCTGTATCCCTCCGACATATACAAGCGACTCAACCAAAAATACACAACTGGGTTGACAAAAAAAACAGAGAAAATGAGAATCACAGAGAGGCGTCTCAGTTTTAAAACAGGTGAATTGCTGGTAGATAGGAATGTATCAATAAATGAGAAAATGGGTCTGTAGTGTTCATGGAAAGAAAAATATTATAAAAGGAAAATGAAAAACACAAAACGCGGAGATTCTGATTCAGACGAAGAGAAACCATCGGCGATTTTTCACGATTAATAAAAAACCGCTTTCGCGGCGTCGCGTATCTTATCAATCTGACGCGACAATCGACTCGCTCTCTGAGTTAAAAGCGCTTGACTCGGATCCACCTTCCGGATCTTCCGTGAAATGCCCACTTTTAGACCTTTCCCTTAAAATTACTCCTTCTAAGATATACCCATTTAAGCAAATTCACTACTTTTAATTTTGGCAAAGTTTTAATTTGGAATATCATTTTATATTTTTGAGTAATGAGGCAGCGTATAGACCTAGAAATATTATCTATTGTAATCAAATAATTATAAAATGTAATTAAACTAATCATGTTTTTCAACATATTATATAATATTAATAAAATCAATTTGACATAATATAGTGTAATTTGAACTTTGTAAATTGCGGGACAGCTAACATATCGTGATTGGGTCGTGTAGAACACTCAGCGAGTGGAGAGGAAGTCAAAGGAATCTAGGAGAAATGTGGGGCCCGGTTAGAATATCCAGTGGGAGAACCTTTTAAATTCCAAAAAAAGACAAGCCGCTAGATTCCATTTTGTGTCTGGAGTCGAGAATCTCTTTTTTTTTTTTTTTTTTTTTTTAATTTTCCGAATTTGTGGATATTATATTATAATCACAGATAGCAATTATTTTTATTTGATGATTATACAATTATTTACACATGAAATGAAACATATTAAAGAAAGGGCCTTTTGGTCAATTCAATAGATAAAAACGTAGAAGCAAAAGGACAAGGAATTTTCTTTTACAATTTAACTTAATGTGTTTAATTAATTAAGCTGGACGCTACATGTTTAGAGTGTTGTGAAATCAAAAAATAAACTTGACATTAATCGTTTAAATCAATAAATGAACGTAAATTTAAATAAATAATCTAATAATTTTAGAAAACATTGATATTTTGAATATTAATTCCTAAAACAAAATGCTTAAAGTGGAAATAAAGCGGGTGGGGTGGGGGTGATAAGACAAGTAATTCATTTTGCGGTTGTTAAAACGGACAGAAAGCTGCAGGGGATAATGTAATGGCGGAAGCTTTTTCTTATGGGATCGCCGCAGGGATGAGCGGGAGACAGTTGGATTGAGCTTAAATTTTTTTTGTTTGATTTCACGTAGTTCGAGGTTTTTTTATGGCGGAAATGATTTTTAATCATCCTTGTTCTTGAAGCCCAAATCTCTCGCTTCCCAATGCTTCTCTGGATGAAACCAGTCCCCGCTTTAGAGAGAGAAACAAGAGAGGGAAAGAGGTGGTTCGCCTCTTCACGAGCTCTGTTTCCTCCCCTTTCGCTTATTGTCCTGTCGAGGATGCTAGGTTGGTAAAGCTTCACGGGTTCTTTTACTCCCCAAACTTTCAGGTTTTGCCACTTCACCTCTCTCACCTGCTTCTTCTGAGTTCTAGCTCGGTTTCCTTTTCAGTATTGTTCCTTTTTTGAATTGGTAAACATATTTTGAGTTCTGGAGGGTTCAGTGGTGAACGCAGGCCGAAATTTTCACAGAGATGGATCGATCGGCGATCACCGTGGGTCCAGGAATGGATATGCCGATTATGCATGATAGTGATCGATTCGAGCTTGTCCGAGATATCGGTTCAGGAAACTTTGGGGTTGCCAGGTTGATGAGGGACAAGCAGAGTGGGGAGCTCGTTGCTGTCAAATACATGGAGAGAGGTGAGAAGGTTAGTGTCAAACTCATGGCAGTTGCTCGTTATCTTTTTTCTAAGTATGGTGGAATATATTTCCGCAACGATATTCTGGTTGATCCTTAACTGCCACTCGATTTCAATCCTGAGCGGTTGATTAACTGTTAAGTATTTGATGAGTTTCATGTTGATGGAACAAATTATCAGAGTTCATGGTTATGGAGTTCTTTTCTGACGAATTCAGGGCAAGTTAAAGGAAGACAGTAGTGTTGCGAGTTGTTTGTTTTGTTTCTTGGTAGCGTTTGGACGGAGGATTTTCTCAATAAACCAGGATTCTATCTTATATCTGCAGAAGAAATAAACAAAATAATTGATTGACTTCAGGCGTTATCTGTTTTTACTACTGACTTTATGCTACTGCATTGGAAGCTGTTCCCCTCAGTCTTTTCTATGGATTTCAATTATAAATTTGTATCGTCACTATTTGAATAGAATGGCCATGTATCGTGTATCATCCATCTGTGAGATGATATCTTTCGTTGGAACGCTTTTCTGATTCAATGGCCAAGTTAAAATTGTGTATGTTATACTATTCAGAGCTGCATAGTCAGACATATAAAGTTACACTGAAAGCATTATTTTGCCTCCTTTAGCCTACATAACATAAATATGGCGATTTCCATGTATTGGTAACTATACCTTTGTTCAAGGGTTCTAACTAACCCGATTCAAGATAATGGATGTTCCTGGTTTGAATTGCCTTTGATGCCGAATTTCGATATGCACTTTCTTTGATGACATTCTGAGCTGACATTTAAATGCTTTTAACAGATAGATGAAAATGTGCAAAGGGAAATTATAAATCACCGATCTTTGAGGCATCCCAACATTGTCAGATTCAAGGAGGTTGCAATACATAATGTCGTAAATCATAATGCTCATTACTCCTACAGAATAGTTTCAGATAATTGATGATTTGAATCCAGGTAATATTAACACCGACCCACCTAGCTATTGTGATGGAATATGCATCTGGAGGAGAACTCTTTGAGCGGATCTGTAATGCTGGGCGGTTCAGTGAGGATGAAGTTCATATCTAGCACAATGATTTCCTTTTCCATGCTGTGACTTTATATATTTCTAACATATTTTATTCAATCTCAATGTGCAGGCACGATTCTTTTTCCAACAACTTATATCAGGTGTCAGTTACTGTCATGCAATGGTATGCAGACTAGAATCTGCACTTATTGATAGTCTTTGATGCTACTAAAAATTTTAAGATTTTTAATCCATTTGTATCGTTTTTAAAGCAAGTATGCCATCGTGACTTGAAACTGGAGAATACGTTGTTGGATGGAAGTCCTGCTCCTCGATTGAAAATCTGCGACTTTGGGTACTCCAAGGTGCTAGTTCAATTTTTTTTTTCTTTTTCTATCCAATGCATTAACTGGATTTATTTGTAGACAATTACAACTTAGTATGATCTTAAAGTAAGTCGGTAGGTGGGCGAATGTAATGATGACCTATCTAAAGTCTTGCGTCCTCTAGCAATATTGTTTTGTTTTGATTTCCATGTACCTTGCATATGCATGTTTAATTCTCAAGCAATATTTTGCTAGTCATCTTCATTTGTGCTATTTTTGTTTTCTTTTTGCACTATCTCCCGACTGGTTATGCCCTCATACTTAGACTGTCTCCTTCTGCGATCTTTTCCAGTCCTCTGTACTGCATTCACAACCAAAATCAACTGTCGGCACTCCTGCATATATTGCTCCTGAAGTGTTGCTTAAGAAAGAATACGATGGCAAGGTAATGTCATGTCTTGACTGCAGTTCGAAGTTGATAAATTTATTCTGTGATGAGCCTATGTAGTCTCAATCCATGGTTCAAATGAATTTGCAAATGTTGATCTGCATACTAATATTTTGTGTGTTGGTGTTGGTTTCGTGCTTTCTATTTTTCTAATGTGCAAGTATATGGAAGTTGTGAGGGTGCATTAAAAACGGGAGGTGATAATTGAAAAGTATCTCATAGACAGCAAGTCTTATCCTTGATTGATTGTCTTGTCCTGGACCCATTACAGCATACTACCATATGTCTATTTGAAAAAAAAAAGTTGATTCTGTTTTTGGAATCTTACCTGTCTAGCAAGTGGGCTCCTGAGTTAAAGTTCAATAACAGGGATTATTTTTAACCTTGCAAATTCACACCAGATACTATAATCTTGCAGATAGCGATTGTGTCCTCTAATAAGCTTATAATCATGTCCATTGTATTTGTAGATTGCCGATGTGTGGTCATGTGGGGTGACCTTATACGTCATGTTAGTGGGCGCATACCCATTTGAAGACCCCGAGGACCCTAAAAACTTCCGAAAAACAATTCAGGTATATGTTCCTCTTTAAACTGATAATAAGGCAGTCCACTGAATCGAGTTTTTTTGTTTGCTCGGATGTTTCTTGCAGAGAATTTTGAACGTCCAGTATTCAATTCCAGACTATATACATATATCTTCTGAATGTCAGCATTTGATATCCAGGATTTTTGTTGCAGACCCAGCAAAGGTCAGTGCAGTGGACTTCTTGATGTATCGACTTTTTGCACGGTTGTTGCTCCACGTTACCCTTATACAAAGGATTTTATATATTGCTGTCTAATTAGGATTAAAAAGAACAACTACTGTACTCTTCTCCCCGTCTCCTTTCGTAGCTTCTTGCTATATTTCATGCTCCATCAGAAGGCTAGAAACAAAATGAAACTTTGTTGCTGAAAACTATCCGCTTGCATTTGTTAATCTTTTGGTCTCGACATTTTTCTTGCTGTTTATTGCTGATCGGTTTAGTAATAATATTACCCATGGAGTTATGATTGTGTGAAATATTTTTGTTTGGCAGAGAATAACAATTTCTGAGATAAGAAACCATGAATGGTTTAAAAGAAATCTTCCGGGCGATCTCACGGATGAAAATAAAATGGAGAACGGGTTTGTAGAGCCTGATCAACCCATGCAAAGCATTGATGAAATTATGCAGATAATCGCAGAAGCCACCATTCCAGCAGCTGGAACCCAGAGTCTGAATCATCATCTCACCGGCAGCCTTGACATTGACGATGATGACATGGAAGAGGATCTCGACAGCGATCCTGATCTCGACATTGATAGCAGCGGGGATATTGTTTATGCATTGTAGACTACCCAATCAAAAGTGGACAATATGAACCTTGTTCTTTCCAACGGATATCTCTATGTGATGCAAATTAAATCCCTCCCTCCATGCTTTTATCATTTTGAATATCTGCCTCTGCCACGCGATGGAACAGCTACCAACTATTCCATTTAAATTTTAATCCATAAATGGATGACGATGTGACGTCACTCTGTTGTTTATTGGTTTGCTTAGATTTTATCATCACAGCTAAATTATTATTCTTTGAGATATGTATGCGCGCAAATAAGCTTGATCCCATGAATTATCAGCTTGACAAATGGATTCAACTGAGTGTGAAGATACCAAATTGCCTGTTATAACATGCTATTATGAGGTTCAAGTCCTAATTCCACTACTGTATCCACCCAGGAAAAAGCTGTCTTCAAGCTAACTCCTAAAAAATGCGTATGTCATTTACACGCACGAAATGTCATCGCCAAGGAAGGATTCAACTCAGCATTGATGTTACTAAACTGCTTCTTGTATTATTATTAGAACATATGACTGTTGAAAGAAGATGGTAGACAAGTTTAAAATTACATAATTCGCTGTTGTCTGCCCAAACAAAGGAAGTATCATTAATCAAGATCAACGTGTGGATATAAATTGGGCGAGATCAGAGACAGATTGAAAATTCAACAAAACAAAAAGCACAGAAAAAAGAGATGCAATTCATCAACCAAAACTTCAGAGTTAGCTCTGAGAATTGACACTTTCTTGCACAGCAGGAGCTGACTGATCTGCAGCAGATTTCTCTTCCCCAGATTTTTCAACACCGGCTAATGGCGGCTTTGAGAACCCATCTGTCGTTGGTTCCGACTGGGTTTGCTTTAAATCCTGCAATGACTCCTGAGAATAGTGGCTGTTTCCTTGTGCATTGGGTGGCTGAGGATAGGCAACTTGTTCAGGCTGTGGGGTAGGAGCTTGAATAGGCTGCTGCCCTTCATAAACAGTTTGATAGTAATTTGATTGATCATAGCTTGTTTGAGCAAGTGATTCAGTCGCACTGCTTGGATAACTCCAGTAACCAGCCTGAGGGTTGGCCATTGGCTGGCTGTAAGCAGAAGGTAGGTCACTCTGCGAGGAAGTTCTCTGTACATCTGAATTAAATGCCACGCCAGGAGGTCCATATCCTGAATTAGCATAAAAAGTCTGCTGATCATATGATGAAGTCTGGGTTTGTATGTGTTGTCCATGATTAGATGGCTGCTGAAAGTAGCCATAATGATAATTATGATCGCTAATGGGAAGTGTCTGACTATAGCTGTAGTTGGGGTTTTGTGCAGCAAACCCCGCCTGAACCTCAGTGTCTTGTACACTGTAATTATATCCTCCACTTGATTGTGATGGCTGAGACAAAGTTGATTGGTTTGAATGATCCCAATTTGCTACTTCGGTAGGATAGCTGCCATAGTAAGGAGGAGGTGCATGGGGTGTAAAATAATTTGAGGGTTGTGAGTAACCATACTGAGGATGCTGAACCACTGGTGGAGGTTGCTGTGTTTGGGACCAATTGCCAGTCGGGTAAGCTGACTGCGCGTAGTTATTGGTTCCAGTAGAATTCATTAATCCTTTCTGCAGAACACAAAAGCAAATGAGACTCACTTAAAAAAAGGAGCAACAGAAAATAAAAGTGCAATAATTTACTTCTCGGTAAATGTAAGTATATTAAAGAATAAATGTACACGAGCAAGCCACTAAAAACACTCTAAATACCTCTAAACGCTAAGAAAGCCAAACACTAGGCCTTTCCCCAAGAAAAAAGAAGTCCTACAAAAGGAGTGACTAGAGTCCACAGTATTTCAAGACTCCACAAAACTATCTTATTTCTCTTTTTCTAGATACATCAAAACATACAATGTGGAACAAGCTTGGCAACTCTTTTATTTCCAAACACCCAAAACGCCTCTACCCAAGTAAACAAACTCCTAATCGAATGAGGAACTGCCTCGATATTCCCCACCTCCCACACCCAAGACCAAAGATCGTCATAAATTTCATATGGTAGATTCAAATATAAGCAACTTTTTTGCAACTTCAAAAAAATCTCGTGTTGATTTAGGGCATCCTGAGTCCTTTTCATCATAACTTGGTCATGTGTAAGCTTGAACACCAAAAATGAGTAATGACATAAGAAACTGAAATGAATAAAATATAAAAAACTTTTTTCAATCAACGTCTAAAACTCATACATTAATTTTCTTCATCACAATTAACATACCCCACTGATTACTTCATTAATCAATTCTTTGGCAGACTCAATTTGCTCCTTTGGTCCATTAATGTAAACATTTCTCTCCGTTGATGTATCACCTGGTGGGAGGTGCAATGGTATAACCTGGGTGATAAAAAAGAAAAAAACAATATTTACACAATCAAGAAAGAACCTTAATTTTAGCTAATAAGAATAACTCCTCTAGAAAAAATTCAAATTCTTTTGTCTCAACTTGAAACTAAAGACAAATAAAGCACCTTAAAATCTCTAATCATAAGAACTCCATCAATATTACATACCTGAACGCGAGCTCCTGACTTGGTTTGTATGTTCTTAATAGTCTCACCTCCTTTACCAATAAGAAGAGCAACCTACAACCATCGTCAAAGTAAGCTGGATTTTACAATATTACTTGATGGATTAGAAAACAAGAATGATTACCTTATTGTTAGGAACTTTTACTATATCCTGCTCAGTTGTTTGATTGGAGTTTATGCCAAGGTTTGAAGCAGAAGCTGGACCCTCTGCATCTTTCTGTCAACAAAATTATTTTTCAATAAAGTTTCGATGCAATAACAAAGAGAATGAAGCAATTTCATCTTATCTTCAGCCACAGCAATTTTAATGTATGTCTAAAGGGCGAAAACCAAATTGTATAAAAATTAAGAAACAACCAATTAGGCTGTACTTCACACCTCTGCAATTACTTCATTAATAAGCTGCTCCCCTCTACTTATTTGTTCTGGTGTGCCCATTAGTTCCACATCCCTTGTCAGGGAGTGAGGATCAGCTTCAGTATCTTTGGTTATCTGGATTTTTGCCCCCGACTGAAGTTGGATATATTTGATTGTTTCACCTCCTTTCCCTATTATTAAACCAACCTACAAAAATAATTCATCCACAAAACATTCCTCAAGTCATTAATAACACATCAAAAATAAGCTTCAGTGACAATAAACGAAAAGGCAAGTACCTTAACATTTGGAATACTGATTTTCTTGCTTGTATTCTGTAAACCATGATATTGACCTGTTTGAGCAGCAAACAAAAAATAATGAGTACACGGAAATAGTTTAGAACTTCGGGGGCCTCTTATAAACAGTAAACAGAAATAAGTAAATGTAATAATATCATGTCTCCTTTTTGTTTATTTTGGTAAGAAATCGGAGGAACTTTGATGAATGATGATGAGGGGTTTAACTTAGGTGAGCTGAGAAGATTCTTTTGGAATACACTTGTTTTGGTAGGGGAGGTTAGTTTGGAGGGTGATTTGTCCTGGCGGAGTATATTGTTTTTCTGTAGCTCTCTCCCTTTCTTTGTGCATTCCGTACATCAATAGATTTTGCTGTACCAATCACAAAAAAAGAATGTAATATACTGTCTCCTCATGTCGTGGAAAGAAGTTGTGAATAACTAAACTGGAGAATGTTGTTTGAAGCAACATAACTCTTCACACCAGATGAATTCAAAAAGAAAACATATCTCGTTGACATAAAAACCAGAGAGGAAAGGAGGAACTAGATGTAATTTTGATAGAGGGATAACAAACGATTCGGCTACTGATAGATACACGCATATTTGCTATACTTAAATCAACATGATGAAGTCGAGGGTAGCTTAGACCTCTATGACACCCAGTTAGTCAAAAGAATCTTTTAAAGGAGTTGCCAATCATAGTTTCATTTTTGCCTAACTTATTCAGAATGACCACTATTGCAGAACAAAATTCTGAAGAGAACATTCACAACACATGTGTACAACGAAATCCGTTTGTAGCAGTGCTGACTACAAAAGAATTGTGATAAAAAGATTTAATGGGTCTAGTCGGTTTACAAAGATAAATCGACAGCACAACAGTGTGAAATTTAATTTAACTTTCATAAATATTATGAGAAAAATGCATGCCCTAAAGTGTGGTTTCATTTTTTAACATAGACTAATCCAGAAGAAAGTAATGTTATCAAGAACAAAAATCCATTGAGATAATGATCTGACTTTCAAATATAGCGCTATTGGACATTTCTTATACAAGTACCCCTTCCGCGACAGTACGTTTGGACGCATAAAAAGTGCTAGCTTCAGGTTAGTGTTACCAGTAAAAGGAGAGCCTCCGGTGGAGTTAGAAACCGCAGGAGCAGGTACGGGGAAATCACTGTCGAGACGAGGACGTTTGGCCTCGGCATTGCTAACGAGTTTGGCAACGATTTCTTGAGCCTTTAGTTTAGCAAGCTGAATGTTTTCTTCCAGCTTCCGCTTACTAGAATCCGAGATAAGCTGCTCGCCTTCTTTCCTTTCTTCAAGCTCCCTCATGGCGGCGGAATCTTTGAACGGTACCTCACTGTGGCTCCGCCGCGCGCTTCTCCCTTTCAAGCCTAAAGATTTCAAAGAGGGGTTTCTGCAAAATATAACTCAACTCCAACTCTATTCGTTATTGCTCGACCACTAAATACCAAAATACCAAATTAAATTAAATTAAATTATAAAACTTAAATACCAAATAAAATTAAATTAAATTATAAAACTTATTATTATTATTTGGGAAAATGACAAACTAACCATCGTACTTTTATAATCAATGACAAGTTAACCGCTCAATTTTTTTTTCTAACAAATTAACCACTAAACTATGAAAAAATGTCGCCATTAACATCGATGTCACGCTTGCCGTTAAACACATTGACTTCGATCCGCGGCGGCTTAATGCTTTTACAAATAACCTTATAATATTGATGGCCCGCTGCAGGTCATATACGACCTGCTGCAGGTTGACAATAAATCACGGCAGATTAATACTAATCTGTTGCTGTTGATTGTGCCTTATTCCGCGTTCCCAAAAGCCCTATTATATAAGAATCGCATTTGAGGTCTGGCGAGTTCATCGCGAACCATGGAATCCTTGGCGACGTTAGAAACAATGTTGGAGTAGAGCTCAACGACGATATTTTGAGGGTTAAGTACTACGGTTTTCCTGGCGAGCTCTATGTTTTGAGAGTTGTAAAGAGGTAGAGGTGGTTAACGAGCCGAGCCGGCCGAGCCGAGCCTGCCGAGCTTGTCGAGCTTAATGAGCCGAGCCTACCGAGTCTGGCTCGTCGAGCCTATCGAGCTTAACGAGCCGAGCCTAACGAGTCGAGCCTAACGAGCTTTAACAAGTCAAGGCTAATGAGCAAAATATACATAAATGATAATATCTTATATAAATATATTATAAATTATATCGAAGTATTTTCGATTAATGCTTTAAACGATTCGGGATTTGAGTCGGATTTAGATCGAAATCTCAAGCGGGTTATTTAAAATGTAGTGTATATATAAATATTTTAATGAAATTTAATATATACATATATAAATTTGTATATAGTTATAAGTTACTATTTAAATTAAATAAAGATAATTATTTTTTTTGAAAAGAAGAAAATGAGAGAGGAGTATAGAAGAAGCCAAGACTTCTTCTCCTCTTCTTCACTGTCTTCTTTGCGGCGAGAGAGAAAGGGCTCCGCGACGAAGCTGGGCACCAACGGTCTCCCTCATTCTTCTCTAGACGAAGTCCTCCCGTCCTCCGGCTCCAGACGGTCGCCAATTGAGTTCTCCGGCTTCAAAGCAAAATTGCGGAGAACCCACGTTCGGTCTGGAGAAGAATTGCCGATCTGGAGAAGAATCGCCGAGAACCCGCGTTCGGTCTGGAGAAGAATCACCCTCCTCCGTTCGGTCTGGAGAAGAATCACCCGCCTCCGTTCGGTCTGGAGAAGAACCGTCGACCTCTGTTCCGTCTCTGCGTTCGCCACTTCGCCTATTCTCCGATTCATGCAGGGGAGTCGGGAGAGTTGGGGATCGCCAGGGTGGGTGGCGGGTGGGCTCGCCGGGCCAACCCACCAGGCTCGAGAGCCAGCCCGTGGGCGCGGCTCGCGAGCCCACCCGTTAGCCACCCCTATAAAGAGATGACAGATTTGGAGACTAGGTTTCGACCATTGTCGAACAGTTACAGGACTATGAGTGCTCTGAGCCGGTCGCATACAACGGAGTGCCTCAGAGCACTCGGAGTCATGTAATTGTATCGACAATGGCAAAACCTAGCCTCCAAATCTGTCACCTCTTTACAGCTCCCAAAACATCAAAAAATTTCGTCTTGCTCGTCAAGAAAATTGTAGTACGTAACTCTCATAACATCGTTGTTGATCTATACTCCAACATTGATTCTAGTGTCACCGAGGACTTCGTGGTCAACTTGTCGAATCATCGGTTAAGGGATGTCTGCCATGAAGAATGCACGCCTAAAAAATACAAGGTGAAAAACTGTCATGCCTCTGTCAAATGGATAGCAAGCAGAACATCGGTTTTGCATCACGATGAGTCCATCGAATAAGGAATATCATCAGATAATGGGATTGAGTCAGCAAACATGCAAGGATCAATAGATGATGTGGTTAGAGCACACTGATTCTTAGTGCACATGTACATGATATGGTTGTAATGGAATTTGGTTTGTGTCTGTCATGCACATATGCACGATATAATTGTAATGGAATTAGTAAATTGATTTGAAGTTGTAATGCACATATACATGATATGGTTGTAATGAAATTGATAATTTAGTTGTTGATAATAAATGGAAATTAATTAGTATGAAACTATAAAATTAGCAGCATTTCTCCGAGCCAACATTTCACTTTTTGATCGATTGTGTTTCAATTTGCTTGAATCTGTGAATACTAGTTATGTACATGTTGCTTAAATTGTGAACGAAGCACATGTTTTTCATTTATTATAGTCAACTTGGGGGTGATCAGTATTAATCTGCCGCATTTTATAATCAACTCATGACGAATCAATATTAATATGCTGTAGTTTATTGATAAACCGCGGCAGATCTCTGATGAATGTCTTTGTTTTCTTTTTACTTTTTCCTTGTTTTGGTCATCTTCCCTTTCCTCTCGCTCATTCTATTTCGGGGCAATGGCAAAACCTGGACAAAATATTATCTTATGTTTCGATGGTAATATCTCATGACAAAATATATAGTCAATCCACGGTAGATCAGTATTAATCCGTTGTGGTTTATAGATAAACCACGGCGGCTTGGTATTAAACCGCCGTGGTTTATTGTCAACCCATGACTGTCGTATATGATCCGCGGCGCCATTAATAATTTTAAGATATTTTTTTATAAAATATTGAGCCGCGACAGATTAGTAGACGAGCTGCCGCAGATTGAAATCAAAGCGTTTAACGGCAAACGTGACAGCGATGCTAGCGGCGACATTTTTCGGTAGTTCAGTGGTTAATTTGTTAGCAAAAAAAGTACAATAGTTGGTTTGTCATTAATAATAAAGTATGAGGGTTGGTTTGTCATTTTCTCTTATTATTTTAATATATTCGTTACGCCTACACAACCATTCATCTGCCTCCTTGGAAATCTTGCCCAATAACATAAGTTTACCCAAAACATCTTAACCTATTACTTTCTTCGAGTTCTAAGGCTTGATTTTGTCTACTTTTGCCTGTGAATGTTCGTCTGTTTTCTGAAAATTGGTCAAATAATCTCAAATAAGTGCATTATTTTCAGCTCTAACATTAACAAATTGAACCGGGTCTAAAAAATCTGTTTGTTCTGATGCGCACAAAATTGAAACGATTGAGCTATAACCCGACATTGGAAAAGAATCTCAAAACATAACCCAACATTGACTTGATGAAAGCTAGATTATTGCCCGTTTGATCTTGAATTTGTAAGATAAAATACAAATGCGTATTGCATTAACGACAAAGTACAAATTGTTCATAATGAATACAAAAGCAAATGTTAAATTGTTCCAAATACGTTACTTGCTGCGATAAATAAAAGTAAAATTATATTTTACCTTAAAATTTACGTATGATTCAACTATTGTTGTTAATTTATATTATTTGAATTATTCATAATATATCATAATTACTTAAAATAATGAAAGATAACCATTGTACTATGATATTAATGACAAATCAACCATTGAACAATTTTTACTAACAACTTAAACACTAAACTATGAAAAATAGACAACACAAACATGACCGTTACCTATTGAAAGATTACCGCGAAGACAATGCTGAAACATACTCTCTGCAATTGTAATTATACTTCTGTTTTATGCTAAAATTGTCATAATTGAAGCAATCATACTGGGAAGACAATGCCAATAAGCTCCGACATGGTCTTCTCGTTGTTGAAAACAGTTCCCACATTTTCAGTTTTCCGAAAACATTGTCGAACGTCGGCATGACTCACCCCTCCTCTCGATTTGATCCGTCCAGTTCTCTTCACCATCTTCTCCTTCCTCTTTCTTGTCCATCGTCTTCGTCCAGTGCTTGTCGGCATGTCTCACTTTTTCCAGAAGAAAATAATCTATCCTCTGTGGAAAGTAGAAAGTTGTTGTTCCGCTATAAAACGTTGTCGTTTCTCCGCATAATATTATCTTTCTACAGTAGAAATTAATATTTTAAATTTGTTTAATAGAAAGACAACGTTCTGCCGCAGAAAGACAACGTTCCGTAACATTTTTAACGGAAAACGAAACCGTAATGTTTGCTCCGTCCATTTCCCATAGTTTAGTATTTAAGTTAGCAAAAATGGTCCAGTGGTTAATTTGTCATTGATCTCATAGTACAGTAATTGTTTTGTTAATTTCCCAAATGCATAATAACGTTATTACATCAACCATCCCATTCTGCGCGGGCAATGAAAGACACGAGAAAAGTAGGTGCATAACACGTGCATGTCGAATGATAGTTTATTATAGAGCTTCAAACTACACTAACTTAAAATCAGCAAATCGAAATCAAAATACAAGCATTAAAGATTAAGGTTTAGAAAAAGGTAGGCAAGTGCAAAAAGGGAGATTCTAATGGAAGCAGAACAAATGTTTAAAGGAAGAGCCATGAAAATCATGATCAAAGAAGCTCTATATCTCAAAAGAATCCCCACAAAATTTCATCAAAACAGCACATGAGCTGAAAGAACAAAGCACACCCAAAGGAGTGCAGCCAAAAACTGAGTGCGATATTGCTACCCTCCTTTTATTCTACTTTACTGCCAATTGAAAAGTTCAAAGTTGTCAGCTAAAGCTTTCGAAAGAGCCTTCTTTCGACGCTCAAAATCCTATTTTTTGGTACAACATGCCTCGAATGTGAGATACATTACACATAAGCAAATGGATTTGAAATTTGTATGAAGAAGTTGAAATTTCAGAAGTCGGTGTCCTTAAACAGCGCATGATGATGAAAGTACATAGATCACAGCTAACAGGCTATGCTGCTTTGTATCTCAAAATGATGCATACCTGGTTTGGAGTGTTTTAACTGCTTAAGCTACTGGTTCTTAGGTTCGGTAGGCTGTGCATCATTCTCTGGCGTAGCTACTTTTGATGTCTTTCGAGGCCTTCGAAACCAGAGAACTAAGAACCATAGAGTTGTCCATAGACCCCCATTTGCAAAGTGTGGAATGAATATACGTCCCCAATACGGGTAGTATGGACCCGGCAATTTGATCAATGTGAAGAATATGGCGATTGTGATCAAATGCCAAGGCACTTGAGCATCCTAATAATCAGAACAAAGCAAAATCCTAAGTTTTCCTTTCATTTCTAATATCATAGTAAGGACTAAAGAATTTGCCTATGATTTCTTCAACTAAAATAGAGTGATTAAAAAATATATTCACATTTGATGATCCACACATCAGCATCTGCAAAGGCCCTTTTTCGTTGAATTTGCTTCAATCAATGAGTTCCCAATTGTTTATACCAAATTCAAAATGAAACTCCTAAAAAAACACCGACTTTCGAAAAAATCAACTCAAAAAGATTGTGGCTAAGTACATGAATCTATGATAAAAGAAATGATTGATACAATGCTTTCATTCTAGTCTCATTTGCATTTTTCACAACGCTAAAAACACAAGATTCAAACAATGAATGCAACTTCTAAAGAAAGAGAGGAGAGCAGGAATAGATAAGAAAACTCACCTCAAGAAGAGGGGATGAACTCAAGGCCGTTTCCCTGAAGACCCCAGCAATGGAAAATCCAATTAGTAAAGGAATAGGGACCATAAAAAGCTTCTTTTCATGAGCACAGTAAGACATCTCACTGAGAGACGAGACCGCTAATAAAGGAACAGACAGGTATTTGACAACTGCCACAACGAGGTCGAGTATAAGTTGAATGAAGTTGTCCAGAGCTAAATTCCAAGGGAAGTTCTTCACCGGCTGAGGAGAACTTTCCCACAATTTTCTTGCCTTTTCCATTAGATTTTTCATATTTATATTTCGACCACTATCTGACTGTCCTGAAGTCATGTTTATTGAACAAGAAACGACGGACCGAGCATTATGGAGTTTTTCACATGGCTTAACACTAAAATTGCAGCTACATTCTTTGATGTGTTTTGAAAACCACTTCTACAACAAAAAAACAAAGAAACTTGTCAAGAAAAAAACTCAACATAATCCAACTCAAATACTGAACATTTACAGATCTTTACAGGAAATATAAAATTCCCAGAGAAGCATTAATCAAGATTGAAGTACGAATTCAATCTTCCTCGACAAATTTCCAGGAATAATAATCCAATCAAACAAGCCAAAAATATAGATATTACACGATAAAGAAAGCGTCCATGACCGTGGAATCGAAATAAAGACACTTGTACATGAATTGAAAGGTAGAAGGAGATAAACACGAAACTTACTCTGGGTCCAAAAAGGGAATGAGAATGCAAATGGGCGTAAAGACCAGTTTCGTTAGAATTTTGGAGGCGGGTGGAAGCAGAGACCAAGTGGGTAATCATTTTCCGAGGAGAAGATATTATTCGCCCTTGTCTGGAAAATTGAAGATGAGCAAGCTAGAGCGAACCAAGTTTGGTTACGACCGCCATTGTCGAGAGGTGGGGGATAAGACGTTGGAAACAGAGGTAACTATGTTGGTGGGTTCGACCATTAACTTGGTGATTGCTTGATTTTGTAGGCTTAATGCTATGTTTTTACAATTTGGGATTAATTTAGAGAATTTACACTCTCTCTAAGAAAACAAAAGGATTACTATTTGTTCTTCAAGAAAAATTGTTGCAAAAGTTACTTGTTCAGTTCATGTTTTGCACAAGAAAGAATTTTCTTTTAAAAAATAATTTAAATACGGTCATATTTGATACCATTTTCTATTTAATTCCATCCACTTTTTCTTTTTTCCCTTTTATTTATGTATAACAAAAAAAAAAAAAATAATAATACATTTATTTTCTATTTTTACTGTGAGAGTCCGTCCTGTGAAGATCAATAAAAACTCGAGTGTGAATCTGGCCTATATTAGTGGAAGTGCACAATCTCACGTTGCTTGGAAGAGTAGAAAATGCATGATTTATAAATAGGGTTCTCCTCCCTACTTAATACGACACATTTTAAGTTAATCCCAATAACAAAACTGTACGGGATTCGGCCCAAAACAGATAATATTGTACTGGAAGCGCTGAGAGATGTTAAAAATGGTATCAAAGCGAAATCGACAAGGACGTCAGGTCTCCAAGGGGATGAGATTGTGGCAGCCCACCCTATAAAGGCCAGGAAAGGCTCAGGTGTGAGTCCGACCCATATCAATGAGGGTGGACAATCTCACATCGCTTGGAAGAGTATAAAATGCATGATTTATAAGTAAGATTTATCTTTCTATCTAGTACAACGCGTTTTGGGTTAACTCCAAGAATAAAACCATGCGGGTTTCAGTTCCCAAACGACCACTATTCTACTGAGAGCACTGTGGGACATTACACTTACACTCTATTCTTACTTACTCGCGTGATAAACATTGATTGATATAATTAATGACTTATTTTATGTTGAAATTCGAACGAGAATCGTAAAAAAAAAAGCAGAAAATAACGAACGCCGAGATTTATGAAGAAAACTCTAGACGGGTAAAAAAACTACCGACAGATGAGAGAAATCACTGCTCAAAATCAATACAATGAATTTTGCGATTTATACATTTATTTATAAAAAAGTAGAAGCCCTAGTCATACTGAAATTCCTAACGTGTGTCAAAATCAGCAACCCAAATAGAATTCAAATCACACCAAACTCTAACATTTTAATTATATGTAATTTATTACATTATTTTCATCAATATTGATATTTGACACATCGAGAAATAAGAATTATAAAATATAAATAAAAAGTAAATAGTAGAACATCCCTGAAGAAACAAAAGACTGAAGAAATTTCTTGAATTAATTTTCTTTAATGTACAGTTACAATGCTATTCATAGGCTAACAAAAGAATAGATATACAACTTAAGTATCATAAAACAAGAGATGAAGAGAACCATGGGGAAGTTACAACAAGTAACAACCATTTCCTCTCTGAGTAATGGAGTTTATCGATCCAAAACCGAAAAATAAGGAGCTCTGTGATCTAATTTTGGTGATTGGAGGTGATCGCCTGTCCTTGAATTTTCCGGCGAAGATTGGGGCATGAGTTGAGACTGTTTTATTCTTTCATTGGAAAACCTCCTCTGTATTGGAGCAAGCAAGTTTAAGTAGAATTTTACTCAAATGGTTTTAAATTAGTTGCCAGAAGAAAAATCGTAAATAGATTTTGACAAATGCTAAGTTTATCCTTTATCGTTGTTAATTCTTACGTTCTGACATAATACTCATTAAATTAGTATAATTATTTATGCACTAAAATATAAGAATTAGTAAATAAACATAGAATTACATATAGATTTTTGGCATACCTTAAACTTCAAAGCATGCTGCTCCTCATCGAAGTCAACGTGGGGTGCCCCTCCGAAGGTTGCCCGAAAGCGAGAAAGCTCTTCCTTGACGCGTGAAAAATGAACTTCTGTGTGATGCAGCTTGGCTGCAAGGTCTTCGTTTTGTGTTCTAAGTATATTATTTTCTTCCTGTAAATGCATTTGTTAGTAGTTTGAAATAGCATGAAACAGAGAGCCATAGAAAAACAAAGCTCACAAGTCAGATTGAAATTTAAGATGATTTAGTCTTGAATTTCGAATAGGAAAAAGAGAAGTTACTTAATCATAAATACTAGAGTCATTATATTTATACCTTGATCTTGGCATGATGGTGAATTCGCTGCTGGAGATTTTGCTGACCAGACAGCTTCTTTACTTGTTCTTCAAGATCTGTCATCCTTGTCTTGTAATTTATGCTTTCCATCTACAAAGATTTATGTTTGACAGTAAGTCCAAAGGCAAAGAGAAAAAGAATAACCCACTTTACATTTGATTTGAAGTTTAGTTCCCAGAAATGTTTCTCAACCTTCAACATTTCATTTTCAGTTTTCAGTAACTGGTCTCTCTGCTTGAGTTTTTCTAAAGCTACTTGCACTGATATCATTTCAGTCTGTTTCCTATCGATTTCTTCTAACCACCTGTCATGCAAGGCTTTCAAATGTCACATTCTGGAACCAAAGGAAATTTAGTGGAGGGATAGATTAAGAGAACAGGGCTCGATTGTTTACCCTCGCCTCTCCTCAATAAAATCGTTAATCTGTTTCTTCAGCTTGACGACATCCTGCTCCTAAATTGAAGAAAGTTTCAATCTTACAAAATATACACATCTTTGCTCAGAAGCCAAAAAAATGAAGACATGTTTCCAAAAATACCTTATCCTCATTTTCTAAATCATTAAGTCGAGCTCTCTCTGCTAGCTTCTGCACTTGTTGATTATCTAACAGTGACTGACAAGGACACAGAAAAAAGTTATAAACATAATAATCTAGTTCACACAAAAAGTCTCACTATCTACTATGGTGCAAAATCATCAAGGATGGGTAGCACTAATAATCGTCAAAGAGGAAATTGCATGCATTACCGCACAATTCGTCATATCCAACTTGAGCCCAAGCAAGTCACGTATTACATCATGGGTCATACTCTCTGCAGCAGCTAGTCTGGAATTAAGCGTGAATATCTGCAGCATCAGACGAACAGCCCTCAAAAATATCAGAGTGAATTTGTCGAAGAAGACTTATAAATAAGAATGATTTAACTATGCATCTGACGACATTAAAAAATGGTTCTTGAAAAGAATGACTACCTCTTTCTGTCTATTGATTGCTAAGGATTCAAGTTCTTCAATATGAAGCCTCGCAGCAGTAAGTTCTTCATCCTTCTCAGATTTCATTTGTTGTGTTAGACCTGACCCGATGCATTTAAAAGGGGATCCAGAACCTCTAGGCTTCATTGGGTACTTTTCTGACTTATTCGAGAAAGAATTAGCGACATGTGTAGAATGGCCTTCAGCTCTGACTTGTTCAGCCATTGATTCTAATGTCTTGTACTGTATAGACGTAAAAAAACGCCATATTGATTTCATGATCTAATTCTATAATCAACGAGTAAACAAGTGGAGTACCTTTTGCTTGTACTCATTCGCCTGTGATTCTGCATGTAAATTTAGCTCTGATATGTGTGCTTTTAGTTTTGCGATCTGTTCAATAATAACAAGAAGAGCATGAACGGTGAATGCTTTTATTTTTCAAAAAAGAAACATTTTAGTATTTATATATAATGCAACTAATCACGTAACAAAGAAATACCTCAGAATTTTTTTCAGCTATGTCATGCTCAACAATTGTGTAGCGTCCAAGTGTTTCTTGAAGTTCTCTCTCTTTCTCATCTAGATCCCTAGCACAAATAATAGGGCAAGTTGGGATTGAAAAAAATTAGAACAGAATAAATATAACTAGTCCATTGATGAAATTGTTCTGAGTACTTGGTTGTTGTTAACCTTTTCATGTTAGTATCAGCGTCTTCGAAATTATGCATTTTGTACTTCACAGAATGCAGTTCCAACTCAAGCTCTTCCCTTTGCAAGCGTTGTCGTTCAGCTTCTTCTTTAATAATATCAACCTATCAGATGGAAATGCAAACAATGTTATGACAAGTGGATGAGGTTTCAAAATTTGATGAGGTTTAATTTCTTCTCAGGTTCACCTTGTTCTCCAACACATTGATTGTGTATTCTAGCTCTTCCACCGACCTCTCTAATAGCTTTACTTCTGCTATCTTTTCTTCAGCATATATTTTTCTTGATTCAGAAGTCTGGCATAGATAATCAGAAAATAAGTAGGAAAGTTGAAAAAAAATTGTACAAATAAACGTTGGTAAGGAATGGAATATCAACCTGTTGTGCTTCCATCAAATTAGCCTCAAATTCGGCAGCTTGCGCTTCTGTTGTTTCTAGTTTTTCCTTCAAACAGAGCACTTCCACTTGAAACGTATCCCTCTCATTGCCAACTTGATTTAAACTGCTTGCCATTGACTCAACCAAATTATTCATCTGGCTGAGCGCATTGCGCATTTCCAGCAGTTCTATTTCCATGTCCTCAATAATCTTCTTTCTGTCACGTAACTCCTGCTCAACAGCATTTTTTTCTTCCAGGACATTGTCCATATTAGCTCTTAGATCTGTAATTTGATAGGAAAGAAACTTGACAGACTCGCGCTCATTTGAGACATTCAGCTCCAAAGCAGTAACTGCATCATTTTTTTCTAGTAGCTCTGCTTCAAGAATATGATTACGGGAGATGGCTTCATCTAGCTGAGTTGATTTTACTGCAAGCTCATCATCTAAAGCCTCCATCGAAGCCACAATTTCATCAAATTCATCTTTTTTATCCTTATTATTTGATGCAGTTTCCTGCAACAAGCTAAGATCAAACAACAATCCTTTAAGAACTTCATCCTTCCTCAACAAGTCAGCTTGTAGATTCAAATTTTCATGAATAACTTCCTTGGCATGGAACTCCAAGCCCTCAAATTCTACAATGACTTTGGATAATCTATCCACATTTTGAAACATCTCCTGAGATATTTTATCTAAAATAGTTGTCCCGCATTTTTCAATACCATAACAACTTTTCATTTCCACAGAATCAAAACTCTTCATAATGTTCAAGCAAGAATTTTTGAGAAATTCTTGATGACTCTTCTTGTAAGACTGAACTTCATTTTTCAAGCAATCATTCTCTTCCTTCAATCTATTGGCACTACTAACACTAGCCATAATAGCAGATTGAGAATTTTGTAGCTCAAGCAATTCAGCCCTTTTCATTTCCAGATCCCTTTCTAATTTTGATATGCATGTTTGCAAAGAAGAAACTTCATCTTGTAACCTCTGGTTTTCTCTGTCACAAGCATGCACGCGTGCTAGAGATGACTCAACTTCATTTTTAAAGCAATCATTCTCTTCCTTCAATCTATTGGCACTACTAACACTGGCCATAATAGCAGATTGAGAACTTTGTAGCTCAAGCAATTCAGCACTTTTCATTTCCAGATCCTTTTCTAATTTTGATATGCATGTTTGCAAAGAAGAAACTTCATCTCGTAACCTCTGGTTTTCTCTGTCACAAGCATGCACGTGTGCTAGAGATGACTCAATATCTGATTTATTTGTCTCGAGATGTTGAAGCAGTACAGAATTTTGTGTAGCTAAGTCTCTCAGCTCGCTTTTTAGTGAATCTTTCTCTTTCTCAAAACAGTTTAGTTTGCACAACTCTTCATCTTTGGCATCCAACAAACTTTGAAGTTTGTTTGTAGCGTTTCCAAGCACCCATATCTCTCTTCGTAAGTTTTCTTCCTTAGTTTCCTTATCTTTTTGTAAATTTCTATATTCAGCCTCCAGCGATTCAACCTGATTCAATAGTCTCACCTTCATTTCTATTACTTCATTAAGCTCAACTCTTAATCCATTATTTGAACAAACTTCATCTTTTAGAGACTGAACATCTTGTTCTAGAGCCCTGTTCAATGCATGCATCTCAGTAATCCTTAAACTGCTTAGTTCCAATTTCGACAACAAATTCTGCTTCTCAACTAATGCCTCTTGGAGTTCTCCTTGTAGAAGTAAAACCTCTAATTTATTTTCTTCTAACAGCTTCTCTCTTAACTCAGTGTCAACCTTGGATAGTACTAAATCTTTCTTTAATTTTTCAAAAATAACTTGATAAACCATATTTTCTGTATCCATATCAGCCTTCTCAATAGTCATCGCATCCAATTCCTCTAAAACAATCTGCAAATCAAAATCTTTCAAGCACCATTCTTTCATGAAGAATTCATTTTGTGATTCTAACTCTTCTTTGTTCTTCAGCCTTTTCTCGTGTATCAAAAGCGAAGTCAAGGCATCTGTGTTCCACAAGTTCAACTCCTTCATCAAAACAGCAAGCTGAGATCCCATATTGTTTGATCTTTGCAACATCCGTTCTTCTTGAAACTGTAGGTCTGAAATCTTCTTCTCAAAATTAATAAGCTTCATGTTGAGCTGTCCTGCCTCTTCCTCTTTCCTCTGTATACGATCAAAACTTTTCTTGAGATCAGCCAACAATTTCCCCTTCAGTGCTCTACACATATCAAGTTCTCTTTTTGACTTAACGTTATGGTCACTTAATTCAGCTACTAAGGCATTTGATTTACACATTCCATATTGCAGTAAACTTTTTTCTGCATTCAGACCTGTTATTGTTTCCACCAGAATTCCTAAATGGCAGAGGTGTAGCACTGAAACTGCACAATCCTTGGAAATTATCTCAAACCATATGTTCTCAAGCCATGAGTGCACCAACTTCATGGAGTCATTGAGCAAAGACTTTGTAGACTGAAGGTCATAAGCTAAAGACGTAAAATTATCACTGATATTAAATTCAACCTCTTTAATCACATTTGCCAGCTCCATAATTAGAGCCTTTGTTTCTTCTACATATGAGCTAGCATGCTGTTCTGTGGATTGAATTTGCTGACCCAATAAATCATTGCTGCATTTCAAACTATGAACCTCCTGTCTTAATGTATCACGGTCATTGATAAGCACAATTCTTTCCTCGTTTACCCTCTCTACATCTACCTTCAATGTTTCATTTGCTATTATGAGGCCGTTGATCATCATATCTGCTTCTATAATGATATTTTGTGCCTCCTCAAATTTAGCAAGGATACAAGAAGCCTCTGCAGTTTTGTGAGCAGCAAGTATCTTTTCGTCACCCACTTCGAGTTCTACTACCTTAAAAATATATTTTAATTCATAAGTGTATCAACAGAAAAGACAATATTTCTAGACAATTTTATTATAAAGTAACTATTATTGAAAGAATTAAAAGCTAGATTAAACAACTTAAAAGAGATGCATTAGTATTTTCTGTAGGCACCAAAATGCAACTAATAAATTGAGTGAAGTAAGACAAAAGAAATGCAATCCAGTACCTCTTTTATTTTGGACCAATGAAAACTAGTTTCTTCAAGCGCATGTTCAAATTGTCGAAGACGATTATTCAAGGCATCGATTTTACTTTCAAAATGCCTTTCGAAATTATTCATTGTTGATTGCAGGGACATTGCCTGAGAAGCTAAATATCGCATCTTTTCCTGACTTTGTTTTTCATTGAGCAACATCTCTTTTTTTTCAACATGGGCTTTGGTCATCTCAGCTTGCACCTCTTGTAAACTTTCTAGGGCAGATTCTATTTCTTTCTTCAGAAGTATAATCGTCATCTCTTTATCATAGACATTACTGCTACCCTTGACATTTTTTTCATTACATGAATAGGTATGGACATCCTCTCCTTTTTGAGGAGAACAGTCAAACGTTCTGGTTCTTGTGTGTTTGACATAGTTTAGCTCTATATTGTTTTCTGGTTGTGCTTCACTATCTGCCTGCAACAATTCCAGATATAGAAACGAATCAAGTCACCATGCATCAAACACTACTCCACATACATATAATCAACCTCAAGATCTAGCTAGACCATCAGAAAGCAAGAACATCAGTTTACCTGTTCTATATTCTTGTACTCTTGTGAATTGTTCTCTTCAAGACCACCATAATGCTGCATGTATGAGGCCATGGATGACTTAAGTGTGACCACACCAGACTCAAACTCAGCTAGCTTCTCCTTTGTCATCAATATATTACTATTTTCAATATCTTGGACCTTTAGTTCCATAAGACGAGCATGTTCTCGCTCTTCGGAAAGACTTCTCTCTAATTGAGAACAATTTCTTTCTAACTCTGCAAGTTGATCTTTTAGAGACTCCACCTCTTTCTCTGTTTCTTTTATTACGCAAGCCTGATGGTCACATATGATGTCCTTCCTCAAATTCGTCTCTATTAATTTATTGAGTTCCATATCCTTATGCTTTAGCGCATCGTCATTAAAATGGTTTAAGTCCGACAACCTATTTACAATAACAAAGGCAGCCGTTGAACATACTGATGCTTTTTCAATACGCTCTTCTGCCAATTTTATCTTGTTTTCCAGCTTTTTTATGCAAGATGTCTTTGCATTCACCTGTGACGTCAGTTGCAGAATTTCTTTATCCTTCTCGTTGCATTCTTGCTGGTGTGCTTCTCCGATAACCATTGCTGCTCCTCTCAGAGACTTAAGCATACTCTCCATGTCACATCTTTTATTGTTTGCATCCTCTAAATATCTTCTGAGCTCGTCAACTAATAACTCCTTTTCACAAACAGCTCTCGCTATCTTATGGACTTGTTCTGAAATCCAGATTCTTTTCTCTGGAAAGGAATGGGATATTGTGTCAAGCTGGTCAGTGGCATCCATGAAAGCGTGACATCCATCAGAAAGAATTTCTTCCATCTCCCTCGTTAATGTTTCCCATTCTTCATGCATTGTTTTCAGCTCGTCATCTTTCTTTTCAATCACTACACACAGCCGTTCGTTATCTTTTGTCACGAGACAGAGTTTCTCCTCCATCTGCTCTAATTTGGACCCCAAATGTATCAGGTTTTGTTTCATTTCCACTTCTTTCAATTGACTGTCGTGAAATTGCTGTTCAACTATCGCAAGCTCTTCCTGCATTTGGACAATCACCTCAGCTGTTTCAGCCTCAGCCTGGCGGCGAACTTCATCCATTTCTTGCTCACTAGACACATGAAACTCACGATCACTTTGATACCATTTGTTTAGTCTCTTGGCTTTTTCAAGGGAATCTTGCATCCTCGTCAATTTTATTTGGAATGGGTAGGCATGATACGTTTGATTGTCTGAGGTTGAATGATCTCTTAGTTCCTTCATAGAAATTTTCTCCTTCAGGGCGTTAATTTCACTCTCCTGGCTGCTTAAGAGCTGCAAATAGTGACCATTGTTGTTACTGAGCTCCTCAATCTCATTAATTGAAAAAATTTGCTGTGATTCAAGAGCTTTAATGACAGATTTGGACTCTATCAGTTCACTATTTTGATCTTCAACTTGTTTTCTTATTATATGTAGTTCTTCTGTTGCAAGCTCAAGATCTCTGTTCAAGCACAGAATCCTTTCCTCCAATTCTCCACGAGAAGACCTCTGTTCTTTGAGAAGGATCTTGACTATATCTAATTCCAGCTGGAAGTTCAAAATTTCTTCTTCTGGATACACAATATGTTCACACTCTCTCATATTCTCATCAAGACCATCCTCAAAGACCTGTAATTTCAAAATTTAAACTTTAAAATAAATTCTTGAAGTGAGAGATTTACTGCAAAATACAACTTTTCAGTTTCAAAATATTGAAAAAATAAACTACTTTATTATATATTAGAATTCAAATTTTGTTGTTGTTTCTATTGCCCATCAAAGGTAGCTCGTAATAATAAATTTCTGGACAGCTCAAATTTCAATCTTGTTTTCTCATACTTCTAACTTGCGTATGGATGATAACATGTACAGATTATTGTTTATACGAAATACCTCTCTGAATTCAACACTCTTCTCTTGAACTGTTTGTGCAGAAACATAACTGCTCATCATGGACCGTAGATTATCTATTTCTCTGAAAAATATTAAACATAAGGCATGACTTAGCTATTTGGAATCATATAGCATCTCAATTGGGAAGAAAAAGGAAAATTAAAATCTCACCCGCTTAGTTTTTCGTTCTCTTCTAAGCAAGACTTCAAGTTGCGCTTGCATTCTTCTAGCTCATCACCAGAATTTTTCAACTGAGGCCAGACAGAAGTGAGCATTAGCAATTTAGTTCTTTCTTTTATCACTTTTATTGGAAAATTTAGAATATAAAACAGACAATGAGAACTCTATTGACCTCACAAAGACCTCCATTGAAAAAAAAAGAGAGATCATAGAACAGACAAAAAACACCGTAGTAACTTCAGAAAGCATTATGCTTTTTCTCACGTCACTGAGATTTAATGAAGGTTTGCTGAAGCTAGTTAGGGAAAAAAAACCTACCGGTTGCATGATAGTATTTGAATGATTATGTAGCTCAGAATTTCCACAAAGACATTGAAGTAGCTGCAGAATATATATCAACACGGAAACATAGAAAAATCAGCCTAATCACCATCATGTCCTGGCTAATATAGTTCACAGAACTACCTGATCCCTTAATGTGGATACTTCAGAGATGAGTACTTCCCTTTCCCCTTCTTCATAGAATTCTTGAAATCTATAAATGACCACGGAGCAAACTAGTTATATAGATGAAGTCTCAAAAGAAAATAAAGAAAAAAGATACTACCTTCTAAGTTGATCTAAAAGCCTTATATTCTCCCTTGCAAAGCGAGTAACTTCTGGATTCTTATCTATTTTAGCTTGAAGAAGCTGGATCTCTTCTGATAATGCTTTGTTCTCTTCAAGTAGATATGTTTCTGCTGGAATGGAACCACCGAGAAGAGTCTCCATTCTCTGGATTTTTTCTTCTCTGAACCTGAGCATCATTTTAGTGCATCTAGTGTCTTCTTCTCTCTGACGAACCTGAAAATATTTGATGCCAGGACTCATGACAGGCAAGAAAATCTTAAAAAGAAACAATCTGATAATAAAAATTACCAAACGATTTAACTGCTCAATCTCAGCTTCTAGTTGCTTGATGGAGGCTTCAGCCATCATTTCCCTCCTCAATGCACCAGCAAGAGTAGCCTCCAAAGATTTGAACTGGTTCATATTAGTTTCATTGAAATATTATAACTCAAGGAATTTAGTAAGGAACCTTAGCTAAAAAATTCTTGACCATAATTTCCTCCATGGAGCGGCGACAAACAGGGAATACGAAAAACTAGAGAATCAACTCTAAAAAAATAAAATAATTCAATATCAAAGTCTTTTAAAAGTCTAAAATTAATGTTCACTACAACCTTTAAAATAGAATTCAGGTCACGATTTGAAATCTCCAATAAGATAAAGTAAATCTTCTACGAAAAAGATAAAGTCTATTTAAAAAATTAAAATTAATAAAATTAAACGTGAAAATAATAGATAAGATAAAATATTAAAAGATCACATAAATAAATAAGGGAATAATATGTGAAGGGTATATAAAACTTGTGGCTTCTTTAAATAGGGAGAGCATTTGACAAGTTTTGGATCATTTTAATGTTTCTTCTATTTGTGTAGCATTAAATTTTTACTTCTAAACTTAAGCACCGCAAATATAATAGAGCCTATATTACCTGTTCAGTTGACATTCTCACAAATTCTTTGGATGTAGTTCCAGGTATATCACCAATTCTTTGATTATCTATTTCATACATATTTTCCACACAACAATTTTTATGACTGTGTGTTGTGTCTTGGATGGTTGCCAAACCAAATGACAAAGACCTGGATACGTTTTGATGTTTAAGAAGAGAAAGTTCTTCCTGTTCCAAATATAATGCATGATTTAGAATCTAAATTGCTAAGGTATGAAATTATAATTATACAAAATTTAAAAAACCACCTTTAGAAGTTGTATTTGGTGTTGCAGTTCAATGATATCACCCGAAGAATCTTCATTCACAACAGCCTACGAAAAAA
This sequence comes from Begonia loranthoides, assembly GCA_022433065.1. NCBI lineage: Eukaryota > Viridiplantae > Streptophyta > Magnoliopsida > Cucurbitales > Begoniaceae > Begonia > Begonia loranthoides. Next base: position 4,117,875 of record CM039471.1, read on the forward strand.
GTATTTATTACCATAAATGAAATTCAACAATATTTAAGGTGATGCATGATAGATGACTTACATTATTTTGAATAAGTTTTGCCCTCTGAGCAAACTTCAATGTGTTGAGTGTTTCAGCAGCACAACTACGAAATACAATGATAAAAGGTAGAAAAATTTTTAAAACATGGAACTTTGTCCAACCATATGTTCCAAGGGAGTTATACAACTAAATTGACTAACCAGATAGAAGGGCTAACATTAGCTATGATCATGGTTTTTGAGTTCCCACCAAGTGAGTCCTGCATAACGTAGGGTTCCAAGTATAAAGTCATAAGAAAAGCTGAAGATTAATAAATGCAGTGAGACACGATTGCAATGAACCTGTAGAAGAAAGGTCAGCCTCGAATCTCTATAAGGAACATGTTTTGGCTTTCCATGTGCCACATCCACTAAAACCATGATTACATGGCTGCAAATATAAGAGCCAAAATTAATAAGGAAGGGATAAAGAAACTAAGCAAGACCTAAAAATGCAGATGCCATAGTAGTTACCCTAGGGTTGATAGTGACTTATTTATGCTAGCAGCTTCCTTTAAACGATCCCCCTCAGCACCAGAAGTCTTCTGCCTATTTATTGATTATAAACTTAAGTTAATACAAAGATAAAAATGAGAGTAACTAGGATAATAACAAAATAGGACAGGATCATGCAAACTTCTGCTGAAATATGAACAAACAAGAGATTGCATGGAAGCCTTGCCTTTCTGAACCAGCAAGATCGACTAGATTTAATCTAGCAAATCGTAAGTTTGTCATAGAATCTTTCTCCCACCTACTTTCAATCACACATGTAAAGACACTATGTGAGCGGCTGCTCTCTCTATTCATATTTGTTGCAGCTACTTTTCGATTCAGAGAACCCTGAATACAACAAACACAAATGAATGTGCATGTCAGTCAAAATACCAAAAGAAAGAGAGATCAAGAAGCTTTACAGAGATGTTTATTGAAATTAACTATAGTTACCTGTTTTAGAAGTTTCAGAATGTCATTAACAGTCTGAACATCGAATTCAGAGAGATTTTCTACGTAAACACCTTTCTTGACATCTTCTCTCAGCTGAGATGTAAGAAAATATAGTGAGAACATAAAACATTCAATTGGACCGGAAATAATGAGATGCGTAATCTTGCCAAGAACCCCCAAGCAGTAAAATATAAAAATTACATATATCTTACAAGCAAATTGGAAGATGAAGGATCTAGAAGATCTGTAATTTGTTCGTTGTAGATCTCTAAAAAGGAACACTTGCAGTTATATTTTAAGTTTTCATCCCTTCTGCTTTCCTCCTCCTATATATGGAAAGATAATGAGAGATCAGAGAACTAGCAGCTCAATAATGCAGCCCACAATTGACTAAGATTGAAATAGCAAAAAAATATATATTACAGCTTGTATCCTCGCAAACAAAAATTCAAATATTCGTGGTGTCATTCCGCGGTATGAACTGGGCTTGACTTCTAAATCTTCAATCTCACCGAGCATTGTGTATGTCTTTCCGCTTCCTGTCTGCATCACCCATCCAAAAAATTATGTCTCTAAAAGTAACTATTCATACCTTTCTACAAGATCAGCAAATATCTGTACTATGACTCCACTTTGAAAACTAGCACATGGAGGGAAGCAGTAATTTCAGGCCCAAAAATTAACTTGAGATATAGAAGTTATCAGAATTGATGCAGAAGATGAAAATTTATATTTGCCATCTCGCATTAAAACTGTTTTAGGCAATTGAATTTGCAACAAACATTTGAAGTACTCATGTATAAATGATAGAAGTACCCATTTGAGGAAATACCTGCCCGTAAGCAAACATACAACTGTTGTACCCAGACAAACAGTTCTCCACCATAGGCAGACCAGCCATCCTGAACATTATTTCCTGCAAAATAGAATCTTTCATATACAAAGCTAAATAGAGATGATATGGTGCATGATTTTTTTCTTTTTTCCACTTCAAACCTGGTCTACAGTTTCACAAGCAACATGGTCAAAAGTGAATCGTGTTTCTGGCTGCCCAATCCAAGTAATGCATTGAGCACTTTCCTGCTTCAAGCACCTATTATAACCATGGGAGGTCCGCTCCATGGTGTTGAGTGGACGAACACGTATAAGAACCTACATATTTAACAATCATTAACATAACTTTAACAGTGCTGCTATGAAGACTCACTGTCCTGTTTTACTAGCCACATAATACTATCACAAATTTATTGATAAATACACTTAACAACATATTGCGTTCTTTATAAAAAAAAAAAACAAAAGAATTGTTTAAAAGTCCCATTTGGTTCGATTAGGAAAAAATATAACTAAATGCAAACAACATTATGGAGTTACCTGGACATTATGTTCCATCCAAAAGGAAGAATCTTCTTTCAGATCAAAGTGAGGTACTTCAACTGTATTTATAACTGTAGGCGTTCCGGTAGGAATAGGAATCCCCTTATACAGAGCAGTAAAGTTTCCTGGGCGAGCACTAACATTTCCATCAAGCTTATTTCGAAAGCCTGAATTTTGGGGTTTGGTAACACTCTTAGTAGGCGTGCTTTGCGTGGAATTTGTCTCAGAATAACTCGATGTAGCTCTTCCCACTGCCCGACTAGTCTGGGGTGTAGCCACATTGGCAAAATACCCATTACCTCGGCTCGCTTGGGTCGAATAGTTACCTACATCAGCTTTCCCTTCTTCAGAGACGGAACCGGATTCATTCCTTTGAGCCCATCCAAATCGATTTTTCGCAGAAAATCTAGCTCCATGCTTGTCTGGTGTTCGAAACGGTAACGTGGTTTCGCCCCCTTTGCCCTTTGCTTTAGTGGGAGTCCTGTCGATCTTACTCCTAGCTCCTGTTTCCAGATCGGGTTTGGAATATGGAGCTGGTTCTTGAATAGAGTTTAACGGAGCTCTTAACGGTTCTGAGTAAGTTCGACTTAGAATAGAATCCGTCGGGTTAACTGGCATATTTTCGAGCTCTTCATTCTTGCCGGAGTTCCGGCGCAAAGAAGTAAAATCCCTAAGCATTCTGGTAAACAGAGGTTGACAACAAAAAGGAAAGAAAATTCACCGTAAACAAACAAATCAAAATAATCTCAAGTGATCGCTGAACGTAAAGAAGATTATAGGACTTCACCTTAAGGAAGAATTAAAAAATAAAATCTGTAGCGATCTGATTCCTGAAATTTGATTCGTTTGGTCTGAACTACATACAATATGAGCTACAACAACGAATTGACAAACTCAAAGAACGAGAATCCACTTCACTTCCTCCACATTTCCTCTCCCTCTCTCTCTCTCTCTCTCTCTCTCTCTCTCGAGATGAGCTATGTAGGAGAAAGATGAGGTCTTTCGACGTTAATTTTTGGGCAGAAATGAACGGCTACGATGTGAGGAGAGAGATTTTCAAATTGAATCGCGGTTCTGAAATTTGAATTGCAAGGACCTTTTGGTCAATGTAAGATTCCGTTGGGTTATCATTTTTCAACGGCTAACTCAATGTTCCTATTGATTGCCTCCTAGTACTTGTAGTCTCTTTCTATTTGATTTATATACTTTTTAATTATTATTATTATTTTTTTGGCCAAATTTCAATATTAATTCTATTTTCAAAATTATTGTTCAATCATATTCAAAGTTATACATGTATTCTATGTATCCATAAATGTGTCGGGTTTTATCAAACTAATGACCACCCAATTTGAATAGTAATTGGGCCTCCAATGTATTTTGAGAAGCCCATTTCTGTTATGCAGGGAAATATCTCATTTACAGTCTTTTTGCATGGAAATTAAGAATAATTTATTATAGTTTGATTAATTTTGATGATTATGGTTGGAGATTTGATTTGATTAATTATTTTTCTTTTAATAGTTTCAACTTAAAATCGACATAATTTTGTGAGTGTAAACTCTCTCGTACAACATTAATAATCACTCATGTTAGCCTGTCTACTGCCTCAACCCTCGCTTGGTCGTTCTCGGCCTTTTCTATTCTGAAAACTCTCAAGAAATAATGTTTTTGAAAAAAAACAGTTTTTAAACAAATTTCCTCTTAAATTTTGGTATAATCCCAATTTTATTAGGTATGTCTGCATTGTAGATCTCATTTAGAGTTTTGTTTTCTCTTTAAATTAATGCAAGCTAGAGTCGCAAAACTCGATGTTGTACTTTGACGTTCAAATCGTAGATTTATCCTTTGCCCGTAGTTTTTTTTTTCCAAAATAGTTTTTTCGCGTAAATTCTATGTTCTACTTTCATATTTTCTTATTTTGGTTATGGTTTGATTTCTAACCCTTGAAACATGTTTTAAAAACTGGAAAGCTGTTTTATATTCTTTGAAATCATAAAATAATTTTCAGAGCTACGTCCATACAAGCTTTTTATCCAAACATGAAGGCTGAAGCCCAGGCCTCTTTTTATTATTCTCTTCGTTCTTTTAATACAGCAAAATTTTTTGGATATGACAATTTAAAAATGAATAAAAACTGCAAATTATATTGTATAATATATATATATATATATATAGCAAAATTGTAGACTATTATTTGCATGTCAACAAGTGGCTTTTAGCTGTGCACTAACTCAAACAACTCCTTACAAAACATGAATAGTATTAAAGACAATAAAACAAGAGGAAATTATGAGAAAAATCCACGAAAATTAATACTATTCTACAATGGAGATGAGAGAGAGAGAGAGAGAGAACTGAGCGATGGCTTTTGGGATTTGGAAGAGCCAGATTTAGGTTTCGTGTTCAAACTATTTTTCTTGCTTTTATGGAAATAGGGTCTCCGCCATTTTATAGTGTATATATATATATATATAAAGGGTGCAGTTCTTCTATCGATGAGAAAAAAGAGAATCGGAAAAGAGGAAAAAGAATGCCGAGGAGAAGGAGAAGAAAATAAATACTCTTTATCAGCTTGTAGTTTCGTCGAGAATGGTGGTGATGCAGAGGTTGGAGACGTGCTTAGAGATGTTGAAGATGGTGGTAGAGTTCGTCTTCGTGGTTGCAGAAGCAGTCGGAGTTGCCATTCTGCAGAGTTCCTCTACCTCAGTTCGTAACTATAATGGCGTTTCAGTTTCTATTGTTGGATTATTTATATTTTCTTAGCCATTTCCTGTATTTTAATCTTACATTTAAAGTTTTTTTTTTTATTTTTATGGTGGATTCTTGTGATAAAGTCAGTGTAGAGTGAGAGGACAGAAAGACAACCCAACTTTCTCTGTGATGTCAGTGTCAATTATTTGATGAATATAAGTTACTCTCTTATTGTCAATGCTTTGAAATTAACGTTGAAATGATTGATAAGTTTATTAATAAATAATTTTTATTAATAAATAAAATAATTAATTATAAGAAAGGAATAAAGTAAATATTATTATTATATTTTTTATTAAATTTTTTTTTGCTACAAACTATTGTTTTTTGCTATAGAAAATTTGTCCTTAATAGAAATTAAAAAATATTATTTTTTGCTGCGTAAATATGATTGTTTGTTATGAAAAAATTACATTCTGCTGAGAAAATATTATTTTTTCTATAGCAAAAAATGAGTTATTAGTGAGGACAACTAAAAGACAACAACAAACCAAGGAGAAGAAAGAGAAAATTAAGAACTTGATCGATGAAATTGAGAGAGGAGGTGAGCTAAAATTGAAAAACATGAGAATTATTTTCGATGACGAGAAGATTATGACGGAGCTTTCCAGCAAGAAGGCAGATTCCCAGGAGGGTTCACAGTAAAATTACTTTAATTACTGCGATTTTATCATAAAACTAAAATAGAATTAAAATTGCAGACAAATTCAGTACTACCGTTTTTCTATAATTTAATATTTCTTTCAACATATTAATAACAATATTTACATCATTTATTTTTTATAATAGAGTATTTTATTTAATAAAAAAATTATTTAATTGACTTATCATTGATCTTATAGATTTATTGTGTTAATTTTCAATGAATAAACAATAAAAATGAATGGCCATTATTTAATATTTGTAAAGATTAAATCATGGGCAATCGATGTGTCGATGCGGGTACCTCAAAAGTCAAAAGTGAAACAGTTTTTGTTAACTATGGACAAAGAAAATGCTGAGAATCTATTAATTACCAATAATGACTATTAATTATGTTTATGCTGCAAAACAATAATTAATTGACACCACCAATACACAGCTTTTTATTGATTATACTACTTTTATACAAGGTCTATTAAACAGAAAACAACATAGGGTAATTGGTCATAGACTAACATGGGTATGTTAGCTATAGACATGAAACATAGGTAGCATAATCCAATTGCAAAAACAACACCTATTTTGACCAGTTGTCTTACCATACATAGTAATTCTCTTATTTAAACATTTGAGATTGGGATTCTAAAATCGCTGATTTGGACATTCTCAACATTGAGTTTCTGAAAGTTGCTGCGCTTTCTGGCTGTTATGAACTTGCCCCAGGTGTAGGGTTTGAATTTGGAAGGGTTTTGGACAGATATGAGCTCCTCCAATGGCTTGACCGAGGTGTAATGCGCAGGGTTGAGGAAGAAGGGGATGGAAAACCTTTCCCTCTCAGAATTCACCATTACTCTATGCTCCACACTCTCATACTTGTCATTACTCCAAACCTGCACAACAGCGTGTTTAGTTACCGTGATTCTTATGATAACTCGTTCTTACGCAGAGTTTGTTAGGATTCAAAACTAACTCACAATCCCATATTTATTAGATATAGTCATGAATACATTATATAAGTAATATTTTATCTTTAAATAGTACAAAATTCAAACTCAATACAAAAAAACGTAAATTTTGATTTAAGACAGACAATATTATACTATTTGATGAAGATCGAAATGTTACTAATCTCAATTGATCAACAGATCAGATCTTATCTAAGCGATGACAAACTGATGTGCTAAATATGTGATTAGTTTGAAACTTATGGTCTAGGTTGTGATTGGCTTAATCACCAACACTAACTTCTAGGGTTGAATAAGCTAAAACTAGTGTTTGACAAACAAAACATTAATAGGCTGATCTTATCCATATCCACAATAAACTTGATAGTTGATACGACATAGTTTTACCTGAATAATGTCTCCGACGTTGATTATGAAAGCATCCGGTGTTGGTTTGACGCGAATCCACTCCCCATCCGATTTTCGCTTCACTTCCAATCCTCCGACATCGTCCTGAGCGAGGATTGTCAAGGCACCGCCGTCTTTGTGTCGACCAACACCGAGAGCTAGATGAGGAGTCGGGCATGGAGGATAGTGGTTTAGTCTTACAAAACTGGTTCCATCTTTGAAGAAAGCATGCAAGGCTTTTGCTTCCAAGCCTAAGCTCAGGGAAATAAGTTCCAGCAACTTCAAGCCTAATTTTTCCACTTCTCCAGCATATTCCTCACAAGCTTCCCTGCTCAAGTATAATCATCAAGTTCGTCAACGCAAGTTCATAATCCAGTTTGGAAGATTATACTCGAAAAAATTATACAGAGGTCACTAAGGGGTGTGGTAATCTTGATCAAATGGGTATGATAATCAAGAGATTCATCAAGAAAACTATAAAATCAGGTGAAATCTACCTCAATTCTGGTGGATGAGAGGGCCATTGATTGGTCCACTCAGTCACCTCGCCATCATCAAGATCAGGCGAAGCAGGAACAAGGGTGGGCTCCAACACAGTAAAATCGAACACCTCCTTCCAGTCTCTCACATTTTTCGTATGCTCCTTTTCGTAATATCCCAAAACCCCCACGTCGTCTCTCGCAACCTTCCTCTTCTCCTCCAATTCCTGTGCAAAAAATCTCTTCGCAGCGCTCTCAGTCTTCTGTCGCTTCTCTGAAGGAACGCCATGGTTGATCACTTGGAAGAACCCCCATTTCTCGCAAGCATTCCCGATTTCCTCCACCAGCTCGGCTAAAGATGAAACTTTCAAGTTGGAGTCTGAGTTCGAAGAAGAAAACAGAGGGGAGAGATCGATCAGAGGAATTCCTTCCGCTTCAATGGCGGAGAGCTTGGGCCTGTGTTCTGGGGCTTGGATGAAAGCTGGATCAACCTCTCCCATGGCTGTTGGATTGAATTGGTGTGGAAGAAGATGATTAATTTTTGGTTTGGGTTTCCGGATTTATACTTCATTAGAACAGGGGAAGGGTAATTGTTAAATGCGATGAATCTGGACGGATTCTGCGTCTAGAAGTTAGGTGAAAGATTAGTTGGTTAATCAGTAAAATTAATAAATTAATAATTTTGTGTTTTGTCTCATTAGGTCATCATGACGTGTGCGCTTACATGGTTGTTTTGTCTGATTGGCCCGGGATCCAAAAACTTAAAACAGAGAACAAGCTGGTCCAAAATAAATTAAATCTTCATTTTCATAACATTAGTAAGTTAATATTACCACAAAAGTTTTATAAAAATAATTAAAGACAATGACCAATTAGAATGATATAATTCACCAATTTAATAGTGACATCAATGAGAATGTGATAATATAAATTTAATAAACTGTACAAACTAAAAAATAACATAGAAATACTAAAAGAAAATATAATAGGAGAGTCATATTTTACCAAAAATGAATTATCAAGAAAAATTATATACAACTAATGTGAATATAATTGTCGAGCTCAATCTAGTGTCGACTGCTGAACAACTCACTGACTAAACTTGAAAGAGGAGAGTCATTTAATGTGAGTCGACAACACTAAGTGGAGATAGATTTTTACATTTAGTGTATATGTTTTAAAAAGAATATGTGAACATGTTATGTATAAAACGTTTAATAAAAAAACTGAGTAGAAAACAAATAGTAGGACAAATTTTGAAACATTCTACTATAATATGGTACATACGTAAAATAAGTTTCTACTGTCTAACAATAAAATTTCAGTAAAAGTTGAGTCATTCATGGATTTCAGACGCACTATGTCATAGGCATAAACAATAATAATGACAATATTCGGCGATCATAAAATCACAAACAACCTTGATCAGGTTTAGAGTTTTGCGCCCAGAGAAACGACACATACAGTTATCTCATTACTCTAGTTACAACTAACAAACACATTCTCCGATGATCGAATGTGCATAACAAAAATAGAACCCTCACATGGGTCTATCAAATTTGGTTTACATGACCAAGATGATCAATAAAATAATGTGCATGCTCAAATAAAATATGTCAAGTGAAAATTATACATATAATATAAAAACAGACGAGTCATATAATGAACACGCCATTTTATATGAGAAACTTATCAAAATAAATATTTTTAGAAACAATGAAATGTTGGACATAAAAATAAACTCGTACATCAAACAGACCTATCAAAGTCAAGCCCAAGTATCCAGATTTCAAAGAAATCAAAATCTCGCGTCAAGTTTTGGAACCTACGATTATATGTATCCATTAGTATGTTTTTCTAGACTTTCAAAAATTTATTGGAACTCATAACTGATATAAGAATCAACTTGGGGGCCTCACAGAAGTAATCCCACAAAAATACGACCTTAAAACATTTTCCAGACGACCTTGGAAGGGTCCGGTAGACCAAATCAATCATTGCAACGTCTGGTCAACCAAACTAGTTGACTTGTCCTTGATTGTCTATAGACCGGTTGACGAGACTTATGCCCCAATCGACCGCTGCATCGTCTGACTTTCATCGGATAATCTGACTTTAATTAATCCAAAAACATACCAATACATAATCCAATTCGTTTTCATGCTTAAATCAAAGTTTATTATCCATCAATTATAATTTTCTATACTAAAAAATTAGATCTTACATCAAAACGCTGAAATCTACTAAAAAAATATGTGAGAAGAAAGATCAAGTGGTACATACCTCTATCGGTTGCAATCCCATCGACGTTAATGTCAATGTATTCATCCAAATACTGAGTTTGAATTCTCTGGAACCGAGTTCTCCACTTAAAGTCTAAATTTTTACATAAATCTTGGAATAAATTGATTGACCTTTCTTACCCTTTGAAAACTCTATGTTTTCCCTTTTGGTTTCCTCCTTCAAAACTCGTTCCAATGACGTTTCTACATGCCTCCAGACAAAAATCGAACCACTCGTCAAAGTCTGAAATCGTGATGAAAATAATAATGACAACGGTCATGACCCTAACCTCAAACCCCTCGAATAACGGGATTGTGATAAGGATTATTTTTCTATAGAACGACACTTGCACATTATACTCAGATTGAAGTATGATAACGTTGAATTACATCACCCAGAAATCCTTATAAAAGATAATATTATTAGTAATCCTAACATATTTTACCATATTTCAGTTCAGTTAATTTTTTTTTTTTAATATGCACACTACAAATAAATGTGATTTCATTATGTAATAACTACATTTTATCTAACACATAACCATGTGAGTTATATGTAAAAAAAAAAAATAGTTTTCACTTTATTACAAACACTAGGATCACTATATTTAACCCTCTTACCAAACTGTGCACAACAGAAAGTAAAAACCTACACACACTACAAGTCCAAGAGATGGAATTCCATTTCTACTCTGAGTGTCTAACCTCTTGCCTTTAATCTATCTTGGTCTTGTCCTTTGGTTACAATTTGAATCTGACAAGAAGAAAACAACAATGGAGTGAACTATAAAACATCAAAAGTAAATTTAATACTTAAAAATTACAATTTCATGTAGTTCACAATTAGAGGACCAACACCCATCAACTAGATTTATATCTAGATCTCTTTATAAACCATAATGATATGCAGTATGAAATCACACAACATATGTCTACTTACTATGATGTAATAATGATATAAATCAATGCAATATCCATTTAATTTAAACAATGAAGTTGTTTAACAAGTACTACATCAACATATTCATGAATGTCAATATGCTGGATCAAATATCATCGTATATAAAATTGCACACAACCATTAAACTTCACCATACTGGCCACTGTGTCAAATAGGTGTGTCCATGAACAAATAAATCTATGGAGAGCTAGAGTTTCGCAACCCAAGGGGAACTTACATTCACTCCCCTACTATTTTTCACTTTACATATGTCACACAATACAACTTGGATAAGTATATTGAGTTCCTCTATGACCAATAATACTACCTGGATAATATTTTTGTGCATATAAATATGTTCACGATGCATGAATGGACATCCTCACTATACATACATTGAATGCGTATAATACATATTAATAATGTATGTAATATGAAGCGTGCAAATCTTTTTTTATTAAGCATACATAAATTATCCATGTTTTGGTGTTATACATGTATCTAGATATATTCTATCTATGTCTCAATAATTTCCCAAAAAGGTTTAAGAAATTGTTAAACAATTCATTAAAAACCTAATGAAAATATTCTAAAACTTTAAGTTTCAGTCATCTGCCCCTTGGTCGCGGTTGTCCACTCCAACATATTTTAAAGGAAAAAACACGAATTTCGGTCGTCCGCTCAAGACTCCCGTCGTCCACTCATGACTACGTTTTTTAAACCTGAGACTCTGTCACTTTTCCAGACGTTCGCCCCCAAAGACAAATCGGCTGCTCTTAATGTATTTTTCCCTTATGTTATTTTTACTGTCGTCCGCCCTAGCGTCAGTAGTTACATGCACTCATTTGTGAATACCCATTTCCGCAACATTTTATACAGTTCCGGTCGACCGCTCCTTAACACCGGTCGGTCGCTTTTTATATAGATTCAACTCTTACCTTCGGTTGTCCACACTTGCTCAATCGACCAAGTGTTATTTTTAGAGTTTGGTCGACTACCCTTCAAACCCGATCGACTGCTCTGGAGGCAAAATATTCAAATCTTTCGACATTTCCTCTCCTTCCCCATACCAAACTCAATTCAAATCACACCAGTACATACATGATATAAATGTCCTAAAACAATAATATTAAGCTTTTCACAATTCTAATCCTAAATTACCACCTATATCATGCAAATTTCACAAAATTACAACTCTTGAAGGATTAGAGTTATGCACTTGATTTTCAACTCTTTTATACTTCGGATTCACCTTCAAATCTTCATTCTTTCATCAATTTCTGAGCTCTTTTGACTTCTCTTCACGTTTTGAACACTTTCCTCTTGAGATTTAATATCAAAATCTCACTATTTTCTCTCAACTTTCCACCTTCTCTCTAAAACTAATTCTCTCTTATTTCTCTGTTTCCACTCACCTCCCTCGTGATTTCACTTCTTCTAACAAGGAGTAAATCTAGAGAATTCCTTGACTATTTACTATATTAACCATAATCATTGAAATCAAAATATCAATTTGCCCTTAAACTTTCCCTTAATTATCATTTAAGTTACTTGTTTCAACTTAACATGTGGCACGATCTTGTTGGTGACCACATTAATTGCATGACATCATAAATACATATCTTAAAAAACTTTCACTCTTAGAAAGCAACCTTAGATTCTCACTCAATTAAATATTTAATGGAATGGTGCAAAAATGTCAGGCTTCAAAATGATATAATTTTAACTATATAAGTCCAATTTACATAATTCTAACGTCATTCTCTTCCTTATAATGTCTAATTTGTCATCTTTAAAATTTGTCCAATTTCATGCACATTTGTATAGAAAATAGTTTATTCTCAAACCTTAATTATGTATAATTACTGGATTTTTACTTTTACACATCACTTATATATTATTTATAAGTACCTAAAATTTCAAGTAATTACAACGATAAAAAAAGATAAATCCAACTTACATGATTGATCACGCAAAAGTCTCAAATTTGGAAAAGAATCACCTTGGAATCAGCCAGCCCATCCTTTTCTCCTTTCCCTAGCAATCCACTCTCAAAAATCACAATGGCCGGATGAAATCAGGCTTATGAATGGACAAAAAAATTGACGGTTCATAAGAGAAAATCGTAACAGACATTTAAATTAAACAATTATTAATTAAATAAAATAATAAAATTCATCCATTAATTCATTGTGGGCCTCCGATCATAACATGGCAACCAACACAGCTTTCGTCTTCACTTGAATTTCTCTCTGTTTCTTGGTGGCTGCGTGCAAGATTCTACTTTTTCTATTTTAATAGATTTGCTTTTCAATAAAAGAACAAACATGATTCATTGTTTGAGCAATCTTTACAACATTAGCTGTAATCCGCTTCAAACTTACAATTTAATCATCTGACTTTTATTTGGATCGATTCAAACTTACATGATTTATTCTAACTGCATCCGTCGAAGAAGACACCACCGGCTCACTCGGACAACTTGAAATGATGAATTTGAATGTTCTGGACATCTTGTTTCTTGAAATCACTCCGGTGTCGAGCCGCAAAGAACTTGCCCCAGTTGTACTCCTTGTATTTGGAAGGGTTTTGGTCACTCAGAAGCTCCTCCAATGGCTTCACCATAACATCGTGGGAAGGGAAGAAGAAGAAGGGTATGGAAAACCTTTCCTTCTCCCGATTCACCGTCACTCTATGCTCCACGCTCTCGTACCTGTCGTTGCTCCACACCTACACACACCAATTCTAATACAGTCTAGAAATTCAGGTTAGTTTTTTATAAACGAATTCGGATTGTGTAAAAGGCAGCGAAATACTTGGAAAATATCACCAATGTTGATGACATATGCATCTTGGATGGGTTTAACAGCTACCCATTCTCCGTCGGAAATGCGTTTCACTTCCAAGCCGCCAACATCGTCTTGCGCAAGTACGGTCAATGCTCCGGCGTCTTTGTGAGGGCCAACCCCGAGAGCTAAGTGCGGGAAAGGGCAGGAGGGATAGTAATTGAGCCTCGCCATGCTTGTTTGGTTTTTGAAATTGGCCTTCAATTTATCAGCTGGCAAACCCAAACCCAGAGAAATGAGTTGCAATAGCTTGAGAGCTAGTTTTTCAACTTCTTTTGCATATTCTTCGCATGCCTGTCTGTTGTCATCCAAAAATGGAGTTGATTAATCATGAGTTCTTTCTTTTTTTGTTCATAATCAAGTGAGAATTTGAGAAGGATGACGATAAAAATTAAAGACGCTAATCCTGCTCTGTGGAAACTTGGATTAATAATTAATAAACCTGGTTTGCAGTGAAAGATTACCTGAATTCAAGAGGATGTTGAGGCCATTGATTAATCAGCATCCTCAATTCCTCATCGTTTGCATCAACCGAAGCCGGAACCAGCGTTGGATCCTCCACCAAGAAATCAAAAACCTCCTTCCAGTCCCTCACGTTTTTCGTATGCTCGCTGTCGTGATACCCCATCGCATTAACCTCGTCCCGCCTCGCCTTCCTCTTCTCCTCCGTCGCCTGGCAGAAAAACCGCTTCGCAACGATCTCAACTTTCGAACGCAGCTCCGACGGCACTCCGTGATTGATTACTTGGAAAAATCCCCATTTTTCACAGGCGGAGCTGATCTCAGACACGAGTCGCTCGAATCCATTGGAATCGGAGATGGACAGGTCAATGAGAGGGATTCCGTCGACGTGCTGGATGGGATTGAGCGTCGGGCGACGGGCTTCGGGTTGGATGAAAGCGGAATCGAGGAGTAGCTCTCCCATTGCCGAGATTCACAGTGCAAAAAAATCCAATTTTTGCTTCTACTAAAGTTCACTGAATTTGGACAGTTTTGAGACACAGATGGTATCTGTTGTCGTGCAATGCATGTTTGAGGACCATTTTTAGACAGCAATGTCTAATTTTCAGACATGAAGATTATCAAATTGATTAATCTCTAACAAATGATTATCAATTATAAATCAATCCCAATTTGCTCTAATTACATCAATTTGCCTATCCAGTGGATACAGGAGAGCAAGTTACGTTCCCTAAAGCTGACATCCAAAAATGTAATCAATAAAGGGAGTTAAACCGACATGTCGAATCTTGGCTGAGTCGTCGTTATTCGAGTCTCCCCGAGGCGACTCAGTGCGGTTAGCAGGAGAAGAGAAGACTGTTCGACTCCTTCAAAATCTTAAGATTAAGTGTCTGAAGACCCAGTAGAAGAGGGGAAACTAGATCGAGAGACAGAGAGAGCAAAACACGGTTGGCGTCGGTTAAAGTTGTTCGTTTTGCGTCGTTTATGGAGTTACATATGTCCGTCTAAATACTTGGACTTTCGAGTGTAAAAACAGTAAGGGAAAATGCCGCGACCGTATTTCTACAAGCTTGTTCTTTCTTCAACCATTCAAGCCAAACAGCTGGTAACCAAATTTTCATTTTCTTTCAATCTTATGCTTTCCTTTTAGTTTTGTTATTACCATTTGATTTCTCAGAAGTTTGTTGAATCTCTTTTTTCTTTCTCAGAAGTTTCTTGAACCCTTTCTGTGAAATGGCGATTATCATAAAGTAATACTGCCAAAGGTGTAGAACTGTAGCTCGAGTCTAGCCCTAGACCTTTTTGTTTTCATGTGTAGGTTTTTCTTTCTGGCTCTGATATGAAATTTTTGTTTCCTCCGCTCAGTCGGAGTTTAATCAGCTGGGTAAGAAATATCTTGAAAAACCTAATTTTGTCTTGTGGGTTCTGCTTTGGTAGGCTTTTATGTCTCCTTTATGTCTTTATGTAAAGTAAAATTGATCAACCATAGCTTATAGCTCAATACATAATCTGTTAGTGGAGTAGGCGATAGGTAGAAAATTCCTTCTTGGTCGTGTTTCTTTCCAGTTATCAGTTGTTAGATTCTTTGAAGCGCACTTCAGTCAGTAGCTGGATTTCTAGCCAGTGTTCTTTTACTCTAAATGAGTTGAGAGTTCTGTCTCATCCAATGAAATAATGAAAACATGGAGATAATTTAGATGAAACATTTTAATTTTGAACAAATCAAATTTATGGTACTGTTTAGTTTCTCTGTTTCTCTCTTGATCCTGCATGATGGACAACTCTTCATATTCTGTTTGTGGATTGCTTTCTCCATTTCGAAACACTTTTATAAACTTTTTTTTATCAGTTAATGCTAATATCATTAAATCGAATAAGAATGTGTAGAAAAGAAGCGAACTTAAAGAAAAGCGCCTCCAAAGGCTACAACGTTACAACCTCTAAAGTCCTCCACGTTACGAGACGCCTCTCATTATTCCTCTTATTCAAGATGCACCAAAACAACACTTTTTGAAAGTTTGTAGTTTGTATATACCTTATACTTGCTTTTTATAAGCATCCCAAAAGTAATGCTTTTTTCGTCTCGTTTTAGTTCCATGTGTTTCCGTAGGTAACTTCAACGAAGATTCTGTGAATAAACAATGAACAGATTGAACGTACAACCTATCTATGTCGATTCCACGTAATGTCATTTTTATGTTGGCTTTAGTTTCTCTCCATTTTCATGCGTTTTATCATCAACGATTTTCCTTTTTTAATGCAGAGAATTCCAGACAATTTCGTGAGGAAGATTCGAGATGAGCTTTCTGCAGTTGCTACTCTTGCTGTTCCGGTTGGTCATGTATGGCATGTAGGACTAAGAAAAGCAGATAACAAGTTTTGGTTTAGAGAAGGGTGGCAGGAATTTGTTGACCATTATGCGATACGTGTGGGTTACTTTTTGCTATTCAAATACGAAGGGAATTCTTCTTTTGTTGTTTACATATTCAATCTAAGTACGTCTGAAATTAATTATCAATCTGCCAATCTCAGTAATAGTCAAGCATTCAAGTATTGCAATCAAAATGCTGTATTTGAAGAAATCGAAGATGATGACTCAGGTGACTTTGCGGGTTCTTCACTTCCGAGCTTGATATCTGAAAGAAACAAAGCGTTTAGCGAAGGATCAGATCAACTGAGATCTCCCAAAATTTTTAGTCCTCCGGCACTGCAGAATTTGTTTAATGGATCAAAACTGAATTGTGTAAATTGGTCTAACGAAGGCAGCATGCATCCATCAAAAGGGGGCGGTAATTTGACGACAGACTTTCAATCTATACGAAATAGTGGGGTTCTAATTAGTAATTCCGAGTCCAAAAAAACTGTGGACAGCGTGAAACAGGAGATGATGGACGAGGATGCACAAAAACTCAAAAATGTTGGAAGGAAGAAGAGGAAAATGGATGGTAGTAAGCTTTCTCTTCAGCTCTGTTTCTATAGTTTTTTTCTTTTCAGTATGAGTGTAATTTTCTTAGATGAAATTTCATTAATGGTAGATGAGCAGGGACCATCCACTCAAAATGAGGAGGAAGTTGAAATGCGATATAGGTTTTATGAAAGTGCTTCCGCCAGAAAGCGGACTGTGACCGCCGAAGAAAGAGAAAGGGTCGTCAACGCATCCAAAGCTTTTGAGCCTATTAATCCCTTCTGTCGAGTTGTTTTGCGACCATCCTATCTATATCGAGGCTGTATAATGGTGAGAACTTCAATAAATCTTCCTATGAGGTGTTTTTCGAGCAAATAAATACTTGCATTTACATATCAATTCCATGCCTTTTGCAGTACTTGCCATCTTGCTTTGCCGAAAAGAATCTAAGTGGGGTTTCGGGATTCATCAAACTTCAGATTTCTGATGGACGACAGTGGTCCGTCAGATGTCTCAACAAAGGCGGCAAAACTAAGTTTAGCCAAGGTTGGTATGAATTTTGCTTGGAGAATAATTTAGGAGAAGGAGATGTTTGTGTGTTTGAGTTGATCAAGGCCAGAGAAATTGTGCTTAAAGTTACCATGTTTCGTGTCATGGAAGACGCCAGATACGCTAACCCAACCCAGTTGCAGAGCTACGGCCATAGTAAGCTGGTTAGAAATTAACGCTTAACTCGTCTCTATCTAAGTAACTCTTCTTCGTGGAAACACGAAACTACTTGGCTGTAAATAGATTGTTTGGTTTACTAGTGTTCACTTGGGAAGTTGTAGCCATTCTTCAGCCATGAGCCTTTTTGGTATTTGCTTGACATGCCTAATCAACTTTAGGCATAGACAGTTAGTGATCCAACTTTAACTTTTACGTTATGTTTCATCAAGAACAAGTCTTCCAAGACCAATGCTGTTGCTACTGACGTGAAACTCATCACATCACACTAGTTAAACTTGATGTGTTATTGGGTAATTTTCTCAAGAAGAAGATGGTCTTGCACTTGCAAATATATCCGCGTTTTAGTTGTTTCTGCGATCTAATTACCACTTGCTAAGCAGAGTCAGTGACAGGATGATGAGATTAATGAAAGGTTTAATGAGTTACAGAACAGTGAATGGCTTCACCGTTCGAAGGTTTCAAAAATTCAATTTTTATGAGACGTGCCATTCTCAAAGGCGTCAATGGATTCAGAGGGGCAGATTGCCCATCATGCAAATACGCACTGGAGTAGGCTGCCTTGGACGCTATTGAAAGTTGCTTCTGCTTCTTGACCACCAATGTTGCTCGGACCTTATCCCTCAGCTTTCTTTCCTTTCCATACAAATCCACCTCCTGCGCCCTATTCCTTGTATTTTCGAGTCTGCTCTAATATCTCTTCCCACTCGAACAGGTTCCATTTTTTACTAAAAAATAGCTGCTTTAATCCCCTGCGATGATTTAATCTCGCTCTGACATTTCCCTTCTCTCTCTTAACAGGCAAAAATGGCGACAGCCTCTGCAGCATTCTCTCCGGCCATGGCTGCCGCTTCTTCGGTTACAGCACCAAGAAAACAGAAAAAAACCAACACCCACTACATCGCAGGACTGAATTCATTTAGTGGACTAAAAGCACGCACCCAAGTGGCCTCAACGGGGGTTCCTGTGTGTACCCAGCAGTCATTTGCAAAGGTAGTGAGCTCTCTCAAAGGAAAAGGGAGAAGTGGCGGTGGGGCACTTTCTTCTACCTGTAACACTGCCGGTGAAATATTCCAGGTTGCAGCCATTATCAATGGGCTTGTTCTTGTTGGAGTGGCTGTGGGTTTTGTTCTGCTTCGAATTGAAGCGGCTGTCGAGGAGGCTGACTGAATCGGAACTGTTCCTTCTTCTTCAACTTTGTATGTTGATTTTATTCTTCTGCAAATTGTAGACTCAATTGAATTGAAAAATACCATATATCTAATATCTTTGATTTTCCTACCCTTACCTGATTATCTTTGCTTCTAAACAATGAGAACCCATGACCCCTCAACTTGACTGCTGATCAGTCTTTTCTATAGCTGTAGTCTTCTCTTTTAAGAGAAAGTTCTATTTGTTGTAACTACAACTCAAACTAAATTGCCAATTCAGAAGATCTGCGTAAATATGGTCATTATACTTGTATTAATGTACAATCTCATGTAAGATACATTTATAGATTGTGCAAATACAGTGCTTATGTTTTACATACGAATAACCAAGAGATTGAGTAGTCCTACCCATCACAAGGCAATATCCAAAGGATGAGCTTGCTTGAAACCATCAATGGATACTAAGCCAATATCTGCAGCTCTACTATGAAGTTGTTCATAGTCACTTAATTGTCCTCTTGAGTTGCCTTTGTCAGATTTTGCCAATTTAAGACATAGAAGGCCAGTAAATATGAGAATCCCAGAAAGTATCCAGCTGAACTGCATATTGGCTAGTGCTCTTGCTCTTAAATCCGACTCTGCCGAGCCACATGTGATGGCTCCGACCATGTCATTGTTGCTTGTTTCAACTGAAACACAACCCTTTGGAGTGAACTTTGGATCCCACAGCATAAATCCCATGTTTATAAACCAACATCCTTGAAACATAACAAGAATAGAAAGAAGAAGAGCCACGGGGAAACTGGTGGGGAAACAAGTAGCTGATAAAGCTGCCAAGAGAGACGCAAACACTATCAGCTGTAGGAGCCAGTGGCAATGACCTTCAACGCCAACATGGTCAGCTGAGTGAAAATGGAGAAGGAAAAGCTCTTGACCAAAGACGGAGGCTACAAGAATTCCAATAAACCCAAATAAAATCTTTGATGAATGAGTCAACTCCGCATAAATTGTGAAACCTGCAAATATGGCGAGGTGGAGGAACATGGTGGCATGCTCAAAGTTGTCGGGCTTGAAAGAGATGCGGAGAAGAGGGAAGTCCAAAAGTTGCATAACAATTGCAATTACAGAGAAAGAGAAAATAATGCTGAGCTCTAGATGTTTAAGTTTTGAAGAAGGTCCACAAATTGGGTACCAAAACGTTACCGTGAAGTTAGAGCTGGTCTGCAGAATGTAAGTTCTGATAGTGTTGAAAATATGCCATAGCCCAAGGAGGGAGAGTGCCAAACCAGGCACTATGTGTCCTGCAAATGTCCCCATTGATATCCTCTCAAAGTTCAAGTTACTTAGCTCGAAAACTCCCCTTTAATACCTGAAATTGAATGGCTGCCTTGTCTAAACTGTGCATGAGAAAAGACATAAAAGTACATGATATTGGCAATCCAATTAGATTTTGGTGCATCGTGTATGTGCTTCCACAAACACAAATGCATAAATCAGCAGTACCCTTTCATCTGTTTAAAGCATTACCTCTTTTTGCTTTCCCTTTTTTTTTTTTTTAACAATTCATTGGTACTAAAAAGAAGTCACTTCCTTTCTCCTTGAAGAATTGTCTTCGTCAATTTTTGTTTCTTATGAAAAATAAATAGCAGTTAAACTTTATCAGGCTCAAAAAAGTTTCTCCTTATAGAAGATACGTGAACCGAAGATCCGTTTGCAGGTATGAGTAAAAAATCCTACCTCTTCAAGATTTTGAAGGCCGCCAACACTTGTCCTATCTGCATATAGTGGAGAGTGCATCACCACTAATATACATCCTAAGTGGAGGTTGAAGCATCTTCGATCCATAAAGTTTGGCCACTTGTTTGAGATGATCAATTCTGCAACAAACATTAGTGGGCTAAACGTTCTTCGAGTAAGAGTAAATGTTGATGATTCAAATTATAATGAACAGATGTCTAATTTCTTTCGAAAAAGCAAACTTTGAGTGCGTCTAAAGAGTAAAGTTTTGAAACACGGAAACTTTGCAAGAAAAAAGAAAAGGCAATAGCAAACATGGAGTTTTAATATAAGATCCACTTAAGAGTATATTTGCCGCATGCTAAAAATTACATTCACTAAGCAAGATTTTCATTGCAAATATTCAACAATAAATACAAACACAAAAATCCCAGTGTACATCAACAATATCACTCCATTCAAAGACAGAGTAATGCCATGAGAAGTGCTCACTGATTGAAATAATGAATCGACACGAGAGATTGCTTAATTTCCCAACCGAGCAAGTGTCGGGAATTTTTTTCTTCATCAACCTTGACTATTTTTTCTCGATGTTTGCTATTATGTACTATTTGATTCATCCAAATTCTATAAAATTAGGATGTCAAGGGGAATCTGCAAGTATGAATAAATTTATCTTCCACATGAGAATTCTTTTCACAAGCACTTCCCCCCCAAGGACATGTCCCAAAATTTCAACCCAGAAAACTAGGATGTAGGATCATTCAAAACAGTGTCGTCAATTTTTCCCATTCCCTCAACTAAAGAGAGAAATGTGCTGTCATCAGGTGTAATCCCTTTGCTGACCATTTCCTTGAGAAGGTCTTCAGCAAGATCCCCTTCTTGGGTTTTGCATAAACCTTGAATGAGGGCATTGTAAGTGAGAAGAGTAGGGTTGAATCCTATATTCAACATCTCATTTCGAACTCTAAAAGCATCTTTCATATCACCTCTTCTACTATAACCACTAATGAGAGTGTTATAACTGATGTGATCGGGTTTAATCCCCCTTCTCTTCATCTCATCTAAAAGTTCCCTAGCTACTTCAACTTTCCCTTCCCTACAATGGCCTTGCATTATGGTATTAAAGGTCACTTCATCTGGAGATACCTTCATGTTGTACATCTCTTTCAGAAGTGAAACTGCACGGTCTAAATTGCCATTACTGCAGTGACCATCAATCAATGCATTGAACATTATAGTATCTGGCAACACTCCTTTTCGTATTATCTTTTCAAACAAATCATCTGCCTCCTTCATCCTATTCCGTTTACTCAAAAGGTGAATTAGTGAGGTGTAAGTCATCCGTGTAGGCTGAATCCCCTTAACTAACATTTCATCATGGAGACTAAAGGCCTTCTTTGCATTCCCACATCTGCAGTAGCCATTAATTAAGATGTTAAATGTAATAGCATCTGCAGCCACTTCCTTTTCGCGCATTTCTTTTATCATACCTTCAGCTTCGACTAACCTTTGTTCCATTAATAATGCATGAATCAACAGATTGTAGGTCGATACCGTTGGCATTATACCTTTCTTCACCATTTCGTCTCTATATCTGAAAGCCATCTCCAAATTAGATTTGTTGCAATACCCATCAATCAATGTGTTATAAGTCACAGCACTAGGAGCCAACCCAATTTCCACCATTTTATCGAAAACCTTAGTTGCTTCCTCGACTTTTCCTTCCTTACACATCACATTAATAAGCGAGCCGTAAGTATAAGAATCTGGTTGAATACCTTTCTGTTTCATGGTGTCAATAATCAACTGGGCACCTTGAACTCTACCTTGTGAACAATAGCCATGAACTATTGTGTTGTAAGTTACTGCGTTTGGTTTGATACCTAAAGTCTCCATGTGTCCTATAAACTCCTTGGCCTTCTTCAATTTCCCTTCCTTGCACAACACATTGATCATTATATTGAATGTGTATATGCTAGATTTGATCCGTAACCTGAACATTTCAGCATATAAAACCCATGACTTTTCGGTTCGATTTAACTTCAAAAACAAACTCAACAAAGAATTGCATGTCTCAATTTTTGGTACAATACTATGTTCCTTCATAATGTAAAAACACTCAAGAGCTTCATCATCCTTGTTCAAATCACAACAAAAACGCATCAAATAGTCAAAAATAATACTACTTTTTGTACCGAAATGGTCGCGATATCGCGCCAAAGAATGAAAAATTTCATTGACTGAGGTGGAGCCAATAATAAGCCCCTCCTTTAAGAGTTGTAATGCTGGTTTGGAAGAAGGAAGACGAGCAACAATGGCAATAGCGAGGCAACGATTATTGACGTCAATGACACGGTGATCAACGCGACTTAAGAATTCGAGAATAATTTCCGGATGTTTGTGAAGATTCTGCAAGGTTTCAGAGATAACAGAGGAAGCAACTTTCGGTGCAATCTGCTCGACAAAATGCCACTGAGAAGACAGAATTGATTTCTGCAGAAAACATTGGGTTACAGGTGAGGAAGGCATGGGTTCTTCTGGGGAATGAATTCCAGTCTGATGAGACGCGTCTACGTTAGCGACAGAAGAGAAAAATGCTGGAAACCGATATCGGCTTGTAAGACAAAGATTCCGCTGTCTTGAAGCTGTAAGCATCAAAAGTTCAAAGCAGTTCATGTTGAGTTAAAATGGCGAGAGAGAATCAAAGGGGGCAGAGAGAGAGTGAGAAAAAAACAAGAGGAGTAATCCTTCTTCCAGCCTGAGTTTCAGAGAGGAGACGGAAGCTTGGACGACATGGATTCGCAGGGCAAACTAAACAGAAAATGTGCAATATGCAAATCGACCCTCCAACTACAAATATTTCACTTCGTGGCCCTGAATATGGGTCGGTCGCGACTTGTGGACCTGTGGTTCACTTTGGTTGGCTATGATTTCTTTCCAACTTCAATTTTTGGCCACAACACCATTTTATAATATGATTTGTCTTTGATTTTACACTATAGTTATACTTTCATGACATTTATTTATTGATGTAATTAATTTTTTATTAACTATTTATAATTTATATTTATTATTACACTACTTAAAAAGTGATAGGTAATCATCAAGACATGCAGTATAAATAGAACGTAAAATTATAGAATAAACCTAGCATTACTCTTTTAATATAAGATGTAAATATGTTGTTTTTTCGATGTGGACATGCGATTAATAAATTTATTATGTGATTTTGTGATAGTCCATTATGTAAAGGTAAGTAAGGCCCAAAATTGTGAGGGTTCAGTTCATATAAGTGAGGAGTCTCACATCATTTGAAAAAGTAAAAAATAAATAATTTATAAATAGAATTCTTTTTCTTATTTAATGTAACGCATTTTTGGCTAACTTCAATAATAAAACAATGCGGATTTTGACTCAAAGTAGACAATATTGTATTTGAAGAAATGAAGACGTTACAAATGGTATCAAAGACAAAACTCAACCAGATATGTGACTAGCGAGGACGTCGAACGCTCAAGGGTGGGAGTTTGTGATAGTCTACCATGTGAATATAAGAACGACCCAAGATTGTGAGGATTCAACCCATACCCAGTAAAAGTGGAAATGCATTGTTTATAAGTCGAGTTTTCATTCCTACTTAATACAATGCGTTTTTGTTGTACTCTAATTACAAAATCGTGTGAGTTTCATTCAAAAAAGCTATGACAGTCCACCTTGTAAAGGCAATAATAACTAAAGTGAAGATCTAACTTATACTAGTGGGGTGCACAATCTCATATTGTTTGAGATAATGGATAATACATGGATTATAAGTAGAGTTTTCATGTCTGCCTAGTACAACACATTTTAGACTAAACTTAAGAACAAAATTGTGCCAGTTTAAAAGTACAAAATGGATAATATTGTAATAAGAGGAAGGAGAACGTGGTAAAAGATGACAATATTGTACTAAGAATATCATAAATATTAATAAAATATTTTTTACAGAATGGCGAAGGGTTGTTTTGCTTGCCCTCCACTCTGCTCTGCATGCAATCTCTGCAGTGCCGACGAGAGCTATGGTCAATATTTTTGAAGAAGAAATCATTAATATTTGCAAAAACATTAATAATCAGTTGATTTTCTGTTCAACAAATCATTGAAATTTACACGCCTCGCTCACTTCACAATTTGATTCTATTCTAAACAATTAATATTTTATTCACAACCTAGAACCGAGGAACCACGTATCGACTGTTCTTCTAAACCATTATTCCTGGAGAGAAAGGAATGGTCGGCCGCCCCAACTCCGGTGATTGCTCCGATACTCGCCACACTTTAACCGACCTATCCAAGCTCCCACTGTAGACCACCCACTCCCCATCATTACCCTTCTTTGCCCCTTTTACCCTCGATCTTTCCCACGGATCGTCGTCGTCGTCATCAACCGCCAAGCACTTCACCGGCCCGGTATGGCCGGTCAGTATCGACAAGCATGTGTGGGACCCACTTCCCTCTTCCCTCTTCCACACGCAAATATTCTTGTCGGCGGACCCACTGATAACCAACCGCCCTGCCGTCGATAAGCACAGGACCGCCATCTTATGGCCCCGAAGAGTTCCACCGTGAGACAAATGCTTCGCCCCCTCCCAAAAATTCACCAATCCATCAGACGATCCGCAGTAAAGCACCGCCGAGGAACGGTTTACTGCTAATGCCGTAACCGCACTGTCCTGCTCCAGCAACAATTGGACTAAAAAATGCTTCGTCGTTCTCCCATGCAACTCTCTCCGCCATACCTTCACCGTTCCGTCGGCAGATCCGGTAAAAACCAAACTATCAAAACCTGAAACGACGGAATTCACGGCGTCATCATGAGCGGCGATGGACTCCAAGAATTTCGAGTTCGCAATTCGCCAGACCTTCACTGATTTATCCCATGACCCTGTGTATAAAAGCCCCTGTTCTTTGTTTAAGCTGATGCATGAAATTGCATCAAAATGCTGTATATGAAGAACGTTCCGATGGCGGCGGACCTCGACGTAATTCTTCGGGTTCATAGACTTTTTGAAGAAGTCTTTGAACGACGGTAAGCTCCCGATGCGCTTGTGGTTAGTCCAGTTTTTCGGCTTGGGCGAAAGCCTCCATACACGGATCTTCCCGTCTTGGTGGCCCGTGAAGATCCTCTCGCCGCAGACAACAATGGCTTTCACCAAACCACTGTTTGATTTGAAACCGGCGAATTCCTTCAAATTCTTCCAAACCCGAATGTTCTTGCTGTCGGATCCCGTGTATAACAAGTCTCCAGAAATGGCTAGAGAGTATACATGCCCTTCTTCTCTTACCAGAGAGCCGATAAGGCCATTGCCAGAGAGACTCTCGTCGAAATAATCTAACGCCGACGGTACTATCCATGGTGATTTGGTGAACGGTGATGGCTGGTTCCACGGGGACTGTAGATACGGCGACCATTCACCTCTGGCTGGCGACGGCGAACTATTGTGGTACGCCGGACTTGCGCCTGAGATACTGCTGCGGGAATACTCACTGGTGTTTCTCCGCTGGTTAGAAACATCAATTTCAGCAGCAGAAGAAGCACGAGGATCAGATTCTAAAAAATGTCCGAATTTCTGCCGGCGACGATCGTCAGCTCCGGACTTTTCGTTTCTCATTATAATCACCAACTGAGGAAATCGAAAACAACGGATAAAAAAATGGAAAGAATCGGAGGTGAGTGGGTGGGGAGTCATTATATATAGCTGGATATTGAAAATGGTTGACTCGGGAGGCTGACACGTGGAGGAAGAGGATATCGTAGTTACCAAGCGGGAAACCGGGACAACCGGTCATAAGGTAGATGAATCTGGTTAGCATTGGGTGGAAATAGACGTTAAATGTAAAAAGGAAAGATTGAACTTTTCGTTTAACGCGGCGTTTCAAACTCGTTGACTGTCGTTTTGACTTTCTACGTCCCCCTCGACAGCCTAGATCCGACGTGGCGGTTGACCTTTCATCTGGTCATGCATGAATTTGGTCACGAGTTTCTCAATCTTATCATTTCGCCAACCCAATTAAGCTTCTAGAGCATCATTTTGTGGTTTTTACTTCAAATTTACTAGTCGAGTTACTTGTCACGTTTTTGACAAGTTAATATATTTACATAGTTTTCATAATTATTTTACAACGTGAGTCTAATTATAATTAATAGACAAAAAATTACTTAGACGACTTAGTAATGAGTCACACAATTAGAGCTTTCAAAACATAAAACGTGTCCAAAAAATAGACTTTTCATTAGAGATTGTTGCTCTAGCTAGACCACCCCTACATGGAATGGCTACCTATAATTGAAGAGGGTTAATACTATTTCCTAAAACAAAAATTAGGGTTCTTGTATCCATCAAAAGCTAAAACCATAATCCAACGGCTCTAAAAAAAAGATGATTTGAAAGGCTAACCCTTTGGAGTATATATATTATTGATCTTATCAAACCTTATCCTTACCCGCCATTAAATTGTACTTCATTAAGACTTGTGATTAGGACGTAACTTTCATTTTCTTAGAATTTAATCATCCTCATTTGGATTGCTCTTTACCAATAATAAATATTTAATCATCCTAAATATGGGATTTGAATCGTTTGTTGTAGTAATTAAGCCATCAACTAAGGATTAAAGACGGTTTAAGATCTTTTCTTTGTTTATTTTTAATTAAATTTCAATAGTTAATTATAACTTTAATCACTTAAATTAAAAACCAAGAGATGATAAAAATATATTGAATTTTTTAGTTAAATACAAGAATTGTAATTTCTTAGTTAAACGTTCAAAATGTCAAACCCCTTTTAATTGAACCCCCACCACCTCCTTCAAAATCGAGAGAGAGATCATGTGTGACAACGACTTTCCAATTTCAACTAATAAAAGCCAACAGGCAGCCGACACGTAATAGTTTTTCTTGACAACAAACATCTTGACCAATTCTTTGCCGCCGCGTGTCTTACTTTTCATTCTACGTGAAGCTTGTCCGGATCATCTGACATCTGGATCACTGGATGGCCTACCTGGCCCCACGTCATTATTTTTTTAATTAATATCAATTATTCTAGTTTTTGAACTAACTTCCAAATTTAATAATCGAACTGTTCAGTGTTCACTGTCTATATTTACAGATTTAGATGACGTACTTAATGTTTCATTTTTACGTCAACGCGTAGATATTCTTCGACGCATGAAAGTCAGCCACGTAATTTAGGGACATCAGTTGTTCGTCGCATCAAACTTACAGAATTTTAAATGACACACGTGTTGCCCTGTTTGCCTAATATTATTATTATTATTATTTTGTATTAGTGGGAATTAAGATGATTTGGGTTTCCTAATGAGTAAGATTTGGTAATCGGAATGAAGCAAGTTCCTATTTATTAGCCACGTTGATCATCAGTTTACCTGTTTTTCTTTTATTTATTAATTAAAAAACACATTTTCTTTGCGGTTTTTTCAAAAGTTTCCTAATTTAATATTATAATATTATATGCTTTTGGGGAAGTGTAACAACCCATTACAATTTAATTTCAAATTTGGCACCACCATTGTATAATGGAATAACTTTACTATTGTGTTTCACGTCTTTTCAAAATAAAAGTTTTACAAGTATTTTCTTAGCCTCGGTGAAAAAAATTTAGTCTGGCGATTACGAAAATATTCACGACAATGTGAAGTATGAGTTTGTGAGATAGTTGAATTGGTTGATACTTGACAGATATGGTCGAGAGTTTTGTATTTATCAAAATATTTAATTTTGAATTATACTTTATAAATTTAAGCAAGTGAATTTGTTCGGATCGATTCATTGATTGACACGGATTAAACGTGTTTTCGAATAGTTGCTCACCCTCGAAGGAGAGTTTACTAAAATGTATGATAAAAAATGGTACTCACTTTATCCGTCAAAGATCATTTATGATACAATAATTAATATATTTATCGATGTAATTTGTGTTTAAACATATGATTAAAAAAACAAATTAAAATAGTATTTTTTTGGGTTTGTAATTGGGCCAAAAGAGCCCAATGCGAAAAGCCCATTTCTATCCTTGAAGCTCAAGAATTACACTGGCGTGGGAAAAGTGGAAGGAAGAAGAACACTTGACTAGTAGAACCTCCCATAGCCTGCGCTCTTCTCGTCAGGAATGGAGTTTTTCATCGAAGAGGGCAAGCAAACTCATGACCAGTGCTCCACCCTGGTTTTGGTGAGTCTTGTTTAATGCCTTTAAATCTCTTGCGTCTCGAATCTTCATTTACATTTTCTGTAATTTTGTGGTATTGTGTGATTTTTGTTTGGTATGATTAGGTTTTTGATATTTCTCGTGCATGTTTTAGTTTCTGGCGGCGGCTAATTATTGGATTAATTGTTGTGTTGAAGCCTGCATTATCGATCGGAAATGTGGGGCAGCTGGCTATGGATCTTTTGGTTTCCTCGACGAACGCAGAGAGAATTGGGTATTTGGACGATCCCTTTGTTCTTCCTTGTGTTGGAAATGATGCTTATCGTGCCGTCCCCCGAGGGGATCTTTCCCTTCCCCTTGAAGGTTCTTTTTATGCTGACTGCTTAATTCTTTTCTCTTTCCCAGGCCGCAAATCAAATTCATAAGTACACTTTTATTTTCAAATCCTATAAGATATCCTTCAACTTTTTCTTTGCTGAAATTTTGGCTTGATAGGAACCATCTCTTACCGAAGTAGGAATAATATTTTTTTATACTCTCGAACGATGAAAATTGTGATTGCTTTTTGAACTTTGTAATTAAGTTTTGTTGGCTTCCTTTACTTGATTTTGCAGTTTATGATTCACCTTCCAATGTAATGACTCTTCTGCAACAAAGGTCCCCAGTCGTAAAGGTTGTGAATCTAATTTCATAATTTTGCAAACTGTAAATGAGCTTGACTTATCTAGTTCGGAAAGTCAATGAGAGTACATGTTTCTTTATGCTATTTATTTTTTCCGTAAATGGTGGACTAAGTTAACACCCTGACATTATGAGTTTCTGCGTTAGAATGCAAGCTCAGGCTTCTCAACAATTTCATAAATGTCTTGTATAAATTCTAAGGCAAGTATTTTGTTAGAAATAATTGGCTTTTATGTAAAAAGAGTAGGCTAGTAAAAGAATTCAACGTCCAAAGATACGACCTCTGACTTTATTTGAGATATGCATTAGTCTGTCTATTTATGTCTTATGTGTGTGAAACATCTTTTTCATGATTTTATTTGGAATTTTACAACTTTGAATTGTTTCCTACATTTAAGATTAAGTGGTTTATCTGACTTAAAAAAAACGAGCAGTTGAATTCAATAATGAGGAATAATAATGGTGTGCATGGCAAATATATTTTTCATATCTATTTTTCAATTCCAGATCATCGAATTCCATTACAACTTTTGTGGTCTTCATCCCCCTCTGTTCAATTGAGTTAATTTATCTGAGTAGTGTTGTAGGGACTCTACTAATTTTCTTTCTCAGAACAACGTGGTTCTCTGTAACATAATGTGTTACTTTTATGATTTATGAGTGCTTTAAAATAATACTGAAAGATGCAACTTTATAGAGGAATGATAAGATCCTCCATTGACATTTCAAAGATTGATGGGGTGGTAAACATTCATTTACAGTTATAATTTTATATTTTTCCATTCTTTGTTCGCACTACAAGTATAGAAAGTCTGATAGCGGGTGGTTTGTTTAAACAGGGTAGGATGTTAGACTTTGCGAGGAATTTGGCTGACTTCGTAGCTGCCAGTGGAAAGAAGCACGTTATTGTGCTCTCTGGCTTAGATTTTGGGAGATGGGCACACATTGATATGGCAAGGTATTCTGTGAATTTCTTACTTATTCTCAAGTTTGAGTGAATAAACAAATTACATTTTATATGTCTTTTCTTTGTCCATTTCATTTGTCATTTTCAGGTCGTCCTATGTGTAAGCAGAAAAGTTAGATATCTTCTGGATGAATAATTACTGCTAAAAGTGAATTGAATATTTAATAATATATATTGTTGAATTTAAGCTTAACATGACTATTTACATTTCAAAATATCTATTTCAACAATTTACTGCAAGTTGGTCGAGAACTATGAATATACATTTCAAAATTATTAATCAATCCTGATTCTAAGGAGTTTTTACTTTGGACCATTGCATTATATCTTTGAATCCACTCTTTATATATGCATGACAGTGGTTCCCAGATTCGCTATTTGTCTAGCACCAATAATGATGGAACGGATGACTATTGTGAACAACTGGGATGGAAAAGACTCCAGGAGTATGACTCTACTCAGTCACAATGGAAGTACTTGGATGCTTTAGCTGCTGCAAATCTCGTGCTTGAAGACAACTTACTTTATGGAGATGAACTAGAGGAAGCAGAATATTACACAACTTTGCCATTTGCGGCCCTATTTACTTATTTGAAGGTAGTCAATTCACTGTCATTTTCACATATCAAAATGTGAAAACTCCATTTTGACCATAAAGAGGATGTCAAGTTAGCTTCTTTTCCTTTTAATGATATCAAGTTATTATTTTTGTCACCCTGTTTTATATGTGTCAACTTTATATCATACCTATTTGAACGGTATTCTCTTTATGTATGCTTAAGTGTTACTGGCATATAATGTGATAATTATATATCAATGAGAAAGAGCTGAAGATAACCTCTTAAAGACGAAAAAGCAGAGAATAATGTATGATGCAAGTGGCTAAGTCTAGAACATCAATACTAATAAACTTCGGTTCTGACCTTTGACTAGGCGAAGGGTCTGAAGGTCACGTGCTTATTATGCTACTGTTCTGAAGGGGACAATATACCTGATGCTTTTCATTTAGCAGAGGCCACGAGCAAACTTCTTGGGTTGAAATCCAGTAATTTCTTAGGTGAGTTTTCCGATATTTTGTAAGAACAGTAGTTTGTGATAGGGTTGTGTCTTTTCAAATCCTAATTACATTTGGTGCGTGACTTAGCTGTTGACACGTATTTAGAAGCAAATTTTGATTTTATTACACATAATTTGTTCATCCATTTCCTTGTAAATCACACTTCTCAAGCATGTTCTAGAATTGTTTGGCCTTGGAATTCCCATCAAAGTTCTGTTTGGAAGCTAAGACTACTGCTGTACCATTTCCTCTGTTATTGTGTATAGTGGGTTGTTTAGCAAGCAAGTTTGACTTTGAGTTTGATACTCCACCTTCAATTAAGTTGATTGTTAAAATACTTTTCTTCAAACGACCCCGAATGGCTTTTGCGACTATTATCTTATTTTTGGGAAATGTTTTTTTAGTTTTAGTTGTGTGAATTTAATGACATGTGAGGTTTTTGAATTAGGTAAAAGTCTATTTGAGATTTGGTAAGTGTGCTTGTGTATGTTTATATTTCTTCTACCACTAAATGGAAAATGTTTCGTCTATCAATTTCTATGATTTTACTACTCATGTATTTATAATTGATGTGTGTAATTTTTCATCATGTGCAGGGCTCTCAGTTAGGGATTGGTTTTTACTTTTCATTATGTATTCTAATGAAAATTCTATTTTTATGAATATTGTAAGTCCAAAGAATTACACATTCCCTCAGTTCATTGCCTTTTCTGTTTTTTCAGGAAATGAGGGAGGTAAATGGGTCATTCCATTTTCTTGGCAAACTGTCTATGGACCACCACCAGACACGTCTATCTTCTGAGTGGATAATGTCTGTACCAACAATCACCCTAGGCTTAGCTGTTTGGATGAGCTTGGAACTCATCAAAATTTCCTCTACTGAAAACACACCTGCAAATCAGGTCAGAGAGAAAAGTTATCCAGTAAAATTTTTTTAAAAATGAAGAAAAGAAGTATACTTCCATGGTTTGGTTAGAAAATTTATTCAAATATGGTTCAGTATGTGTGGCTATAAAGCTGTGTGGGTGCCAAAAGCATGAGATAAATTGGAACTGAGTAAAGCGATAGAGAGTAGCTTCTTAGTTGATAACCTTATAATGTGCCTATTTCAATTTCCACAACCATGGAGATGATGGGGAATAATGACGTGACTCTATTTGCATGCTATACAAAATGTTAGGTTTGGGGTAAAGTAGGAAAGAACAATGGTAGCATTATACTTATTTATCAACATTATATTTTGACATAAACTAAGTAGTCAAAAAATAGTGTTAGAAATGCATATCGTATGCTATTGCTTCCTCAAAATTTGAACATCATTTGATCCCCCCATTAATTCCTCAAAATTCCAAATTTGAAAGAGATATTACAACACAAATACGGAGTCAGAAAAGGATTGAATGCATGATTTCATTGTGTTTGAAAAAGAAAATTAGTATGTAATGCATAAAACAGCTCTAACATTAACACTTGACTTGATTGCAACTTACAATATATATATATTAATCTAAGTTATGAACACCTCTCTCATGAAGCCTCACTGGGAATGTTAGTTGAATCACAGCCTTGTCATTCTAACAAGTTTTAGTATTTCAACCTCTCAGGGTGTGATTCAACTCTCATTCCGTGCTGTCACGCTTCGTGATCAATATCTAGGAACAAAAACTGGTAGCTCAATTGCTGTCGAGAAATGACTCAGAATGCTAGGAGTGATTTCGATAGCAGAAATTGAAAGTTGAAGCTGTGAGGGATCCAATGTACGCTGCCCTTCTGAAGTTTTTTGTTTCGACGGTGCTGCTCGATTTTAGGCAAAAGGCGATCAACCATCTCTGCCAGCTTGGCCGGGCTTAATCCCGAGTCTTTTGCAAAAAAATCGACGATTTTCGGGAGAAGGATTTTCTGCTCCTTGTGTTGGTAGAGTGTGGCCTGAATATACTCTTCTTTGGCAGCCTCCAGCTCTTCATAAATTCCCTTTGCCGTATATATTCGGACCTGATATTACGGACGAATTTGTAAAGGAAGGATTCCATATTGGAAGAAGTTAACTTAATCAAACTCATTAGCAAAAGATAATTATTCTACCGCAGGGTCGGATTCATGTCCGGAACAGAGCGCAAAATACAAGAGAGGTTCCGATCGTTCAATCGCATAGTGTTTTACTGCATCCAATGTCTTCAATTTTGACTTGGGAGGAAAAAGAAGCTTCAACCACTAAAAATGTAAGAAAAAACAAAACGTTAGATTCTGATAGATACTATTTGTAATTGTCATTTGTACTCGATCCGTGTACAAACTTGGATCAACATTAGAATAAGGAAATGGGATTTACTTGTCCTGGTCGAGGGAGGCGTAATCCAAGAATTGAACTTTGTATTGAATCTATGCTCATAATCTGACCTCCAATGTTGTATGATGCCTGGATAGTTCACCACCCTGATGAGTAAGTGCATTTCAACTATCATTTTTCAACGAGACAAAGTGAGTGTTCTCACCTTCAGAAGGAAAGACATCCTTTTCAGACTATTTTTTGGGATCCCATGAACCAAAAGAGCCTGTGGGAAAAGAGATTTTGATCTGTAATTTTGGAAAACAAGTTCTGAGTAATGTAAAGACAGGCAGGAATGATTCGATTCAAAGCATACATGCATGGCAAGTGAATTATGGACATTGATCCAGAAAGCTAGCTTCTCCTCACGTTTCATCTTTGCCGGGTTGATTTCTTCCAAGCGACAAGCAAGCAACCTAGAAATAGAGATAATTTATTTTCCGCTTCATTCTCTCCGGATAACTTTGTTTCGAAATCGCCAGACAACATTCTTTTAATAGAGGGATCACCTAAAATTTTGCAGCATGTGTTCAGTATCTTTCAACCTCTGACTGTCTCTTGAAATCCAATTCACTTTCAACATTTTGCAGTATGGTCCAGTAAATTCTCTGCTGCGAAATGGGTTGTCAAAGCGGGAAGCTTTTGGGATTCGAAAACCGATACGATCTTGCGAAGAACGCTCATAAAATGATGACGAAAAGGGTATCGGAGAAGAGTGGTGATGACGGTGGATCAATCCCGGTTCTGCAAGTGCACAATATATGGCAGAGATGCACTTGATCATCTCTTCAGATATACAACTCAGTGTCTGATTCGCTGCATTTGGGATATAGTTTCGAATATGCTCACCAAATATGTTTGAAGCACCACTTTCAGATTGCTGAAAAACAACAAGAAATCTCCAAATCAAAGAAAAACAAAAGAAAAAAGAAAAATTCTGAAGCATAAGTACCTCTAGCATTGATAATGGCAGAGAATGGTAAGTGTCTACAGCTTTAGCTAGTGACTGTGACATGGGGAAGTTTATGATAGCACGTGCTGAATCCGAAGAAAGCAAGGAAAAGCTTTGATAGGTCTCGAAATTGAGCAGTTCGTTCCGTTCCAAACCATCGTTGCCTTCTCGTGTATAACAGCCTGAATTTCGATGAAACGGAGGGAAGACAGAATGGTCTAACCTCTCTTCCTCTCGCATTGTATAATCCGGAGAATCTGAAGCTACTTTATTGTTTGTATCCATTGCCGACAATGATGATACTTGTCGTAGATATGTTTTTCGGTACAGAGACAGGAGATTTTGCTCCAAATTGACAATTTCTTGTTCTAATACTGCAATGTCATTGATCAGTTCCATGGCAGCCTGAAGACAGAAAAAGAAGAATCAAAAACCAACAATTGAGCGACAAAATAACAACATTTTACGGAGCCAATCTTCGAATCTACCGCTTCAAAAAACAAAATCAAACGATGTTTCGATGGAAGTTATTCCAATCTTTTAACAATGACACTGGAATTTAAAACTTGTTAAAAGAAGAAAGT
Source organism: Begonia loranthoides (assembly GCA_022433065.1). Lineage (NCBI taxonomy): Eukaryota > Viridiplantae > Streptophyta > Magnoliopsida > Cucurbitales > Begoniaceae > Begonia > Begonia loranthoides. The sequence goes on from CM039471.1 coordinate 4,153,313, forward strand.
ACCTTTGGTATTGAATTTTCAATTGTCGAAGTGTCTTGTGAGAAAAGCTTATGACTTATTGCCTTCTCTAAGGCCTGTCTTACAACAAACTGGCAGTGAAGCTGTTCTTGAAGTTGCACAATCTGAATAAAGAAAGAGAATATACTGCAACAAACTACAACAGCATGGAAAAAATGCTTCATAATTTTACGGAAACAAATTTTGGTAGATTGCAGCTACTAAATTTCTTAAGATTTTTGCTAGACAGGAAAAAGAGAGTGAACTTGTCAGGAAGAGCACATATGCTCTGTAAAAAATGTTGAATTACAGCTTGAAATATTTGAAAATCATCAAGCACTACCTCTTGCTTCAAGGAAGTCTGAACGTCACTGATACGAGATTTCCCCTGTTGTGCAGAGCCATCATATTCTCCCATTTCCTTTTATGAGCACGAAAGTTGAACAAAGCAAAGTTTTAGAAAACCCAAAAAAAAAAAACAGATTTACAAAACCCAAAGGAGAAATTTTTACCATTCTCTGAAGATGAGAAGCTTTTCTTTTGCCATTGAAGTTTTCATCCTTGAAGAACTTCGTTAAAAGATCACTGCAAATGGTGAAGAGATTCATTTGATTCAAAGGGTCATTGCATAACGCATATTGGAAACTAAAAGAAGACGACGATAAACTTCTTTGAGAGTTTAAGCCATAAGCAGAAGTACTTGAATCTGTCAGCTCATGATTTGTTCAGAGAATCCAATACCAAAATCTATTACAGAAAAAGGTTTTTCAAGTCCATCACTGTTAATGGTCGGCATAGAAAGTGAAATGACCAAAGAAAAGCATATGAAAATCAACCTCTTTGAACGGCTGTGTTTTGAAGTTCTTGCTTCCATGATCTTCAATGACTCCGAACCAGAAACCCGCCACTTTATTTCAAGCATTGCAGGATAAAAAATGGAGTTATAATGTCAGATTCTTATGCAAAATTACCCACTGAAATGACATTAAATGCAGCAGGTTATTCCACCAGATAAAGACAAGGTGCTCGAGCAGAAAAAAAACAAATGGAGACCAAGAACAGAAATAATACGCTGGTAGAGAGAGACCACTCACTCTTACCAGGCGGGTTTTAGAGAAAGTTGGAAAAATATTTAAGATTTTAGGGACCAACTGGTTTTGACTTTTCTGAGCCACAGTCTATTTCAATCTCGTTTGTTGCTTTAGTTTGTCGAAGACACTTGTAAAAGACTTGTGAAACGATAACATGCTGTTTCTTCTGGCCAAAACAGTACATAGGCTGCTAAAAGCATGTCTAATTTCTGTGACTTGTCTCCCGTCGTAGAAAGCTATCTACTTTTACTATCTTTGAAGCTTTTGTCTTTTTGCATTGCATCAAAAGAAGAAAACACAGTTCATGGCTTTAGATTGAAGATGGAAAGCAAATTCAGTCAATGAAAAAAACAAAGTAGCAAAGGACAACTCGGTGGCTCTACATAAAAAAAAAAGGTAAATGGTGGGGTAATTGTAAAAAAAGTATTCAAAGGCTTTAAGATTCAAATTTTGGGCAAAAATTCTATGGGTTTCTGTCATCTCGTGATAACATGATTGTTCTTGGCTGTGTATGGAAACTTGTAATCTGCACACCCTGGTTATCAAGAGAAAAAGATGGACCCACCATTAACATATCATAAATGCATCATGCTGGTGTTAATAACTCAGTGAGTAGCCGAAACAAGATTTTGAGGTTGTCTATAAACATAAACCATTACTGATAATGGAGACGCTCAATGAGATAGATTCTTATATTATTATGCCAGTCGTTGAGCTTTTTGTACCATGGCTTTGGGGTATCGTCAATCATCTTTTCCACCGGCATTTTAGTGTCATTTTTAAGATGAGAAACAGGGGGAGAGAGAGAGAGAGAATTGGTTGGAACTACGAGACAAAAGGGGATTACAGCGATGACTGTCCCTGAGCTAAAAAGACAGCAAGGAAAGGGTACCTCAAAAGAGCAGAAAGTGTGATGGATTGGCAGGAAATGACTCGTTTCGCGGCCTTTTTTGTTCAATCTTCGATCCCCATGAAGAGAGAACAATCAGAACACGACCAAAAACCTGCTGTGAAAAAGCTTCACACCTTTTTCGGGGATTATCTGAGCTCCTCTCCTGCAAAGTTCAGGCCGAGGAGAGGATAAAAGATGACGGAAAAGGCTGCCGACAGTTTCTCTCTTCTCTGCTGCCAGCTCTTTTCACCGTTGGATTCTCTTTCACAAAATGCAGCTTTTTTTTCCAACCATGTTATAGACTCCACCCAAATCAGTAATCAGTTTCATTTTATTTTTGATTTTGTCGTGAGTCGGATAGTCAACCCTGGTTCTGGAAAGAATGATATTATAATCTAAATATAAAACAATTAGAAACCACAGCCGAAGAAGACGAAGAAAAGAGTGACACTGACAGACATACTTGAAATTATAATAAAACAGTGAAGTCAATTTATAATAGCTATGGTTTATATGAATACCAACAAACATTATACAAAACCCAAGTCCTTAAAACTAGTGTAGAAGATGAATTTAATGAAAAGTTGCAAACTTTGTTTCAGAATAGCCATGGCCTCGGGTTCTGCTGACTAAAACATTAAGAAGCTGAAGACGAGGAGAAGACCGTTGATTATAGTAATTAACAATTACATTGTTTGGGTTAAATAAGGCATTTTTAAGCCGTTTCTGAAGCCTTGCTTAGTGGTGATACTGATTCATTACTAGAAGGATAGAAATATTAAAATAACTATCAAAGCCTGCCAAGATTTCTAAGGAAGCCGAAGGGAACAGAGAATCTTTTGCAGAGAGACACACACATGGAGAGGGTGAAGTTTTCAAAGTCAAAGAAAGAGAAGATCAGAGTCATAATCTGAAAAAAGGAAAAACAAAAAATGGAAAATGATATTTTGTGATCAATAAGTGAACCATTATTTTCCCTAACAATTTATTGAAAATGGAAGAACTAAACACAGCGTTCAAGTTTTTTTATTAAATAGAGTTATCGTTCTGCAATAGATACTTGTCAGCATGAATCTTTAAAATATAACTTAAGATAGTTGACATTCCGCAGATGAATGTTACCATTTCACAAAGGAATGTTGTCTTTTCTGCAAAAACATGTTGTCTTTTTCGCAGAGCAATATTTGCAAATAAAAAAAATTTCATTGTTTTCTTCGTTAAAAAACACAAACAACACATTCTTTTACAAAATTTTCTAAATTATAAAATTTGAAATCTTCTAAGATATTACTTTTTTTCTCTTAAATTTTTTTTTCTAAAATTACGAGTTTTTTTCGTTTTTCATTGGCATTTGCTCGTTTTCACTGCGATTTTCAGAAATTTAATGGCAATGTTCGCGGCGGCAATTTTTATAGTTCAATGGTTAATTTATTAACAAATATATTTTAGTGATTGACTTGTTATTGATTATAAAGTACAAGGGTTGATTTGTTATTTCCCCAACAAAAAACAAACATGAGCACCAATCACACACCGGTGTCACTCGAACCCACACAGTCAGGCGCCATATCCACTAGGTCACTAGCGCCAGGCTTTTGACTTGCTCAGAAAAAGCAAGATGAAGTCAGTAGAAATAAAATAAAATAAAATTCTTGTTCAATTTTTTCTTCAGAAAATTATGTGCTGACTGGACTCTGGAGACGAGAAAACTATATTATCCGGCCTGGAACCAGACTCCTGGTTGGTCTAAAACCATTTTATTTCATTTCCTCTGTTCTAACTGAGTCAATCAAAATAAACAGCATTTGCATAGATTTATTCCAACGGTGAAACATACAAGCTCAAAAATCAAACTTTAGGTACACTTTACCTTCAGAATTCCAGGATTGATGAAGGGCGACATAGTTTAAAAAGTTAAATCAAGTGCTTCGAAGTTACACAAAGGAAGAGTCGAATTTTTCAGAAAGAATGCCGGCAGTCTGCATTAAAAAATGATGGGAAGAGGCAGAACTCAGAAGTTGTACTTGTTCAGGAATCTGGGAAGGACGATGATGGCATTGGAGATGATGGAGGTTGGAGGTCACCATACCTGCTCACAATTTTGACAAGGGAAAGCATAAGCTACTTCATAAGCATAAAGACCCTTGAAAGTAGAACTAATGTACTTGAAAATATCCAAACATATTAGCTGACACTAACTGATTTTCAATCTTAAATGAATCTGCATCAAGAAGACAATTACCATTTCTCTCTCTTGTGTTCAGTGTCATTTTGTGGTCAGTATTTAAAGATTATTTTGAGTAAAATCATGAAAGAACACGCAATATTAAGGAATAAGAAAGAAGCTCACGTACGAAATAGGGAAAGGGGTTCTCCTGGCACAAAAAGATGGTGTTGGTGATGTTGAGGTCTCAGACGGATCATCCACTGTCGATGTTGACGGCAGTTAAGCATTTGGTTTCTTAGGAGATGGCGATGATGGAGGCTTGAAGTCTTCATATCTTCAGAAACATTTTCCGACATGCATAATTTATATGAAAATAGATTAGTTACAAAGTGAAAAAGGATCTAAGTAGAAAAAAAACGGAAAACATACAAAAGGATCAAGATGGAGATTGTTAGATTTCGGTGTGATCTCAATTCTATTGGGTCGGGCCAGTAGACATGCATTGTAGATATTATTTATGGTTTTATTTTCTCTATAAATTGATATAAGTTAGAGTCGCAAAACTCGTGGTTGTATTTTGATCTTCATGGTAGATTTATTCCTTTGTCCGTAGTTTTTTCCCTAAATCTAGTGTCCCACAGCGTATTTTTTTTTCCAGTTATCATTTGATCTCTAACATAGGCTTACGTGGGGAAAGGTGAACGATAATCAGCTTTATTCCTTGGAGCACCGTTTTCAACGTTGATGACTGCAGCCTTTATGGTGCCAATGCCTATAGCAGATGCATCAACCACGGTCGGGCCACTGGCAGGCACCTTATTAGAAGGGGTGCTTAGAACTGGGCATGGGGAGCTTGGTGGCTTCAGATCCTCATAACTAACAAAATCAAATCCAGCACAGATAAACCATTCCATAATTGGATAGTACCCATCACTAAACATTAACTATATAAAACGATGAAGTTACTTAGTTTGAGCTTACGCAGTGTAAGGTGAAAGTGGAGTTGTTTTTATTGGAGCTTTTGTTGGTGCTGGTTTTGCCTCGGTGATGTTACTTTCCATATCTGCTGTCACATTCTTATTGGGTGCATCTCCTGCACCTGATTCCTAATGCAAAAAGAGAGATAAGATTTAGGGACCAGTAAATAACTCGGGTCTGATTCTTGCCTTGTAAACCAGAGAAAAGAACAAACCTTAACAACAGAAATGCCATCTCGAGATGGAATGTTCCGAAGAAGTTCCTCCATGGGACTCCTTGGCGCAGTAATCTTTGCAACTACTTCAACTACTTTATAGTATGAAAGACCAGGATTTTGGGCCATGAATGCCATGAGCTCTGCCACCTACAATTGATTATATAAAAGCTTTAGCTGTTTTTGACATTTTAGAAGTGCTCAGAAGTTGCTGAAATCTAAATCTAACAGCTCTATGGAATCTGATGGGACATTATGGATAGTTTAGTGCTTTAGATTTAAAAAAAGAGCAGATGAACTATCAAATAAAGAGGTAGGTACCCAAATCTGGGGAAAAACACAATGGATGAACCTCAAGCACACATACGAATTGCGTCGAAGCAAGATCATAAAATTGAAGAAAAAAAAGATAAAATACCCCGTAGTAAGTTTTAAAACATTATATTTCTGAGTAGGAAACAAAAGTTTTCCAGAGATATTTCAGCAACATGTTCATCAAGATTGAAAATTCTGTTTTAATTTGGTAAGAAATGGGAAGAACAATAATGTGACCATTCAATATGTCACTCATGTTCTCCTAATAAATGTACGCGGCTTACATGTAGAATGAAGTTATTCTTAGCTTAAAAAATGTCTTGAAAGTGATGTACAGTTGAAATACCTGAAGGTTTGACACCAGACCACCAAATAAAGTATCTTCTGGTGAGAGAGTCAGATTATGAGTCTCCTTGAAAGCATCGGTTGGCCGCTCCATGCCCCCAGGTCTCACTATCTGAAGACGGATATCAAATCTAGTCAATCCCTTAAAATGGTAGTGCTTAGTAAATTTCTATGGCTAGTTCTGTATTCTCACTGTATAAGGAAGCCCACTGGCTAACAATGCTTCTTCTGCCTTCCTTTTCCAGGTGAGGACTCCCCAAAACAAACTTTTAAAGCAAACCAGGTCAACAAATCAATAATCAATTAATGAAAGATGATACTTAAATTAATTACTATTTATTGTTAATAACAAAAAATTAAGGAAAAAACTAAAAAATAATACTTAAGTCTGAGAAAGATTACTTAAATGCTTACTTGAGAATAGCAGCAGGAAATCCAACCTTGTTAGTGCCCAGGGACGTAAGTAAAATAAAGTGACCAACTTTGGCAGCAGATGCTGCGTAGAAAATTAAAGAAATACTTAAATTTCACATAAAACATAGTTCATTATGTCAATGAATTACGCCTGATCGAATAACATAATATATTGTGCTCAGATACACTACAAAAAAAAAAAGAGTAGCATATCAACCTCTTGCCCAGACAGGTATCACTTCAGAACTGTTGTTGAGTCTAAACTAAACCAGAGCATAGGTGATGCATAAATTGCATAATTCAGTAAAGCTTATAGAGACTCTGCTTTAAGGTTCAAAAACGGAAACTTTGATTACACCGAGGAAGGGAAATTCAATCCTTGATGATGTAAAATACAATTTGGAGTTGATTAAGTTGATGATAAAAGGGTTGCAGATTCCTGCAGTTAAAACTAATTTTTATGATTAGCACTGGAAGTATGACTAATTAAGTTCTTCATAGAACTTACACTTAATCTGACATTGTTGGCTTTTCTGGGAAGTTTCATGATTCTCACAAAACTAGTCACATATGATTTATACTACTTCATATCAGGAATTCATGTACATCTAGAAACTATCATTGATGAATATTTTATTCTGCATAAATTAAATGCAGTATCCTTAATTTTGCTAAGATATTTGCATCATATGAAGTTTCTAGCACAACCCAGAAAAATTTGTGTAGATATCGCAAGAGTATGACAAGAATCAAGACCATGTAATTTGAAGTTCAGTTAGTTAAATCAAGATCACCTGCTTCAATCAAATTTTTGGTAGCCAAATAGTCAATCCTATAAGGACCAGTGATATCAAAAATTTCCTTCTCACTCGCTCCAATACAGCAAATAACCACGGCCGCATTGGCAATTGCTGCCCCTATTTGATCTTGTTTCTCCAAGTCACATTTCACAATTTCAAGCCTTTCTACCGCTGGGCTAAAGACCAAAAATTACCTGTTATTTGCTATAAAAGGGTATTAATTTACAAGGAAAGGTTTCAAAATAATGCAATCCAAGTTTCCTCAACATTTTGGAACAACAAATAGAGGGGGAAATAGATGCGTTGCAAGAGTTATTTTTACTTACGTTGATTTTCTGTCGCATCACCACTGTCGAGCGTCATTTGCCTGACACTCTGCATATAGAATCCTGTATATTATTTTTTTTTCTAAACAAATGTACTACAAAAGAGTTTCTTTTTATCAAACTTTTACTTGAACAAGACTCTCTGCCTTCTGAGTACTTCTTACTCCAGCTCTTACTCGAAACCCAAGTTTCAAAAGCTCCCTGAGAAAGATCACGAATGGCATTTTGCATATTGGATTAGTGAATGTAAAAGATAAATCAATTAAACAATAATGAAGATGTAAAAAACTGACCTTACAGTTCGCGAGCCAACTTTACCAGTGGCCCCAGCAACGAAAGCAAGATCACTATCCCACAAATCTGCTCTCTTTGAGAACGCCTCTGAGCTGGACTGTTTTGTACCTTGATGAAATTTAATAATATTAATTGCACACTGAAATGGGAATTGTGAAGTATATATTAGACAAAAAAGCATTACTATCTTTATATACAGGATGAAGAAGCTGCAGAGGGTGATGTTAATTCATATTATCAAAGCATACATTCGTATCATTGCTTCATCTACCGGTAATAACCACTCCAGATAAAGAACTTGTAAAAATATACACAAAACTCTTTTTGGTTGCATCTGATGGTGCATTTTATTTCTATGACTGTAACTAAAGCTGCAAGTATATTGAATTCTACTGTGCATTTCAGCTATTTGCTTGTAAAGTGTTCAGTTTGAGGATGTAGATTATGAGTACTAGAAGCACAAAACGCCAAACTATCAAACTTCTACAACTAATCCCATCTTTTCAACATAGGAATACTTGTCAATACGCCTACCAAGAACAGTCCCTAAACTCCCACAATTGAAGAGCAATTAAAATTCCGACTTTTGAGATATAATTTTCCAAGCGAGAATCATGAGCCCCGATCAACAGTGACGGCAATGTTTTGAAAGAGAAAACAAAGAATAAACAAACTAAAAATAAATCTGACGAATCAAGAAAAAATATAAGAAAATGGGTCAAGATGAATGAGAAGATGACAAGCATACTAGAAGTTTGGGCTCTAATACGTAGAAAATTGAGCCTCCCGGAGTGTAGGGGTGGCTTCAAAGTGGAAATTTTAAGAGCCTGAACATGTGGCAATGAGTTATGCAGAAACCCACATCGAGATGAGGAGGATGGTAAAGTGGATGAAGCTGAAGAACGAAGAGAACAACCCTCCATTGTAGAGCAGCGTAGTCAAAAATGGAAAGATGAAGCCACTTTTATCCATCACTTCTTCTTCTGCTAATCGAGGCATCGTCCACACAGTTTGTGGATATAATGGGTCCCTTGTAATATATATAATTCACAAAAAATAAAGATAATATTTCATATATAATCTAATATTATATTAATAGAAAATTAACCCAAAAAAATTTAATTCACTAATACCTAAAATTCTAAACTACAAAAAATAAATAAAATAAATCTCACCGTTACATTTTTTGTTAAAACATAAAAGATACATTCCAGACATTTGTTAGCTTTGGGGGACGTCTAAGGCTAATCTTTGGACAACATTGGAGGACGTCCAAAGATTAGCCTTAGACATGAATGCGTCTGCCCGAGAACTTGATCTTGCAGCCACAGTGATTTCTTTATATTTGATATTCAAGATATAAAATCATGGATACTTAATTTCAGAAGAATGAGTTACTGTGTATGCATTTATATCTACAACTTAGTGTTTGATAAAATGAAATTTATTTGCAAAAAAATATGATGTGATAGATTATGATTGCGCGGACATTTTGTAAGATGATTGAGCTTCCTTAACTCTAGTAGATAACTTTATATTCTGCCCTGAATACAACATACTAGTCAGAGCGATTTGTGAACAAACTCTGAACCCTAAAGCTAATGTTTATTGTGTTTATCTGATTAATTATACAAGTTCTAAAAAATTTTAATTTTTAACAAAAAAAAATATAATAATAATATTTATTTTATTCATTTTACATAATTTAATGTGAAAAAAATATTTAATATTTCTCTCGTATTATAATTAAGTAATTATTTGTTAATTACCATAATACTCATTATAATTTTGTTCATGATTTTATGTGCTACAAACTAATGAAAGTAGATCAATAAAGAAGAACTCGATCCGACGGCTCACATAGCGCGTGGCATTTGCCTAATTCTCCACACGCTGGTATGGAATCAGGCTCTGAACGCCACTCATCTGATTCTGATTGGAAAACGACGAAAAGCAAGAAAATTAATTACTAATAAATAATAATAAAAATAAAAAACTGGAGGTTGAAGATGATCGGATAAAAAGGGAACATTCGACCAACTGTCAAATACTTCACTGCTGCTGAGCTTCCACAATTTCCATCTCTCCTATGGCTATCTCTCTGCATCTCTACCGATTACCTATTCGCCACGATATCGCCTCACCGGAAAGCGTAGCTGGACTCGGCTCTCTTCGGTTGCGTAGACCTTTCTCTGTCCGATGCACTGCAGATTCTTCTTCCTCTTCGGCCACTGTGGATTCGGATTTCGATGCCAAAGTGTTCCGGAAGAATTTGACCAGAAGCAAGAACTACAACCGCAAAGGTTTCGGTCACAAGGAGGAGACTTTGGAGCTCATGAATCGCGAGTATACAAGTGAGTTTTACTGGCTTCTGTTTTCTTCTTCAAAAATGATGGGGATAACTGATTATTATGAGAAGATGATTTTTAAGCTACTGGGAACTGTTGTAAGAACTGAAATTTCGGTGTATTAGAGACCGGTGTTTGAGAATATTATAATCAATTTTATGCAAATGAAAAATATTTGTTTAATGGTCAGTACCATCAATTTTGGATTGGCAACTCAGAAATTCTTTTCTGTGTAACAAATTCTCTTCTTTTGCAGTACTAAGTTATTCATTCAAGTTCTCTTCATTTGATCATGTATTTGAACTAAGTTATTCATTCAAGGGTTTCTTCTAGGTGGATTAAGTTTTTAAGTCATTTAATTCTCATAATCAACTATGTTTTGACGTTCTAACTGTATGATACATTTTAGTGAATCGTTTTTTAATTGTACTGATATCATTTCTTTGGCAGGTGACATCATAAAGACGTTGAAGGAAAATGGGAATGAGTATGCATGGGGAAATGTTACAGTGAAACTGGCCAAAGCATATGGATTTTGTTGGGGGGTTGAGCGAGCTGTCCAGATTGCTTATGAAGCGAGAAAACAATTTCCTGATGAAAAGCTTTGGATAACCAATGAAATTATCCACAACCCAACTGTTAATAAGGTCATCAACATTTGTGAATCTTGTGTTTAAATTGTGTAAGATAAATAATACTTGATATAGATCTACTTTCTTTCTTTATAGAAACTTGATCTTGATTTATTTATTTTAAGCAGCGATTAGAGGAGATGGAAGTGCAGAATGTTCCTGTTGTAGAAGGAAGCAAACAGTTTGATGTTGTTAATCAGGGAGATGTTGTTATTTTGCCTGCTTTTGGAGCATCTGTGGATGAAATGCTGGTTTTGAGTGACAAAAGCGTGCAAATTGTCGATACAACATGCCCATGGGTGTCAAAGGTACCTTTCCCATTTCTTTTTATCAATGCTGGGTTGTGTATGGGCAGGTAGGGATAAAAATTCCTTCTTATTGCTTGGATGCTATCATGCTATGTGTAACATTTGCAGGTTTGGAATACTGTTGAGAAGCACAAGAAAGGTGACTACACGTCAATCATTCATGGAAAATATGCTCACGAGGAAACTGTCGCAACCGCGTCTTTCGCTGGGACATTTATTATTGTGAAGAATATGGCAGAGGTGCACCCTTCGACAGTGCTGTTAGCCTTCCCCTTCACCTTCGGCTCATCTATTTGAATAATATGCTGTGCAATGCATTCTATTTCTTGCATGAGAAATAAAAATGAGTATTTATTAATAAAACTCTGACTAAAGCCAGGCAACATATGTGTGCGACTACGTTCTTGGAGGGGAACTTGACGGATCCAGCTCAACTAAAGAAGAATTTCTTGAGGTATGGTTTGTCATTATGCCTCAATCTTAAGTGATGTATTCTTCACATGTGCATGTCTTATGTTTAGATTAGTGCTTGAATGCAGAAATTCAAAAATGCAGTCTCTAAGGGATTCGATCCAGATAATGACCTGGTTAAAGTTGGCATAGCAAATCAGACCACCATGCTCAAAGGAGAAACGGAAGAAATTGGTTAGTTTTGTAGTAATGCTACCCCAACCTATTTTTCCACTCAATTGTGATGAGCCGAACATTCATCAAATCTTGATAATGCAGGAAAACTCGTCGAGCGAACAATGATGCGCAAGCATGGAGTGGAAAATATCAATGAACATTTTATCAGTTTCAACACAATATGTGATGCAACTCAAGTGAGTCAGACTCTTGACTTGTTTGTTTGATTTAACTGAGCTAGGCTGAGTGATATACCTCTTCAAGTATCTTAGAATAGGTTATGAGAGATGGGCAAAGAGGGAGGTGCTCAGTTTCTGTGGAAATCTTAATTTTTTAGTCCACCCTCTTCACCTTTTGTCGAACTCACTGAGAAACTTTACAAATGGAGATGTCAACCCATGAATGTAAATTTTTTTATGAACTATTCACCGTTTTCAGGAGCGTCAAGATGCAATGTACGAGCTGGTAGAAGAGGAAGTGGATCTCATGCTCGTTGTTGGTGGGTGGAACTCAAGCAACACCTCTCACCTACAAGAGATTGCTGAACTCCGTGGAATACCCTCTTACTGGGTTGACAGTGAGCAGAGAATAGGTCCCGGGAACAGAATCACTTTCAAACTGAACGTAAGAGTACTTTTAAAAACTCAACTTTTGATTAATGTTTCTGAATTCTTCATTGATCGAAGCACAGTTGGGCGTAGTCATTTACAACTATTATTAACTTGTGTAATAGCACGGGGAATTGGTTGAGAAAGAAAACTGGCTACCTGACGGACCTATCACCATTGGAATAACATCTGGTGCCTCTACACCAGACAAGGTAACTTTCTTCTCAATTCTGCAGACAAGCTTTCGCTACTAAATGTCGCCACTGCCAACGAACTTGATCTGTCAACTTGGATTTTGTCAGGTGGTTGAAGATGTTCTCATCAAGGTGTTTGACATAAAACGTGAAGAAGCTTTGCAACTGGCATAGAGTCTGTTAGTTCCTCTACAATTACCCCATTTTAGTTCCATGAAGTTAATGGCCGATTTTAGTCGTCCCGTGTTCGGATGTTTCAGGTCATTCCTGCAGTGTATATGTATTCCGAACTTTAGATGACAGTGAAAAAGGGGAGCTGGACTGAGTTCCATTCGCTTAAGGTTTTGTGTTAATGAAGTTCATGAAAAAACATTATCCCAGGTTGAGATGGTATGTAGCAGAAGTGAAACAAACAGCAAAATATGAATCAACAAGTAAAAGAGGAAAAATCAATTAAATACAAACAGCGTAACAAAAAATATGAGCAATGGGGTAATCAGAGCAAGACAATTTTGTTGAAGCTGTGGAGCTTTAGAAGTAAATACATTGGTATGGATCATTTGACTGAAAAGAAAATAGGTATTACATCTGTACGTGCACCCAAAAGACTGTCGTGATGAAATTCGATAGTATATAGAGTTCTTCACCTTCGATATATACATAAAACATAGGTAATAAAAAACATATGAATATGCTCAATCCAAGAGGAGATTACTGAACTAAGTGACGAACTACGCGTGTAAGAATGGATTGTATTCTCCAGTTTAATTCAGTTGAATTACTGGGAAATGCATTTTGAAGTGAATTTCAACACCGGAATTTGATGAAGAAAAAATTACCTCTCATCGATATTCACATTAGCTATAACCTCTGGCGCTCTCAGATTTTCTTGGAGAGAGATGATTCTACTATTTCTGGAACTCGATCAAGTAAGCGATCCATCTCATCGGGAAACTCACCTTTTGTACGGTTAGTTTTGCCTCCAATTATTACTGCTGTGCCATCTTGCAGTGCCCATATCTTTCAATCAACAAAAATAATAATAAACATCAGATTATGATGATTCATAATTTTAAGTCAAATGAATCAGACATTAATTTTTTAAGAAGGGATAATCAGAAGAACTTTAATGCTGCAAACAGCACCATGGAAGAGAAGTTCATTCTAACACGACTTTCTCGTTCATTTGTTACTGACTACTCCAAGAATAGTTTTCCAATGAGAGGATGGGAAGAGCATTGTAACGTGCCGCGCTATAACAATAGTATATCTAAACCAAGTCACTCAGCCAAAACATCATATGAATCTTAAGTGTGTATAAGATTTAATTTAAGTTGTTTAAAAAATTTTATAACTATGATTTACCTGCGAATGAGTCAGGTAACTAATGCATGTTGTCAGCATAAGTGCACCAAATCCAGCATACACGATCGGCACACCTGGATCAGTCTGAGATAAGATCAAAAAAGTTTTTAGATAAAGATTTGCAAATTGTCCGAGTCAAAGTGGTATGTTGGGTTCATAATGCACAAAAAATAAATCAGTAACTTGAGTCATTTTAAGCCGATATTAACTTACCATGTTTTAACTTTAGCTAGCACGGGACAAGATAGAACATGGTTGGTGAGATAATTTCACTTTATTATTGATTATTTAATCACTACCATTGCAAACTTAGCATTATTGTATTGTCCTAGAGTAATTTGACAACCTTCAACTGGAGTCCAGTGCTGCCTATAGCATCTAATATTTCAACTTTTGTATCGCTGACTAGAATTGGAAGTTTGGAGCCAGGCCTTCTAACTCCCACAAACTTTCCTTCCTGATCATAGAGAACAATAGATTGTAGATCACGAGCAAGCATCGATCTGAATTTCCAAACAAGAATACAATGTGAAGAAAGAGATATGTTCATCTTGAAAATCTACAAGGACCATTAAATCCCAATTTGGATATTGAATGGTGAAAGTCAGAAAGACATACATTCCTTTCACGTTGACTGAGTCTGCACCTCCAGCATCTCCAATGGGTAAGAAGGTCCCAAAAAGCTTTTTGTCTCCATCAATCTTTAGAGGAGCCATAGCCAAATTAAAAGGTCCCTCGTCATTCTTGAGAATTTGCAGTGCCGCAAAACTCCAATCCGTCTGGTAAATAGTAAAACCCTCATACCTTAAAGGGTCGTTCACACTAATAATCTTCCTCATGACTTCTCTCCCATCAAGGTCAAACAGCGAAAGATCAGTGTGAAATTGTTTCACCTATAAAGTCAGCCATAAAGTTGAAAATGTAAGAAAAAATGTAATTTTTCGAGAACACTTGAAATTTTACTCCAAATAAAAGGAAAAGATATTACCTCTCCACTCTCATAATAATCCATATAGAATCTATTCACATGAACCTCTGTATTAAAAGCTTCCGTTGGATTGGAGAGAAATCCACTTGGATTAAGTATATCTCCAACAACAAAATTCAGTCCCTGTGGAACTGTGACAGAACCTCTGAAACTCCCAGTTGCACTAATAGTCCCACCAACCATTATCAGTATCATAGCCAAATGTACTCCAATAGGAGCAAATCTACCAGCGAGTCCCTTAAACGCATACAAAGATGGCCCTTTCAAGAATACCTAAGAAAATTGATCAGCAAAATTTTACAAAAAAATGCTATCAAATGCAAACAACCTTTGAAAATTTAAGGTAGAAAATAAAAAGATGTACTAGATAAAAGCAGCATTAAAATGGGACATGCTAATAGCTGCTCTGTTGGACATCAAGTTTTTGAATTAGTGAATTCTCATTTTTGTTCACTGATCCAATTTTTTTCCAGATTAACCACAAAAGTTTAAGTTTTCTTATCAAACAGGTAATGAAAAATAAATGCAGCAAGCAACAATTACCATTTCTATATGTTTCAGCTGGTGCTTAATACAGGAAAATGTAAGTCTGTCCAGCCAAACAAGCATCAATTCTTGTTTCACACACGACTATTCCCAACCCAACAGATAACAAAAACAAGCTTTGATATTAAAACACACCTCATATCCAGCTCCCATCAGAATAACCCCCAAATCTCGGACAGATGCTCGGGGTAATACATCAGAATATTCCTGTTTGCGGATAGTCTCACCAGAGTGCAAAAAGTTCCATCTGTGTACAGCAGTAGACTCTCGAATTTTATTAACTTCTAATTCTAATAACAAAAAAAAAAAAAATTGAGAGAAATATGGGAATGCAACGTGAACACTAAGAAAAAAGAGTGTTAACCTTCTTGCAACCTTAACAAGGGGAATCTGCGTTGTGTAAGTGCAAGCCATTAATGACGCGGCCAAGAGAGCCAACATCCCAAGAAAAATGGGAGATGAGTACATGTGATCAAGCCCTAGGGTGAGGACCCATCTCCAAGTGAAGAAACCCAGCACAGGATTATCTTCAGGATAATTCTGGAAATAGAAAGCAGGGGGCTCTCCTTGATCAATAAAAGTACCTACAAAGTCAGGAAAAGAGTGTCAGATAAACAAAAGCAGAGAACTAAAAGAACACAGAGATAAAGGAATTTGAAAGGTCATTAGCCGTCAAAGATGAAGTTCCATAATTAAGTCTTGAAATGGATTGAAAACTGTGTTATCCCATTAAGAAAGCAGAAGGCCTCTTTATTCTAAACTCCAAAATAATGAGGGAGTTGATATAAGAATAATTCCCAAGCTACACAAGAATTATAACTCAATTCACAATATCATAAAGAAGAGAACGAGAGAGAGAGAGAGAGAGAGAGAGAGAGAGAGAGAGAGGAATGAACTCACGTACCTATAGCCATAAGACCCGCAATAGTAAACATTTCTCCAATGGCCAAGGGCAAATAAGACAGAACAGCCAAGATTTTTCTGGGTAACCTCTTCACCGACCCAAGTACACCAATGCCACGTCCTGCCTTTCCCTCAATTTCCACATTTGCAACACCACCAATCTCCTCGGCTAGCGGCGGCGCTCCTTCAGAAAGCACAATCTTCTTGCTAACATCCTTATCCGTCTTGTCCTGAGAGATCTTTACTTTACAACTGATGCTAAAGGAGAGATTTCTCCCGTTCCTCCGACTACCACCTTGGGTTAGACAGAAGTTACGTTGTGGCTTGAAGGTAGAGTGAAGAAACGAGGTCTTCAGGAAACCAGCTCTGGATAAAGACGGGTTTGGATTTTTAGCGGGATATAGAATCAAAGCTTCCATTGGAGAAGCTTTTCTTATGGATTTCCTCTCTACAGTTCCAGAGGAACTGAGCGTTAATAACACGTCCCTAGTTGATTATCCAAAATGAGATATTTAAAACTCTTTTTTCCTTAAAATATCATTGCTGGGACTCACTCATTTGGCATCTCAGAAGTTAAAAGTGGTATCTTTTCGTCAACCGTAGATCATTCCCGATTGCAATTCAATAGCATCTGAGCCATTCAAAGATTCACATTCAGTGGCCAAGAAGGTTCCCACAGCCGTCGTCTCTCTTCTTATCGTTTCCATTTTCTGCAACCAAAAATAACACCACCTGAAAGAAGTTGCTTCAGTGAGTAAAACTGCAAACCTTTTTCGCGCCAGGATCTAAACCATGCCGCTTCACTCCCTCTCTCTTTCAAGCCTCTCTTCCATCTATCCTTCCAAAAATCAAAAACCTCGCAGTTTTCCTACCTCTTTGCATGCGGACTCTCCCTTCTACATCAAATTCGATACCGTTCGTCGCCAAAATCTTCGGTATCTCAAAACCTTGGGCGTGATTGATCCTCAAACCAAGCTCCATAGGCTTCCCTCACCTGATGCGTTAGACAAAGTCCTCGCCACAGTGAATTTTCTCAAATCGAAGGGCTTCTCCGACAGCGATTTCTCCAGACTTGCCTTCTTGTGCCCCCAACTATTCTCCCCGAACTTCTGCACCACCGAGATTGAGCCTGTTTTCGATTTTTTGGCTCTCGATTTATCTGCTTCGGCTGCAGAATCGCACGGCCTGATTCTCCGGTGCCCTCAGATCCTCTTCTCAAACGTCGAGTTCTGTCTTCGGCCGACGCTCAATTTTCTGAAGCAATTGGGTATGGAAAAATTAAACTCCCCAGGCAATTTGAATTCTCACCTCTTGAACACTCGAGTGGATAAACTAAGGACGAAGTTCAACTATTTAAGAAGCATTGGTTTCTCGCATGACGAGGCAGCTAGTGTATGCGTTCGAATGCCAGCGATATTCGGATACAGCGAGGAGCATAATCTGCAGCCGAAGTTTGAATATCTGATGGAGGAGATGGAGAGGAGCCTGCATGAACTGAAAGGATTTCCGCAGTATTTCGCATTCAGCTTGGAGAAGAGGATCGAACCTCGACATTTGCATTTGAAGCAGAGAGACGTTCGAATTCCCTTGAATCGAATGTTGATGTGGAGTGACGCCAGATTTTACGCAAAATGGAAATGACGACCGATTTCCCTCCACCGTTTGGCCACTAAGAAAATTCATATTCTTTTTATTTTGAAATTATAATTTTAACTTGATCATTTGTTTGGTATTAATAAACTAATTATAAATAATTAAAGTAAATATATATATATATATAAGTAATTTCACATGACTTAATCATGATTAATTTAGCCTAACCGTTTTTAAGTCCCAATTAATCATTACTGTAAATTAATGACTAATCAAGGCTAAACATGATTGATACAAATTAATCATTTTAATACGACTAACATTAATTTTAATTTACTTAATTTTGTAATATATATTATGCTAAAATGTTGAGGCGTTACCCTTGCGTGATTTGAAGACTGTCTTGAAATTAGATTTAGAGAATTTATTTGGAAGGTTGATTTGGTAATTTTGATAGCGCAAGTCGTGACCTTTACTCAATGTTACCATTGAAAGCTAGTACAAAATAATATTATCGAAAATTATCGGAGGATCTTTATTTACTGGTTTGCCATTCATGCCTGTTTTGCTGCTCATTGCTTCTTCCTCACTCAAAACCCTCCCCGGTGTGAACAAGGCCATTGCTCTTCTCAGTTGCTGCTGTTAGCTCTAAACTGTCGATGGATTTCAGAGATTATCAATTGCGCTGCCAACTCCATGGCCACGATGACGATGTAAGATCTACATCTCTCTTTTTCTCGTCTTATTTCCAGTTGTAGTTTCTTTCTTATTTTTTAATCTTTTGATTGTCTCAATTTTTTGCACCGTTTTCAAGGTTATGAGGTTTCGTGTTTGTAAAATGCATGAGAAATTGATGGAATTTTTTTATAGGTCCGAGGGATTTGTGTCTGCGGGAATGCTGGTATAGCTACTTCGTCTAGGGATACGTCTGTGAGGTTTTGGACTTTGGATTCGTCGGATGAACGTAAGTACGAAATGTCAAAAATAATGATGGGGCATTCGAGTTTCGTCGGACCTTTAGCTTGGATTTCGCCAAATGAGGAATTCCCAGAAGGTGGAATTGTGTCCGGTGGAAGGGACACTCTCATATTAATATGGGACTTGAGAACGGGGGAGAAGGTGCACACATTGAAGGGGCATCAACTTCAAATCACTGGGGTAGCACTGGACAACGGGGACATAGTTTCAGCTTCCATGGATTGGTGAGCTTTATAAGTTCTGTAAATTGTATAGGTGGTTTTTCATTTTACTTTGATTGCTTTTGGTTTACTGTTCGTTAGATGTTGTTACTGATCTCTTGAATATTTTTTTTATATATCATCGATTTGTAACTGTGCTATTGGTTCAGTGTTTGACCTATACTACACATAGATATGTTGAGCTGGATTAGGTTTATATCATTTTCATCAGAGCTGTACAAACAGAAAACTAATGCAGTTTCGAATTTGGAATTTTTTCTCTAGTACTTTACGTAGGTGGAGGAATGGTCAGCTGATAGAATTCTGGGAGGGCCATAATACAGCGATCCAATCAGTTATTAAGCTGTCATCTGGCGAGCTGGTAACTGGTGAGGGTTTTAATGGGTGTTAAATTTTATGTTGCCAGCCTCTCCAATGTGTTTTGTTGCTCTATTCTCAAATACTCAGACAGAAAGAGGGTTGCTTACTTTATTTCTTTTTTCCTTTTTGTGGATCCTGGTGTACGGTGGTCCATAGTGAAAATTTACATAAGTGGAGTTTTATTTGGATATTTTTCTATAGGCTCATGTAAATACTCGTTGAGATTTGAGTCACATATTAAACACTTTTTGGTAAATTAAAAGGTTTTAACTACGTAGGTGGTCTTGAGTATTTTTCAAAATTTTCACAAATAAACTAGACAACCATCTCTTGGAATGAGGTATTTTTTTGGTCTCATCTTGTCGTCTAAGTAAGCTGTCACTGTTACTGTACATCTCCTGTGCTTCTGGATGGGAAGATAGGCTTTTCCAAGTCAATTATCGCATCTTTTTTTGTACAAACAAAAATGTCCGAACATCAAAGAGTCTTGAGCATCCTAGAACTTAATCATATGACCACCCAACACTGCTTGTATGTTTTGTGCTTGAAAGCGTTTTGCATTATTTTCAATTTCAGCTAGCTAACTTATTGATGCAGTTGACTTTAAATATGGTTTCTTTAATTTTTTTGTTGTCATGGCAATTTTTACCTTTCCCTTGGCCTAGTCTCTGGTAATCAAGATTAAGATATGAACTCTTGACTTCAGCAATTATTCAAAGGTTCTTATTTTACTATATGTACCCAAAAGCCAATTGGCTTATTCTGCCAAAAAAGATATATCCTGTTTTGAAACTCAGCTATATGGGTGAAAACTAACTATTATTTACAAAGTTCTCAAAGACATGGAAGTTATAGTAAGAACTCTGGTTCTGAATGAAATCCTTTGTTAAATATATGGTCGACCTTGTCTTCATGGACTACGTCTGGGTGCCACTAACGTAGAGATGTAATCTTTTTGTTAGCCCACTGCAAACTTACAATAAATTGATTTATAATTCTGATTTTATTTTCTCTTTTCTATATGGTTTAAAAATTATTTTCTATCTTGCTTCCAGTATTAATTTCATCAATCAAACATAATTCTTATGCCATTTGTCCGATATTATAAAAAATGGAAAAGCTAATCCTTTTTAGTAGATGCAAATGTCTGTTTCTTCAAACAGTGAAAAAATGACTGTTTCTTTATACAATGTTGAAACGGTTTGAGGCCATGACTTGAAATGAAAAGTTTTGTAGTTTTATACCATGGTAACTGATATTGGTGTTTGGCTTTTCTTTTCTTTTTTTTTTTTTTTGTCAAAATGCAGGTTCAAGTGATACAACTTTGAAACTTTGGAAAGGAAAAACTTGTCTACAGACTTTTTCTGGACATACAGGCTTGTTATTCTTTCTTTTTGCCTTGTTATACGTATTTATGAGTTCTATTTGACACATATGGCATTCTTTTCTTATATTTTCTTAATAAAAACAACTACCCGTTAAATGTTGATCTTTAGAGGTTTAAATTGGAAGAAGGTTTTCTAGACTAGGAGCTACATGGATTCTTGTAGTGATAGGAAACATTCATACAATGCATTATATTGATCTCACTGTTTCAATCAACTTGGTGTGAGAAAATGTTTCAGCTTAGTATAGTGAATTAAAAATGCGGAGAATATTAAGAATGAATTAGAGATGTCCAGGAGTCGTATGCTAAACATGATGAATGCCATGCTTCAAATGCAGATGGTTAGATTCATTTGTTGAATATATTGAGATATTTAAGTTAGAACTAGCTGATTAACTGTAAATTAATTTCTTCTTTATTGGTAGCTAGCTCAATTATGTGAATATTGTTGCTGCATTTTCTGGATTTCGATTCTCCAAAATTTTGGGATTATGTTTAAGACTGTAAATCAGATAAAGGGCTGTGAATTTTTTTTATCGGATTAGAGAAACATTTTTTATCCTTAATATGCAATGAAGAAAATAGTGTCTTACTATAAATGATGCACGATTGACTAATTAACCGAAGGTTATTAGACAAGATGGTATTACCTAAGTTACACCTTGTCTTCTATAAATCTTTTCACAAAGTTGCATTTGTTTGGCCATTTGGTGTCTCTATCATTTAAATTTGTGTAGTTGCATCATAAATAACCAAACATACTATAGACATGCTCTGATGCTCTTTGTGCTTCATGCAGATACGGTCCGAGGCTTGTCAGTGTTGCCTGGCTTGGGAATTCTTTCTGCCTCCCATGATGGGTAAATTGTTTTTGGCTTTATTGCTGATTCTAAATTAGTTAGTAACTTCTAATGAACTTGATCAAAAGGGAAATTTTTTATGCTACAAGTTGAATAAATAATGCATAATTTGCTCAAGACAAACATGTAAGGAAGACAACCTCAGAATGCATAATTATGCAATGGATGTTTGATATTAAAAATAAGAAACGAGTATTATATCGGGTGAACATAGATACAAGAAAAGAGGATGTTGACAATGGTCAACACGCTACTAAAGTCCTTCGAATGGAAACAATCTTATATAAGGATAACTTCCTAAAAACTTTGAAGAGAAAGCCCACTTTCCTTTGAAAAAACAAATTAGATTCCTCCTAGTCAACAATGCAAAACTCTATCCTGAAAAATAGAGCTTAAGAATTGCTATGTCATTTGGAAAATCGTAAAACTAGTCATGTAGCGGAAACTTTTATGGTCACCAAAAGTACACTCTATTTCATAATTCTAATCATATCTTTTCTTTTTCCAAATATAGTGCCATACTGTTTTATGAAAGCACAAAAAAGATGATGCTGCCTTGTATTCCTAAGTAATTTTGATTAGCCTTGATTTTTGAGTGGACTCCTGTGCCTTTCTGTCTTATGATATTCAGCGATATAAGTTCTTTCTAATGTTAAAAGAAATCTACAATCATAAAATATATCATCAGAAAGTCTAGGATTATGCTGCCTTGTTTCTCATAATAATTGTGGTGATAATGCCATATATCCTAACATTTCTCATTTTTTTTCTTTACTAGGATTATGTGGTGATAATGAACACAAAATTGTCATTTCCTTTCTGGAATCATTTCTCTGAATGACGTTTGCTTAAATATTTGGTTACTAACTATGGGTGTTTCTCATCCTTAGAGAATTTCCTTCTTTCGTTTTGTAATATATGTCGATTTAATACAAATTTAATTTTCTCACAAAGAAAAAATCTGTTATGGCTTTCTCCAAAGGAAAAACTTTTATTTGTTTTCTAACCTTTCCTTTTGGTTTGGTTCTTATTAGTTATAGGAAGCTTACATAAGATTCTCATTAATGGATTTGAATAGGACTCCTAGTTTATATAATGCAATTTTATGCAAACCTATATGTCATTTAAATAAATTTCTGTTCGCTACAGTTGCATCAGGTTATGGGCACTGAGTGGTCAAACACTGATTGAGATGGTTGGTCATACTTCCATCGTGTATTCAGTTGATTCACATGTATCTGGACTGATTGTTAGTGGAAGTGAAGATTGTTTGGCAAAGATTTGGAAAGGTTGTTTTTTACTTGATAGCTTAAGTTTTATTTATATCATATTATAGACATTTTTGGATTTAAACTGGCTCATTTTCTTAATTCAGCTCAAGATGTTTTTGTGATATTTTAAGTTGTATCCTATTTTTTTAGAGGAATAGCTCAGTCAAATTTAATCAAAAGTTAAAAAAGCATTTATCTTAGCAATGTAATTTATTTGAAATAACATCTCATTTATGTGTTTCCATTCCCTTTCTTGAATTTAATTTATATCATCTAAATTTTATTTATCACTTCTCCTTTTGCTTGAATTTTGACTTGAAGAATTACTCTTTTTGTCCCCTTCTGCATTTTTTTTTCATCTACAGATAGTTTTGTGTTTTTCTAACAGTACTTTTTACCATCAAAATGTTTATTTTTGGAAATGTATTAACTTCGTTATACTTCTTCTGAGACATTTATTTCTTTACATGTTTTATATTTAGCATATTAGTTAGTATGGGGATTCTTTATTTTTTTTCTCTCAGCCAATATAAATGGTTAAAAATTGAAAGTCCTTGATTAATATACACCGACTTTGTAGCTTGCTGTATGTGTAATTGCTAGAGGGGCTAGGCTCTTGGATGAGCTGTCATAAATTCAAATTTGGGGCTCTTTGAATGAACTGTCATAGTTTGCTGGAGTGACTACTTTAATTTTTATGTTTTAGATGGAGTTTGTGTTCAGAGCATAGAGCATCCAGGTTGTGTTTGGGATGCCAAATTCTTGGAAAATGGGGATATTGTCACTGCCTGTTCAGATGGAGTCATACGAATATGGTCAGCGCATCACGAGAGAAGGGCTGATCCACAAGAACTCGAGTCATTTACTTCCTACCTTTCACAATACAAATTAAGGAGGTATAATCATTGATCGATTTCCAAAATGTAATATGGAGATGTTGCTCCTTTTTTTTAGAAAAAAACAAATGAATGAAAATTTTTAGTCACATTTACTTACTTTTATTGACGATTTGTACTTCTGTCATTTATGTGGTTTTCTTTTCACTGAACTCCAACCACCCATCATATAAGCAGACATATGAATGTAAATAATATATAAACAAGCTGTGGATATGGGTTCTATCCATAGTAACGGCAATAACTAGGATTGATCACCTTCATTAATGTTTTCTGAGAGTTTTATTGACTTTCTGCCATTTGCTATGATGAAAGATGTAGAATTGACAACTTCGTTATCCTGTTTTATTTGATTTCCTTAATGCCAGCGTTTTTGTAGGAAAAAGGTTGGAGGTTTGAAACTGGAAGAGCTGCCAGGGATGGAGGCCTTACAGATTCCAGGTTCGGAAGTAAAATAGCCAATAGATAACTTCTCTTTCTGTTGCTTGCTGCAATTTGAGACAAATGCTTGAAGAATTATGCACTGGAAGAGAATTTATAAGTTGATGCCAAGTTCCAATATTTATCTATTTATATATACCTACATGTGTGTGGAATTGTGGTGACTATAGATATTTGTGAACATTTTTTTTATTCGAGCTTAACTTTATTGTTAATATGTAGATAATACAATTATTGAAAGGAATATATGCTGTTATTCTACTTAGGAAGCTCATATATCCAACTTATTTCTACACAGAAGCCTTGTAATTTGTTAAGGGTACCACATTATTTATGTTTATGAAAATGACATAATAAAATTATTATCAAACTATTTAAAACAATTTTTATTTTATTTTATTTTATTTTTTAACTAATTTTGTTTGTCCGTGAAGACATTGCTGACAATAGGAGTGATATGGGGGATAAGATTGACTTTCTCATGGCCAAATGGGTATATAAATCCAAATATTTTTGGGATTATTCCTTTACTATCGTTACTTATAATTGGCTAGATATGACTACTTCCTGATGCTAGTCATCACCATTTTGTTTGAATGTTTCTTGGGATAATTATTTATATTTTCCTTGCACTTATTTTTTTTTTTTGAAGTTAAGTTTCTTATAAAAAGATTACTAAATAATATATATAATTGTTATATATACTTCAGGAATTATCTTTTTGTTCATTGTTTATGTATTTTTATAATAAAAATTTATAAGCATTTAAAATTTGATAAAAACTATAACAAAAATCTCAAATAAATGGTAATTGTAAAATTATTGGTGAGTAATTATTAATGATAGGTTGTCAAAATTTTTAATTTTTAATTATAATCTATTAGATTCTTGACTTTTATTATTATTGATAATACATATTAAATTGGTGAGTGATGAAAATAAATGTTTATTATGTATTGGTCCATTTTATAAATTATGGATTATCTTGTGATCAGGAACCAGTGATGGACAAACAAAAGTTATTAGAGAGGGGGATAGTGGCATGGCTTATACATGGAATTCAAAAGCATATAAGTGGGATAAAGTGATCTCTTTTTCCTATCGCTCTCTCCTTTTTTTTTTGGATTTGTAATACTTTATTAGAATTATCCTCGTTCTGTTTATCAGTTGTGTACTTCTCTTTGATCCAGCGAGTGTCTGTGTAGTACCACGTGAAATGTTTGCATTTATAATAAAACATTTAGTTTTTGTCAATTGTCCCATGCAGACTCCTCTAGAACGAGTTAAACTTATGTTTTGTAAAATGAAAAAAAAACCGATTTGGAAAAAGATGTCAAGCGTGTTTTCTTCATGATACTCATTAGGCAATGGGTCTAGCATATGTATTTAACTGATGGCGTTGCAATGAATCACTTACATTGATTTCCTTTCAACTTTTTTGACATTTTGATTTGTTTTTTTTTATATGGTGACTTTTTTATTTGTCTAGTGTCTAGATGCTTGGTTGGTCTTATCTTTTGTTCATTCAACTATGTTATTTGTAAGTTTGATGGAGAATCTATGATAGTTTTTCTTTCTTTTCCTATTGTAGATCATTAGAATTTCTTGTGGTTGTGAAGTCAGTTGCTGATACCATTTTTTCTACTTTTCATCATTGTCCATACTGATTTGTTTTGGATATCTTTTCGAATTCAACTATCAAAGTTGTAATATGCATGTAATTGGTAGATGCAACTTTTTCTTTTTCAGATTGGGGAAGTTGTTGATGGACCAGATGACAGTATGAAGCGTCCTGTTTTAAATGGAACTCAATACGATTATGGTTAGTAACTTATATCTCTGATTACATAGCATAGGCATTCTACATGATTAATAGACAAATATTAATTCTTTTATCTCCTATTACTCAGTATTTGATGTTGATATTGGGGATGGTGAACCTATTCGTAAATTGCCCTATAATAGATCAGGTAAGTGTTTTATTTTTTCATCATTTTATTTCTGTACATGTCATACTATCCTTTTGTTATTTATTCCAATGAATTTATTCTTCTTTGTTCCTTCAGAACATGTTTTAACGTAGCGAATATGAGGAATGTTGGAAAATCTTTCTCATGATGGTTGTTAAGAGGATCAGTTTTACATAATACAGACAAGCAAACAATGCAAGATTAAACTTTATTAAACTGCTTGAAGGTTAAAAAGCTTGATCAGCGAATATGAGGACCAATGGAATATCTCATGAAAAATTGACTATTTTGAATATCTGCAAAGCCAAGGGCTATTTTTTTCAGATCAATTTTCACTGGGAAGGTAGAAGGTTAAGACTAATAGATGCCTCTAAAATAAAGAATTTTACCCCTCTATGCTGGAAATCTACAAATAAACTAAACATTTCATAATAACCATCAGAGCTCGTGTTTCTCTAAAGAATCTGGAAACCAGAATAGCCTTATAAAAATCATGACCAATAACTGCATTTCCATTTACATCTTGTAAAAAAGTCTCGAGAAAAGGATCAAAATCCCAGAATCTTTTCTTGGTTGATAACTTTTTTTTTTAAATTTATTTTGGTCGAAAACCTTCCAAACAAAAAATTTTCTCATAACTATTGATATTCCCGTGCAAACATTTTTATCATCACAATTGTTGAATATCATTTTATTGAAGACCTGTTTCCAAATTTGTCCTAAAATTGATTTCCCACCTATTTCTAACTCTGACTCTGAACACGACACGCGGAAACATAACCATCTCCTCAAATACCCATCCCCCACATCGTCATCATCTTTTTTGTCTTTTCTCAAACCTTTCTTTGTTGATGATTACTTAGTTCAACAACACGAATAAGTTTCTAATAAATAGATGTGAATAAAGTAGCAGTTGATCAGGAACAATATGACAAGCTGTATTCTGTAGGTCATGTTTCACATTGTTTTGGATTGACCAAAATGTTTTAGCAATCGTAGGAGTGGCATTTGTCTGCTAACCGCTCGTAGTCTGAAATGATGCCATTGTATTCCATTTACAATTCATGTAACTCAGAATTTATTTCTAAGTATTTTCTCTTTCCAGATTTAGTTACACTTACTCGGGCTATTATTATTATTATTTTTTTTTTTATATGCTTCCACCTTTCCCCTTTTGTTTGATCAAGTACTTCTGTAATATTCAAGTTAGCGTTGCAGTTTTTTGTTAATATTATCACTTAGGGAGACTCATCACGCATATGTGCATGTGCATATACAAAGAGTCATTACCAAAATAAGGATTATTAAATGTGGTATAATGCAGATAATCCATATTCTACTGCTGATAAATGGCTTCTGGAAGAGAATCTTCCCCTTTCCTACCGTCAGCAAGTAGTAGATTTCATACTCCAAAACTCTGGACAAAAGGACTTCAATCTTGATCCATCATTCCGTGATCCTTTTACTGGCTGTAGGTGTTATTTTTTATTGTATCCAATATCATTATTGGCTTGCTATTTTTCTTATTAGTGTTTTCTTTTTTATTACATCAGCCAGTGCTTATATTCCTGGAGCATCTTCTAGTGTCTCTGGTAACTAATTTCTATTTTAAAATCAATAGTACATGTTACCTTGAGTGTGCTATGGATTTGATCAACAATTTTCTACATGGTATTAATGTCATTTCTTTTTCTTTCTAATAACAGCGCCATTAGCAAAGCCTACGTTCAAACATATCCCAAAGGTATGCTTTTTTCATTATAATTGTAAATCAGTCTTGTGTACTAGTTAAACCCTTTTTTTATATCAGTGTACTAGTTAAATTTGGTTTACACATTTTCTCTTAACAAGTGCATGACTTCACTTTACTGGTCAAGCATGTCCAAAACCACTTGGTTCGAGTTAAAACAATCTTAAATTGAGTTCTACTTGTCTTTTTTAATTGCACTTTGTTGATTGGCTTACTCCTTGCAGTTTCTTTTTATAACTTCCTAAACTGTATCATGTAATTTTTTCCGTGAATTTTTTGGTCGTGTAATTCATGCTCTTTATAATTCGTTGAAATTAGGGATTAGTCTGATTACTTTGAAGATAGATAACAAAAAATGAATTTATAGGACAATATCTAAGAGCAGGATTAGCTTGGATGCACTATTTCTATTAGAAATTGAGGTCGTATCTTAGGTGGTCAGTTTATTGATATTAGAAGTGATCCTTTGGTGTTCCCCCTTACATAGAAGGGTGGAGATCTAGACTCTACCTTAATTGTAGTGATGAATGTCTGACCTATACGGAGATACTTCACCGGTTTGTTGAAACATGAATAAATGGATGGAGACCATTTCGCGTCCCTGTCCTCCCCCCCCCCCCCCCTGTTCTTTTATTGAGCTGAGCTCTGCTTTACCTGGCAACTCCCTCAAACAAAATAAGTCTCCTTTCTATTATTTGAGAGAGTTCCCCTGGTGCCACTTTACCGTTAAGATTAATATCCCAATAGATAACTCTTTTTTAGGTAGACAATACCTAAATGTCAAGAGGGAGTTAGGAGCTTTTGGGTAGTGTCAAGAGACTTACTTTAAAAAAAATGGAGAAGGTTGTAGAGAAGTCTTCTTATAAGAGAAGGGTATAGGAGCTTGTATCAAGTCCAGATATTCATGGACATTTCTCTTAGTCTTGCTAGTTTTCTTAGACAACCCAGGAACTGGAGCTAGAACTGTTTCAGTCTTGTTTTGGATATTCGACTTTTATCAGTTTAAGTGAGTTTCTGAATCACTTTGATATTATTACTTAGCTTGTCCTTTGTCCACTTTGTTGTTAATTTTTTCTTTAATTAGAATATTTTTGGTAAAATAATAGTACCTAGCTCACGTTTTATTTGAGAAGAGTTGTTGAATTGTTGTTCTATGTTGATATGCAAGTATTTGTGCTATTAAGCAACTTGAAATTGTTTGTGGCAAAGTTAGGGGATGTGGCACTTGCCCAACTATGCCATTGTTTGTCAGCACATTCAATTATTTGTGCTTATTTGATGCAGTTTTCAGTATAATGAAAGCAACATGAAATTGTTTGTGGCATGGTTGATGGGAGTTTATTCTGTGGCACTTGCCAACCATTCCATTTTTTTTATTTTCTCAATGAGTTTGTTGAATTGTATTCTTATTATTTATTCTCCTCAAAGTGATTGAATACTTTTTTATCATGTCTTCTTTCCAGAAAGGATATCTTATTTTTGATGCTGCAAAATTTGATGGGATTCTGAAAAAAGTTTCCGAATTCAACAATGCTTTACTTTCTGATTCAGTAAGTTCTTTGTTTTAGTTAACTTTCTTTTATTTGCTAACGACCACACATTTGTCTGGTATCGCTCTTTTATATTTTCTTCACTTGACAAATACTTGGGGAGGTTCTAACTGTGTTAGACCTTCATAGTTGTGCATTCTGGTTTTCTTTGTTTTCTTCTCTGAAGATTTGTATTGGTCAATTTTGAAGGAGAAGAAGGATATTTCTTTGACTGAACTTGAGGTTTCCAGAATAGGTGCAATCACCAAAATTTTGAAGGACACATCACATTATCATTCTAGTAAATTTGCAGATGCTGATATTGTTTTGTTATTGAAACTGATTAGATCGTGGCCTCTTCCATATTTATTTCCAAGTAAGGCTGTTATTTCTAGGTTTCCTTGTAATCATATCCCAGAATTAAAATAATTGCCTTTTTGGCTCATATTATTCTTTCTTTTGCGCAGTCATAGATATTATAAGGGTAATTGTCCTGCACCCTGATGGAGCGGTTGTACTTCTCAGGCACACTGTAGCTGAAAATGGTATTAAAGTTACACACACTTTTGATTGCCTTTTGTTGATAAAATCAATTGGCGTCATCCATCTATTTGTTTTGTCTCAATTATCTCATGTTGCTGACTCTCTACAATTTGATAAAGAAGCAAGCTCTTAAAGAAACTAATATCTGACACATAATATAACTAATTTCTGTGCATTTTTTATGGTGGATACGAGTTTAATACATGCCTCAGCTTCAAATTCTTTTTCTATTTTGGGAAGAGAAATGCTTTTCTTTTTTACATTTCAAGGTACTGTTTTTTCCAAGTTTGGTTGTTCTAATGATTTTCTGTGATTTTACCAGATGTACTTGTGGAAATGGTTAGGAAAGTTGCTGCGGGTCCTGCATTACCTGCAAATACTTTAACATGCATCCGAACTGTGGTGAACTTATTCAAGAATTCGTGTTATTTGAACTGGTTGTGGAAACATTACAGTGAGGTCATAGTTTCATGCACTTTCTTTCTTTTATCGAATTAAAGTAGTGTATTAAGGGGAAAAATATATAAGAGGATTGATCAACGATAGAAAAGGCTCATCACCACGAGAACATTACGGGAGGAAAATTTATTTTTGCCTTCTCCAAGGAAAAACAGAATTATAAAAAAAAATGTTGAGAAGACTCAAGATAGAAAATCTAATCCTAAAAATTGATTTCGTTCCTCTTATTCTAAATGTAACAAAAAAGATGCAATTAGGTACAAAACTAGAAGCAAATGTTTTACCCGTCACACTTAATGGTAAACATTTAGCCTCATTTATAACTAAGACCGTAAAACCCTAGCAACATCTCTGGTTGATTTCTGTAGACAATGTAGTAATTAATTTGTGTTTGATTTCTACCATCTCATGTCCGTGGATGTGCCAAGATAATTCATTCTTCCATTTGTATCGGAGATTGAGATTCCGAGGTTCTTCTTGTCAGTCACTTTGTCCAAGATTAAGATTTCGAGGTTATTATTAGTCAAATTGATCTATTTGATATGCAATCTACTGCACAATATTCAAAATCATTACGGAATCACAATAGAATTTATTGCACAGTGGAACATGTACACATTAATTACCTAAAGCATTGTCCTTTATTGTCGGTTTTTTCCAATTGGAAAGACATTGTAGTTTCTTAAGCTGTTATTACATCCTTATTATTCCTTATCCTCCCTATCTTAATTTTTCAAAATTAATAAAATTTTATATGTTATATAAAAAAAAGTGGTACAGTTGTGAGTGTTTTTACTTATATCCATTGTTGGAGATGCATAGCTTGCTACGTTGATGTTTACTAAGTATTAAGAAAATTCAGATGAGACTTTTCAGTGTTTTTTTTTTTTTTAATAAATTGGCAGCTGATTGTTGCATCACTTCTGCAGATTCTTGATACATTTTCAAGTTATTATTCATCTCCAAATAAGGGTTTGCAGTTGTCTTATTCTACCTTGATACTCAAGTAAGTATTTTCATAGTGTACATAATATTTGAATTTATTAAGGTAAGTCTATTTAAGTAGTTGACTTGTAATTCTTAGGAAAGTACATCTTTTCTTTTCTTTTTTTTCAAGTACTTATGGAAGAAGGAACTTCTAAACTAACCGGATGACCTATTTTCATGTCTGACAGTTATGCAGTTTTGTTAATAGGAAAGAAGGATCAAGATGGGCAATCTCAAGTGCTTTCAGCTGCGCTTGAGGTAAATCTTATTCTTTTTCTACTTTGGTTGCACTGACCATCATGGTATAGTCAGCTGAATGGGAACATGCAAGAATCTGAACATTTTTCTACATCTTGTCTCATGTAATTTTACTGTATGATTATTTGGCAGATTGCTGAAGATGAAAATCAAGATGTTGATTCGAAGTTCAGGGCTTTAGTTGCCATTGGATCACTGGTATCCTTTTATCTGTCTAATACATGATTGTTTGGTGTAGGCTTGTGGCTATGAATGTTGTTACAGTTGTAGTTCAATGATAAAATGAACCTGTAATTTTATATTTTAGGATATTTGGAAAATTAGCAGATGAAAGACAGGGCAGAGAATTTGAGAATGGAGAGATTACAGCATTAGAAGAAGATAGAGTTAGGAAGAGAAAATATCAGAAGAAGCAATATCAATATCATTTTAATAATCAAGCATACTAGACAATCCACCTGACAACCTATTTATAGAGGTCCCGTAGCAAATAAATAAATAAGTATTAAATGAAGATATTAATATCCAAATAAATGGACAGTACTAAATAAGTTTCCTAATACATTAATAATCTTGCACGTATAATATAATTTATATATGGAATTGCATGGTGATGTTTCTTGTCAGAAATTGTCGATGGTTTGTTCTCTTACTGCCGCATCATCAACACGTTTTGCTTACCACAAAAATCACGAATCTAAAGGAATTATAAATTTGACGTCTCCTAGATATCATGTACATATCTTGTGTTTTGACTTTGGTTTTGTGAAAGCAGATGCTGGAGGGTGTGGTGAAAAAAATAGCAGTGGACTTCGATGTGGAGAACATTGCCAAAGCAGCAAAGGTTTCTAAGGAGGCAAAAATTGCAGAAGTTGGAGCTGACATTGAATTGTTGACAAAGGAACGATGAATCTATTTGTCTCCACAGTAAGTCTTTCAATGTTCTCAATTATCACCCAATAGCAAGAATGCAAGCCAGACCATTTTATCTGCGACGAATGTGATTGACTAAGAGAAGAACACATTGAAAAGCGGATTAGTATTTCAATGAAATGTATGGGGTGGTAGTGATTATCAAGAGTTGAAGGTTCTTGAGGTTTTTTGGGTATGCTTTCTTTGAGCATTAGGAGATGTGATGACTCATCACTCATGTTTCTGATTCTTTTTTGTTTAACTTTCCATAGGATCGAGAAAATTTGTGTGGCTAGAATACCGGCTTCGACTCGACGGAAACTCTGTCGAAAATGAGAGTATCCATGGTGGTTGTGCTGGAAAGAAAGAAGATTGATGCTACACTGTAATGGCTTTTGTCCCTTGAAACGTACATTGAAGGAAATCAGGTGCAGCTGTTGTCATTTTTTTTTAAGAAAAAAACTGCAAATAGAAAAGAAAATACTTGATTCATGATCGACAAAACCAATTTTGAATTATATGATATGAATTACATACTTGCCGTCGAATGAGCTACTCGTCACTCTTGTTTATTCCCTTCTAAGAAAATAAGATTATAGAGTTGCAGCGCCCAGTTGAGTGGGGCCAAGGCACGGGAGACATCCTCAAAGAACACAGCTTTGAGGATAGTGCAAATCATGTCTTCAAAACCATGCACCCATGGCTTGGTTGGTAGGCCATCATTAGAAATACCCTCTCCACACGAACCTGCTCACAGTTGTGTTCGTCTCCACGTTTGCTATGCTTCTATATAAAGCTCACCGTTATTACCCACCTTCATTGTAACACTACAAAACATTAAAAATATAAAAATGGAGATAGTGCGTGGAAATACTTGTTCTTTTAGGTTGTTGCCGTATGACAAAGGAGGGTCTCAATGCGTGCAAGCTGTCGGTTAGCGGCCGGAGCCCTATGCCACCTTCAGTGTGCGGTTGCTCAGCTCCGGCTGGGGCTGACGTGCAGTGCTTTGGCACGTTCAAGGTCTTGTTTTCTTTTATTGGGCCCCTTCTGTTTAGTGCGTGCTCTTCCGTCAGCCTATGAATTTTAAATTGTTTTTCGGTTTAAGCTAGGTTTTGTTTGTGTTGGATTTTGTGCGAGCGTGTTTCAACGTTGAAAGTCACTTTTGTAAATAATTGTTTTCCAAAGTGAGATTTATTCCACGTACTTGCTTACTTTTCAAAAACAATACTATGCTTAATGTGCACTTTCGCACGATATCATTGTATATTGTAGTTAAATAAACGGCAGAGAATATAACTAGTGTAAATGTGCCACTTTCAGAGGCAAAAATAAATCATTTTGTCTTTGATTTGCATTGAAACCAGACTAAAAGTGGACAAACCATAATTGTCATCTTCCGAAAGCAGGCTTAACAGAATTACCGAGTCAAGCGATCCGATTCTCATAAATAACTTGATTGCCCAGCTTAACGCAGAAGACTTTTATAAATTAGTTTGGCCTATGAATTATTAGTCTAGGTCTATATAATGATCACGAGAATAAATTGTGCATAAAATAAATAATTTAAAGTACTGTGCAACATAACCATTCAACAATTATAGGTTTACAGACTAAGTAGTAATATCCTCACCAACAATAAGTCTAAACACTCGGAAATAAATAAGGAAGAGAGAAATCTTCAACTCCACGTTCTTTAACTGGTCGTCTTTACTTGGAATGAGAGGAGTCGTTTGGGTTGAATTAATGACTCAATAAGGATATCTAGACTAAATGCAATGCATGCAAAAAATTAGTTTTTCTCATTCTTTATAAAACAATGTCATGTTTCTCTTTTACTGCACATGGACTTTAAATTGAAAATTATTTATCATTTTATAAAACCAAGCCCAAGGTTGTTGATGAGGCTTTTATCGAAAATATATTGTATACATAGACAACTATATCTCAAAAATATGCCAACATCGTTTTCCCATATGAAAACGTTATCAGTGAAAAATGATAGTCAATAATGACGTATCGATATGCACGCCTATAGGGGGAGGGGTAAATTAGGTGTTTTAAACTTTTTCGTGCCACATTAATTTTTCTATCCCTAAGTGATTTATTATAAATATAAATAAATAAGCAATAATAAATATAACGATTAGAGATAGAGAGATAACACCAATATGTTTACGCGGTTCGGCAACTCTGGCCTACGTTCGCGCTCCAAGATTCTGACTTGGAGATCCTTAACTGTCCAACCTTCAGGTTGATGATGTTTGACTTCACGAGTGTCAAACAAACCTTTACAGACTATTCACAAGGCATCACCCTCTGGATTGATCTTCTCAGGCGTCAATCTAGCCTTTGACTATTGTGGGGCATCACCCTTGATGTATCGTTTACAAATAGCAGAAATGTGAAATACAAATTAGAACTTAACTCTCGAATATGAAATCTCAAGTTGAAGATTAAGAGAGTTAAACCTATGCACTCAAATATAGTGGGAAAGAATGAGTATGAAGTTTGACAGCGTTTCTCTCTCGGTTGGATTATGTGTAATGCAATTTGGAGTGCGTATATTTAAAGAAAACTGCATTTTCGGTAGACCCATTCCTTTTCGGTTGATCGCTTTCGAGCCGTTGAAAATTCTAGTCGTTGGAATTTGACTGTGGGAGAATTTGGGCATTTTTCACTAGCAGCAGTCAACCGATCCTCCTTGAGCGGTCGACCGCTGTGGCATATTCTTTCGCAGAATTGCCAAATATTCTTTGGCGGTTGACCGAACCATCTTGGCAGTTGACCGATCCTTGCAGTTTTTTGATTCCGAGTTTTTCTGCCATTTTATGGTCGACCAAATTTTGCCTAGCTCCACCGCCTGCTAGACTGAAAACTTCCGAGCAATCCGTAATTTAAATTCAGTCTACCATTTTGCCCTTGCTTGACTGCCTGCTTGACCGAAAACCCTTGGAAGCAATCTGTAATATTTTTTGGTTGACCATTTTGATCTTGCTCGACCACCAGCTCGATCGAAAACCCTAGGAGTGCATTGTGATACATGTCAGTCGATCTATTCGACCGTGACTTCGACCGCAAAGTCGTGAAGTGGTTTTTGGTCGACCAGAACTCCATTTTACTCGACCTTTTTCCTTCCAATTGCATTTCTTGAATTTTCTAAGTGCCAATACAATACATATTCACTACATAGACTTAGATAAATATGTTAGCTCACTTTAATACCCGTATTGAGGGTATTTCCAATAAACAATTTAGCATAATTATCAATAAACAACTTATAATTCCAAACAATACAAAACATCAATCTTTCCTCAGCTTGAAGTTCCAATTCGTCCGTCAGTAATTTTTTGATAGTTTCCCAAAATGAATTAGAGGGAGGCTAAACAGAAATGTCAGGGCGAATGACTTGATATTCAGAGAGGACCTGATCGTCAAACACAAGACTGAGTTCGTAGCAGAAGACTTGAACACAAATCAAAGTTATAGCTCAAACGAAATGAATTTAGGTCCACATAGTGATTACGAGAAATAATCGCATAAATATAATAAACACTGTGAACCATAATTCACAATCCAACAATAGTCAAATATTTTGATTCAAGTCCAAATTTAATATATAATCCTCGCCCATAAACAAAGATACAATTCTAAAAGAAAATAATGGGAAAGGAAAGATCCGCCACTCGACAGTTACTACTCCTGTCTAGCCTTGCCCTTACCTAGAGGAAGAGTTGTTGTGGTGAGTAGACAAGTTATACTAAATGCAATGTATGTAAAACTGGTTTACCTTTCACGTCAAAACCACGGTCCAAAATGTCGTTAATGTGCAATGGTTTAAAATCATTTTAAAATATTTATCACAATTTTAGCAAAACAAGCTCCACGAACCACTGATGAGCAATCGTCAAAACATCGCTGAATACCTAGAGAGTTATAGTAAAATAAGTCTACATTATTTTTTACAAGTTTAAATAGGGATCTGTAAAAAAAGAGGGTCACTCAAAGACCCCTTTGATACAATCACATAGAAATGCGACAGTCCGAAGATGACAAAACCTCATGAGCCTGAAGGAAGAATTTTGAGGGTGGTCCTAAGATCAAGTCGCACCACAGGGGTTGTCAGAGAACTAGTCAGCGGCTACACAACCCAAAACAATTACACTTTGATCAGGTTTAGGGATTTGAAACCCAAAGAGCGTGCCAATGCCACCCTATTACCCATTTTCACACCGCGTACAAATAAAACATCTTCATGCAGTGGAAGATGTATCGGGATAGATTCTTGATACTTTGACACTGTGATCGTCCACAGTATCAAGAGGATTCATCCTCTCATATTCATAACAGATCAAACAATGAAATACTATGTACGTAAATATAAACGTGTAAAACACACATATACATATGTAGTATAAAAATTGACGTTCTGTCAAACAATTCCCGTCGAGTTTTTATCTGTGGCAACCCATAAAATAAGGTTTTGAAAATCATGATGCAATGCAACTATCAAGTATAAAATCTCTATATTTGCAGCAACCTTTCTTATCAACTAGAACAATAACCTCTTCGGGAATCGACGGGAAATCAACAAAATTGTCATATCTTATAATAGAGTCAATCATAATGAGTTTCTATCCATACTCAAGTGAATAAAAGGAACGAGTTCTATACCGGGACTAGGAACTCAAACCGAAAAGAAATGACATAGCAGCAAACTTCGCTAGGCACGCAGTGCCTAGATGACAAAATCCAACACAAGTGGATGTTGTAGTTGTCCGAGTCTTGCTGCGGCCAACTGGCACAGACTCTAGTTCAGAATATGGTTCATTGTGGACAACCGGAGTCGCACATCCAGGGTGAGGAGACAACACCCTTGGTCGTCTGAGCTTTTGTGGAATCTAGTGCTTTCGCAAATTCCAGCGCTTTCGCGACCATGTGACTTACTACGTGTTTTCGTGGAAGCGTAGGCTTCCACGACCACGTGACTTCCACGTGCACATGCGTATCCAAGTGTTTCTGTGGAAATATGCGCTTCCGCAGACACATGTTTGTGCTTCTACGGGTGGATCTCCAATTCAATGACACAAGGAAATATGATCATGTTGTTGGTTTTTCGCCCCAAGTTGGCTTGAACCATTACACATACTCAAAATTTGCCCAACATGCAGAGTTAAAATTCATGTACTTGAGTCTCCAAGTTCAAATCCGAACCCGGCATGTAACCTAAACTTTAATGTGGAAAAAAAAGGAAATGAACAACTTACCCTCAAAGTTTCTTCATGAAAACGGTTGGTTGAACGATTAGGAATATGAATCCAACGTCGTATTAACTTTCACCTCCGACTCGATTTCTTCTCGCTTCCTCCTCTCTCTAGTAGCAAAAAATGGGGGAAATAGAGTTTTTATTTTCTCCTTATACAAATTTACTTTTTTGTTACCACTTGGTAACACTCAATTTCACTAGTTTGACCTAGTGATCAAAACTTTACACGTGGTTAAATCTAAATGAGTCTATTTGGATCAATAATGAAGACGTTGATCGCAAATAACGTGAAAAGTCTACAGGAATGGTGGGGAAAGCTTACTTGAAAATTTATTTATTAAAAAAAATTGGGGGGCTTTTACGAAAAGATTATTTTAGAAAAGTTCAGTTCTAAAATATAAAAAAACAAGCGCCAAAGAAAGAGAGCACGATGGTTTGTGTCTAATTCAGGAGTCATTATCATATGTGTGCAGACAACATCTTTTTTATGTATATCTATCTTTATAACAAGTCTAAAGTCTCTTTGGCAACACAATAATCTAATCTGATATTTTGTTTTACGCTAAATATAATTTCATCTCCACTTGTTTGAACATTAAAGTGTTGATTATTCCTTTTCTTGCCACTTTTTTATGCATGATCTGTTATGGGATTACCACTTTCCAGTTTCCAGTACGTGAATTCTCATAAAAGCGTAGACCTTCTTAATATTGTCCCTACCATATGATTGATTTCTGGGTATCGCTCGGAAAATTTACCAGAAAAAAATTTAGAAAACAACAAGAGACGATGAACTAATGATTCTGGGCGTTCTTTCAAATCTACCAGAAAAAATTTCAAAAGCAGCGAGAAATGATGGAGATCTCTTGGTAATCGAGGGCGTGCATCAGAAACTTGGAAGAAAAATATTGCAAACACACATATAACTCCATTGAAAGACAAACAGATATATATTAAGTTACAGTTCGAATGGGAAGAAGAAAAGAGAGCAAAAGGAGCTCCCCCTTGTTTGAACGCTGTTTCATAACTGCACACGCATAAAAGCAAAGCACGAAAGAGGATATTATCTTCCGCAAAACGAAGAGGTGTGGAGTCATCTTCGAGCAGTGGCTTGTTTAATTACTGTTCGTTTTGTAAGATACGGGGTGGCTCCCCATTGAAAGCGGGGAACCGAACTAGGAAAATTGAGGTGAAGTTGCAGAAGATGGAATCCAGAATCATTCTCTTAACAGACTTTCTCTTCACAGGAATCAGACTTCCAACTTTAGCTTTGAAGCGTCTTTCTTCATTCACCATCGCCATTTTTCCTTGGGGGTTCGCCTTCTTCTCCAATCCCTTTGTCTCTCTTCGAAGTGTTATGTTCGACCCAATAGTGGGTTGGACAAATAAGATGCCCAATATTAGAAGAAGAGGAAAATAAAAAAGGATGTGTGAGAACCCTAAAAAATACAGCAGCAAGAAAAGAGAGAGAAATAGGCAGTTTTCGGATTTTAGTTAGGCAATCTCAGAAAAGTTCAATTTGCCTGAGTTTCGACCGTTGGATCGGCGTGAAACTTTGACAGCGGGTTCGTGACATCTTGGGCATCAATCTAAACGGTGTAGATCTATTTTTAGAGATCTGAAAGTCTATCTGATTGGATAACAAAGAACAAAAGAATTTCACAATGGAATACCTAGATTTCTCTTGTTCGTTTTTATCCAATCAGATAGACTTACAGAGCACAAAAACAGATCTACACCATTCAGATTGATGCACAGGAAGTCACAAACCCGCTGTCAAAGTTTCACGCCGATCCAACAGTCTAAACTCCGGAACATTGAACTTTTCTAAGACTACCTAGCTAAAATCTGAAAACTGCCCCTTTCTCTCTCTCTTTTCTTGCTGCTGTATTTTTTAGGGTTCTCACACACCCCTTTTTATTTTTTTCTTCTTCTAATATTGGGCATGGGCCCTTATTTGTCCAGCCCACTATTGGGTCGAACATAACAAACTCCCCCCTTCAACTCAAAAGGTGGGCTCCAACAAGTCCACTCTTCGTCGACAAGCCTCAAGCTTTTCCTTTGGTAAAGCCTTTGTCAACATATCGGATCCGTTCTCACTAGTGTGAACTTTCACCAAGTGCAACTGCTTCGTTTCAAGCACGTCTCGAATCCAATGATATCTCACATTAATGTGTTTTGATCTCGAATGAAATGACGAGTTTTTAGACAGATGTATAGCACTCAGACTATCACTGAATACAACATATTTCTCTTGGCGCAAACCCAATTCCTCAAGGAATCTCCTCATCCACAAAGCTTATTTG
This sequence comes from Begonia loranthoides, assembly GCA_022433065.1. Lineage (NCBI taxonomy): Eukaryota > Viridiplantae > Streptophyta > Magnoliopsida > Cucurbitales > Begoniaceae > Begonia > Begonia loranthoides. The sequence goes on from CM039471.1 coordinate 4,193,649, forward strand.
CAACCCTCAGTAATTGCAATGTACTTAGCTTCTGTGGTGGATAGCGCAAAACACTTTTGCAATTTTGATTGCCACGACACGACTCCCCCTGCAAAGGTCATCAAGAATTCTGAAACGGACTTCCTGGAGTCAACATCGTCTGCCATGTCTGAATCGGTGTATCCAACTAACATAGAATCACTACCACCAAAACACAAACACACTTTGGAAGTACCTTGAAGATATCTTAGTATCCACTTCACTGCTTCCCAATGGTCTTTGCCTGGATTGGAGAGAAATCCATTGACTACTCCAACGGAATGTGCAACATCGGGCCTAGTGCAAACCATGACATACATCAAACTGCCAACCGCAGGCGCATATGGAATACGACACATGTCTGCCTTTTCTTCCTTACTTGTAGGACATTGCTTTGATGTGAGCTTGAAGTGACCTGCAAGTGGAGAACAGACTGCCTTGGCCTTACACATGTTGAACTTTTCAAGTACCTTCTTGATGTAGTCTTCCTGCGACAACCACAGTTTCCCATTCTTCCTATCACGAGAAATCTTCATGGCGAGAATCTTCTTTGCCAATCCCAAATCTTTCAAGGCAAAAGACTTGCTCAATTCTCCTTTCAACTTAACAATCTTGCTAGTATCATGGCCTATTATCAACATATCATCAACATACAAGAAGAGAATAATGAAGTCATCTTTGGAGTACCTCTTGATGAACACACAATGATCTGACGATGTTCGGCTGTACTCGTGGCTCACCATGAATGAATCAAACTTTTTATACCACTGCCTTGGAGCTTGTTTAAGGCCATACAAGCTCTTCTTCAACTTGTACACAAGATGCTCTTTTCCTCTGACTTTGAACCCTTCAGTTTGCTCCATGTAAATTTCTTCCTCCAACTCACCATGAAGAAATGTTGTTTTCATATCAAGTTGCTCAATCTCCAAGTTCAGGCGTGCTGCTAGACCAAAAGCAACTCGGATCGAGGACATCTTTACAACTGGGGAGAATATTTCTTCAAAATCGATTCCCTTCTTCTGACCGTACCCCTTTACAACCAATCGAGCCTTGTACCTTGCTTGTGAGCTACTGATTTCGGTCTTCAACCTATAGACCTATCTATTCTTGAGAGCTTTCTTTCCTTGCAGCAGTTTCACCAAGTCATAAGTGTGATTCTCGTGAAGTGATTGCAACTCTTCTTCCATGGCTTTCAACCACTCTTTCTTCTCATCAACGGAAGTTGCTTCTTGATAAGTTTCTGGCTCTCCAGTATCAGTGAGCATCACATACTCATTTGAAGAGTACTTGGTAGAAGGACGACGCTCTCTGGTAGATCTTCTCAAGAGAGATTCATTTGGCAGCTCTTGAACCTCTTCTTTGACTTGCTCAGTCGGCTCAACATCGTCAACTATGGGAGGCATATCATCGCTGATGCCATTGGAATTATCTAACCTCGATTCTCCGTGATCATGACTCTCTACAGGTGTAGGAACTGAATCCAAATCAATCATATCATCATTGTACCTCTCCATTGTTTTTGTCTTATCACTGTCTTTGATGCATTGGTCTTCTATGAACACTGCATCTCGGCTTCTAATAAGCTTTTTCTGCACTAGGTCATAGAACCTATAGCCAAACTCATCGAGACCATAACTGACAAACACACATGGCCTTGTCTTCACATCGAGTTTCGACCGCTCATCTTTCGGAATGTGAACAAACGCTTTGCACCCAAAAACATGCAGATGAATATACGAAGGTTCCTTTCCAAACCAAACTCGATCCGAAACCTCAAAACCCAACGGAAAACACGGCGTGATATTCAAAACATGGACCACTGGATTCAATGCTTCACCCCAAAAGGACCTCGGCAACTGTGACTGCGAGAGCAAACATCTAACCCTTTCCACAAGTGTCCTGTTCATTCTCTCAGCTAACCCATTCAACTGAGGAGTTTTCGGAGGTGTCTTTTGATGTCGAATACCTTGCTGCCTACAATACTCATCAAATGGGCCACAATACTCACCACCATTATCTGTTCGGATGCACTTAAGCGTCACACCTGTTTCTCTTTCAACACGAGCATGAAATTGTTTGAAGACGTCCAACACTTGATCTTTTGACTTCAACATATACACCCAAACCTTCCTTGAATGATCGTCGATGAAAGTCACCAAGTAAAGGGTACCACCAAGTGTTCTTGTCTTCATCGGACCACACACATCAGAGTATACAATATCAAGTACACCCGTTTTTCGCAAGTGAGGAGCCCTCTTGAAGGAAACTCTAGTTTGCTTACCTGACAAGCAATGAGCACACCGCTTTAGAGAACCATTTTTCACACCTGAGAGAATGTTCTTCTTCGCTAGTAGCATCAATCCCTTCTCACTCATGTGGCTAAGCCGATTGTGCCAACGTTCTATCGTGTCTTCATCATCTACCGCATTTACGGTAGACTCTGCGATCTTGGCATGCATCACATATAATGAGGAACATTTTTTTCCTCTCACCACAATCAGAGAGCCTTTGGTGAGCTTCCATTTATTGTCACAAAAGGTGTTGTAAAAACCTTCATCGTCGAGCTTACCAGTGGAGATCAAATTCATGCGGATGTTGGGAATGTGCTTCACACCTCTCAAAACTAAGGTATTGCCATTGTCAGTCTCCAAACACACATCTCCCATACCAATGGCCTTGGTAACACCATCATTATCCATCTTCACGCTTCCATAGTTACCAGAAGTGTATGAGGTGAAGAAGTCCCTCCGCGATGTAGCGTGTATCGAAGCACCGCTATCAATTACCCAACTTGTATCTTGGCAAGCGAGATTGACGGCTTCCTCATCATAGACAATGAAGAACTCATCAGTGGTTGTGGCTACCTTTTCGCCTGTATCACCCTCATCGGTCTTCTTTTCATTGTCCTTAGTATTCGGATTCTCTCGAAGAAACTTTAGGCAAAATCTCTATATGTGTCCCTTCTTACCACAGTAATGACACTCAAAATTTTCATATTTGCTGCTCTTACTTTTGCCTCTGATTTTATCTTTCAAACCTCTACTTTGACTCCTCCCCTTATTTTCGGTGACTAGGATGTCTGACTGTGAAGAAGAACTCGTTGACTTTCTTCTCATCTCCTCATTCAACACACTGCTCTTGACTACATCATAGCCAATTTACCATTCGGGGCTGAGTTGGACAATGACATTTTGAATGTGTTCCACGAGTCTGGTAAAGTACCAAGAGATAACAATCCCTGAATCTCATCATCAAACTTGATTTTCATTCCAGCCAACTGATTTATAATCCCCTTAAATGTATTTAAGTGGTCTGTCATTGCTTTCCCATTTTGATACTTCAACCCTAATAGTTGTTTGATCAAATACAACTTGTTGTTGTTAGCCGTCTTTCGAGCATACAACTCCTCAAGCTTGTTTCACATGCTCTGTGCATTCATTTCCTCACTGACATGGTTGAGGACGTTATCATCTACCCACGGCCGAATGTACCCGCACACCTGACGATGACATAATTTCCATTCAGCATCTGTTTTATTGGCCGGCTTCTCACTAGCAAATACTGATAGATAATAGTCCTTCACATAAAGGAGATCTTCCATCTTTCCCTTCCAAACATGATAATTAGAGTCATTCAAAGTAACCATCCGACTTGTATTGCTCTCCATGATTCGAGTAGGCACAAGAACAAGAACCTTGCTCTGATACCACTTTGTTAAGAAAAACCACCTAAATCGAATATGACTTTTCCAATATTTAGTACCGATTCAAATCACAAATAAAAACCGAGTGTAGACGCAATAATAGTCGAGTGATAATTAAGACAAATTAAACAAATCAACGCACACAAATTTTTAGTGTGGAAAACCCCAAATTGGGTAAAAACTATGGGAGCCAATTAGGCCGCTTAAAACTTTCACTATCAACAATAATAATGAGTACAATCAAGTCTCAATACACCACAATCATCATCACAAAGATGGAATCAAGAGAGTAAAAAAAAAACAAAAAAATTTCACAATAAAATACCTAAATTTCTTTTGTTTATTTTTATCCAACTAAATAGACTTGCAGAAGTAAAAAACAAATCTACACCATCTTGTAGGAAGATTCTCGGGTCAGGTGCTTTCTTTCTTTTTAGGAAAAAGAGGAAAAGAATCAATCCGTCAACGGCCGACCGTTTGAATATGCGGGGGGATTGTTAGAAAGGACAAGAAAGTAGAAAGGCAATTCAAGGAAATCACATCCCAGGGCCCAGGCATTATCAAAATGTCAATTCGTCGTCTTTAGAAGTGGAGTATCATGTGATGCTTCTACTTCTGCTGTCATTGCGTAATCATTACCCCTAGTGCAGTGTCTAGAGTTGCCGTGCGCTCTTCCAACTCTTTGTAATGGAAAACTAGAAATCACTTTAACCCAAACACAATCATTTGACGCGCCCTTGGGTTAAATCAAATTTAAACGTCAATGTTTTACCCAAAAAAGAGGAATAAAATCCAATAAAATTTTCAAAAGAAAATCCAAACTTTCTTTACCTGAAAAGTTTCCTGCTGCCAAATTCGTCCACCAGCATCGACTTTCAAAGAACGGGATGAGGATGGAGTGAAGATGATGTTTACCAAGCAGTAAGAAAATTCATCGGAAATCCTGCACAAAAAGAAAAAGAAAAAAACAAGTAAAAAGCTTTGTAGAATGAATTTCCAACCAGAATTTTCTTGCTTTTACGCACTCGATGTTGAGAAATCCACCCATCTATAAATTCAAGAAAATTTGTATGGCTACAACACTGACTTCCTCTCCCGAAGGCCTTTGTTTCCTGCTTTCTTCTTCTGCTTAGTGCGGGCTCTTCCGTTAGCTTTTGTATTTTCAATCTTTTTTGGTTTAGCCAAGGGGTTTGTTTGTGTTGGAGTTTGTGGGAGGGAGTATCAATGAGGAAAATCACTTTTGTCTTTGATTTGGACTGAAAGCGGACTAAAAGTGGACAAACCATTATTATCCATGAGTTTTGACCCCGATTTTTGAGTTGCATGACGAGTAGATGGGTTTGGTTTAGCGTTCCAGGTTTCAGGTTTGAGTGAATCAAAGAGGGTTTAATGTGGATGGGTTTTCATCCACTTTTTGAGTCTTTCAACTGAAAACCGAACCGTAAATAGTTTTTCATTGAGTAATTATCAAATATGGTCCGTAAATAGGAAAACTATACTCTAAATTTTAAATTCTCGCCCCTCAATTCACGTTCCTCAAAATTTTAATATATTTTTAATCCAAAAACAAGGGAAATATGAAGAAGGTTCTGCAAATTCCAATCAGAGCAATTTCCTTATCATGGCACGTTTGTCTACGAATTGCCCAATCCTAAAATAGTTTCTAATTTAAAGAAACAGTCCAGCATGAAAGAAAAGAGAGTAGGATGGTTTGGTTTGTATTTAACAGAATATCTAATCTGCTATTTTGTTTTACGCTGACGTGTTGATTATTCCTTTTCTAGCCACTTTTTTACGCCTATAATCTTCTACTTCTAACCATCAATTATTATTTTCCCTGCCATGTGATTGATTTCTGGGTATCACTCCCAAAAATTTACCAGAAAAAAAATTTAGAAATCAACAAGAGACGATAAACATCTTTTGGTATATTCCCTCCCATGGCGCGCAGAGTATCAGAAACTTGGAAGAAGTTTATTTCAAACACGCATATAAACTCATGACACTGGGTGTTCTTTCAAATCTACCTGAAAAAATTTCAAAAGCAGCGAGAAATGATGGAGATCTCTTGCTATTCCTTTCCATGGCGTGCAGAATATCAGAAACTTGGAAGAAAAATATTGCAAACACACAATATAAACTCCATTAAAAGACAAACAGATATATTAAGTTTACAGTTCGAATGGGAAGAAGGAAAGAGAGCAAAAGGAAGCTCCCCCTTGTTCGAACGCTGTTTCATAACTTCACACGCGTAAAGGCAAAGCACGAAAGATGATGTTATCTGCTGCAAAATGAAGAGGTGTGGAGTAATCTTCGAGAAGTGGCTTGTTTAATTACTGTTCGTTTTGTAAGATACGGTGTGGCTCCCATTGAAAGCGGGGGAACCGAGCTCGGAAAATTGAGGCGAAGTAGCTGAAGATGGAATCCAGAATCATTCTCTTAACAGACTTTCTCTTAACCGGAATCAGACTTCCGACTTTAGCTTTGAAGCGCCTTTCTCCTTTCTCCATCGCCATTTTTCCTTCTGGGTTCTCCTTCTTCTCCAATCCCTTTGCCTCTCTTCGACTCTCCTCTCTGCTCCTCTTTCGTGTGTCTTATTCACGAACCATGCAAGTGGAGGACGAAGCTTGTAGGAAGTTTCTTCATGGCGGAAAATTTCGCTGTCGTCGGGGGCTTCTTTCATATTAGGAGGAAGGATATTCATTCCCCTTCCTCTTAAAACGACGTACGTGTCAGAAGCATGTAATATCATATTTACACTCGGAAAAATGTCCATGAATGACGTCACGTGTGTCAGTCAGATGTTTGAAAGGACAAAGGGCAAATCAGGGAAATCACGGTACCGGAATATAGAAGTGGAGTATTTTAGACGAAGGTTGTACTTCTTCCGTTTAGACGTAATGCTTATACAATAATTAAATAATTAATGAGAGTGGGAGGGATAAGAAAGACTCAGTTGTTTGTTGGGTCTTCTTAACAAGATCCAGCTTATTTTCATTCTTTAACTTGTAAGATTTTGACCAACACTTCCAATTCCAATAATTTCATGAGAGCCTGTTACAAGTAGAATTGTTAAATGGGTCGACTGGCTCGTTAATTATTTACTTGTCCGTGGAAACGTGCTACTAGAGATTAATTATTATATATTTTAACACTATAATAAATAATTATATAATTTTAATTTTTTAAAAATATACATTATATTCATGTTAATTTCAAACATTTATTTATATATTGTATGCTCGGCTTGTGAATTATTTTAATGATAAATATTTTGGTTGTAATTATAACTTGTTTATTGATTTTATGGTTAATTATATAATCCTAATATTTATGTGGATATTCATTGTAAATACCCTCAAAACAAGTTTTAATATGTGCGAACATGTTTATCTAAGTCTATGTAGTGAGTGGATATCATATTGGGACTTAGAGAATTCAAATAATGCACTTTAGAAGTTTTCGAACATGCCGCGGTCGATTATGCCATCGATAGATTCTTTCGAAAAGGTATACAAATTGCTCTAGAAGTTTTCAGACGAGAACGTGGTCGAAGCTGCAGTTGAAAACCTCGACCGAAAATGTTCACAAATTACTCTCAGAAGTTTCGGACGAGGACGCTGTCAAAGACTCGGTGGAAGAATGCAACCGAAAAAGCTATGCTGACTGCCCTTTGAGTTTCGGACGCAATTGAGGACAAAGCCGCGGATGCCAGGGACCGAGTTTGCATGCAGTGTGCTCTGTGGTGTTTCGGTCGAAGATGATGTCGAAGACACGGTCGATAATCAAGACAGAAATTATACACATATTATTGTAAAACCTTAGAATTTTCAAGATAGTAAATTCTACGTGTAAAATTTTCGAATTGGAATCGGTCAATTATGGAAAGTTTGACCCGATTTGTTGCGTATTGGTTGTGTATGATTTTTCAGTCAAATGGTCAATATCAGTAAAGTTGGATAGTGACCGAACGGTGAATAAATCAAAGAAGTGAAATTAAAAAGTTATTGGGTGATGTTCGGAATGAGTTAAGATTTAGAGATGGATAAATTAACACGTGATACATATGGATAATGATATATGTACGTACGTGTGTGTATATATATATATATCTTTATTTATACATATATATATATATATATATATGTTAAAAGAAAGAGAGAAATATAAATAAACAGGATGGACAAAAAAAATGAGGAAATAGAAGTGCACGGTTGGAGTTTGAAAAAGAGTGAGAGAGAAGGGTAAAGTTGGAAAAGAAAACACAAAAGAAAAAGAGAAAGTAAAGTAAATGGAATTAATTGTAAGGTAGAGAAATGGATTAAATTAAAGCATTAAAGTGAGGTGGGAAGAGAAAGAAAAGGCGAGAAGAAAAGGTAGAAAAAGGGGGAAAAGTTAGTTTGAGAGGAAAATGAAGACATGGGATATGATTGAATAAAAGAAGACAAAAATAAAAGAAGACAAAAATAAAAGAAGAGAGAGGGAGAGGAGTTGGCAGCTGAAAACCGTGAAGGGAAAATAGGGTTTTTATTCTTTCTCCCTTCATTTTTGCCCTGTTCTTCTTCAGCCGACAAAGGAGATTTGTGAGGGAGAGAAAGAGGCCACTCGGCCGAGAATAGAAATTGCGAAGAGAGGCGATTCACGAGAGAGGAGACGACGTCCGACCAGGCGACAACGTCCGAGCGAGCTTCGTGCGGAGGCGGTGGCGACGGGTTCTGTCCGAGCGGGAGCCGGCGACGGAGTGAACGAACGGCGACTCTGACCGTGGAGAAACGGTGAAGCCGACCATGGAGCTCCGCCTGAGGGATTCTCCTCCGATTTTGAGACTTCGGTGAGTATTGCTAAGCTCCTCTGATTTTTGGTAGGAAAATGCAAGTGCCCGGTTCTGTTTTTTTTTTTTTTTTAGATTCTTGATTCTGGACTGTCGTTTTGGATGAAGGAGAACCCTGATTCTGATTCATTGAAATTCTGTTTGGATGGAAAATGCTTGTTCTGTTTGGGTTGTTCTTTTTATTCCGAGTTTGCTGCGATATTGGTTTAGTTTTCACTATGAAATCAACCCCATTTCGATATTGGATATATGCCTGGATTTCGCTTGAAGTGTTGTTGTTGGGGATTGTAGATGGTTTGCGTTCTGTAATCAGTATTGTTGGTTAACCTCTTTAAATAGATAACCTGTGAATGAAAGGATTTGGAGAGCCTGTCGCTTTGGTTTATTTGTATTGAGTTAATCGAGAAGAGAAATTAAATATGTTGGATGTAATTGGTAATTTAGACAGTGTCAATTCTATACACTTGGTTTATTGATGAATCTTGAAGATTTAAGATGATTTACGTTATGTTATTACACTCAAAGATTTGTCACCTTGGTTGCTAGTTGACTATAATTGTTGAGATATTGAGGAATTGTACATAGTTGGAACTGACAGATATGTTTGGTACACTTTGAATAATTACTAAGTGATGAAGTTAGGATCTTGTTTGGGTTATTGAAAATGGGTGTTAAGCTAAATCCCGACATAGGATCTCCTCACTTTTTCCACGAGACATATTTATGAGATTTTCCCATGTTTAACATGTTTTAGGCTCGGACGAGTTTTTGGACTTTTAGCTGACACCCGAGGTTGCCGCTCCTTCGTATACAAGGAAGGACCGCCAACGAGGTAGGGGCTTTATACTTAGTTGCTTGCATCGCATTGCATAGTTTTCAAAATAAAACTCTATTTTGTGGAATACCACACATGAAAAACCTGACGGGGACTGTTCGACAGCACGTCAGTTTTTTATACTATATATGTACGAAAGTTTTACACGTTTACTTTCGTGCGTTGGGTTTCATGTTTTTATATGATGATTATAACCTGTTTGGGCTGCACCCTCTCGGCACTTTGTACGGTCTCGGCACCAAAGTATCAAGGGGACACCCTCTATACATCTCCTGCTGCGTGGAGATATTTTGTTTGCGCGCTGTGTGAAAATAGGAGACATTGGGAAGGTGCTGACTGCTTCCGTGGGTTGCAAATCCCTAAACCTGATCAGGGTGTTTTTTTTTTACGGGTATAATTTCGCAGAGCGTGCTCGCAGGCCACCCGGATGACGGACCCGGTCTACGGACCACCGTCATTTTTCTTCCTCTTGCCTCATGAGGTGTTGCTTGCGTTAAAGGCCGCCTTTCTATGAGTTTGTTCGGAGGAGTACTTGAGTGACCCTCCTTTTTCACGGACTACGATTTCCGGTATAAAACACGATGAGAGTATATTTAAACCTATAGTTGTCTATATATACAACCATGTTTTCTTAAACTTCGTCGGAGGCCTTGGGCCTGATTTCCTTGAGACGGAAATGTTTTAAACGTTTTATTAAAATGTGCATGATTCCCCGAAACACATGGTTTTCAAGAAAAGGTAAAATAAGTTTTACACATGCATAGTATTTAGTATAAATTCCATACTGAGCTAGTCACTCACCCCACGACTCCCACCACTCCAGGTAAAGGAAAGAGTAGCAGAGCTTGCACGGATTAGTTGTAGACCTTGTTCCATTTCTTCACGTTTTCTTCAGTTGAACCTTTATTTATTGGTAAGCGTAACATGGGATGACTTTAACTTTTAATTTGGATGACTGTAAAAGTGCTTAACTTGGTTGTTGAATTCCCTGGATTGTATGCACAGTACTTATTTGGATTTTTAAGTTTATTAGTTCCGCAATATTTTTTTTATTCTCACAATCACTATATGGACCGTGGCCCATCACAAGTGGGTCGCGGCTGGGTATTTATTCAAGTCTTCCGCAATAATTTAACTAGCCTTGGGCTGGGCGATCGGGTCTTCTACGAAGACCGGGTCGTTTGGCCCGGCGTTTCTGTCCGGCCCCCTTCCGGGTCATGACAATTACTCTGAAGTTTTTTGGACAAACTTGCGGTCGAAGATGAGGTCAAATAACTCAACCGAAAATGTATACAGATTGCTTTTGACTTTTTTGAACGTGTAAGCGGTAGAGGACCCGGTCGAAGATTGTGACAGAAAAGCAACATAGTTTACTTCGAAGAGTTTCACTCGAAAGCGCGATCGAGCTAGAAGAAAAATGGTCAACCATAAATGAGCAGAACACACAACGGCTAGTTTCTAACGGTCGGGTGTGGTTGACCAAAAAGGATTAGGTCTACCAAAAAATGTCGTGTCTGTAAATATAAGACACTCCGAAGCTCATTCGAACGAACCAGGAATTGAGGCGAATCTCTGCCAAAATTAATGCTCAATTTCGAATCCTATAGTAAGTGTGTAATCCAACTCTTCTCATCCTCAAACTTGAGTTTTCTATTTGAGAGAGTTAAAAAGCTTTGTATTTTACACTTCCGCATTTGCACTCAACGCAAAGGGTGAGACCCTACGAATTCGTCAAGCAAGGGTGATACCCCATAATAGTCAAGCAAAGGGTGACATCCTAGAATAGTCATTGTAAAGGTTTGTTTGACACCCGAAAGTCAAACATCGTCAACCAGCGCGGTTGGACGATTAAGGATCTCCAAGTCGGAAACTTAAGCGCGAACATAGGCGGGATTTGCCGAACCGTGTGAACAACTTTGTTTGCACTCTCTAACTCTTACTCGTTACTTTTACGCATTGTTTGCTTATTTATATGCATTAAATCACTTAGGGTTTAGTAAATAGAATATCGCACGAAAATGTTAAAGCACCTAAATCACCCCCCTTCTATAGACGCATATCGATCTTTCAGTTCTTTCTATTAACGTTCATAGATTAACAGACGTTCTTCCTAGGAAACAGATATCTGCGCATTTTAGTACGAATATCCACTTCTGTGTGAATGGGTATACACTATTGTCCGTTATAAGTACAAACGTCCGTCTTCATATAAATGAATATAATCAGACATCCGAGGGTGGTGCAGACGTCTGAGAGACGTCTTTTAACGAAAAACTTAATTATGATATTTGTATTGTTCATTTATCATAATTCAGTATTTTAGTTGTTACCGAACTTAATTTAAAATTTAGCTTGTCGCTAACCTAAATTTCTGGATTTTTTTTTTTTGTAAATAACCCTAAATAAAAACATATTCTAAGAGAAATGATAAGTGACCCTATATGCAAAGGCCTAGAATGTAGGATGCTTTTCAAATACAATAAAGAGGGGCAAATACAATACAGGGTGGACCAAATGTAAAAAATAATAATAATAATAATAATAAATAAATGAACACCCAGTTAGGTGGAAGCTAGCAATGCAGCCGATTAATTGAGTTGATTAAGCAGTGTGAGTTTTTTGCATAACTGTCTTTGTTTTTAATTGGCAAAGACAATTTTTCTTTGTATCAGGAAAATCTGTTGAACGAATTGAGTTGATTTTTTACATTCCAAATAAAACTTGAAACAGAATGAGAAATGATCCAATTTAAAGAAACTGAATCGTCCAACGTTTTTTTTAATCCAATTTATAAGCAGCAGAAACTAAAGATCGGTTTATACTTTCAAAACATACCCAAAAATAAAGGTCTAAAAATAACTTGTAAATAATGTGAAATTATTAAGTTTAAAATATAAAAGAAAATGGCTAAAAACAAACTAAAGTAGGAACCTTGACTAAAAATAACTAAATCTCTCTTAGAAAGAAAATATGAAGTTTATTATTCAGGAAAAAACTTCCAATTTCTACTCATTTGGTGGAAGTTGGAGATTATTATGATTATTTCCTAAAAATGAAAAATCAATAAAGGGTGAGTCAACTAACTTAGTATATATTTAATTTTATATTCAACATTTATAGCATATGAATTGTGCGTGTTTTTTTTTTTCAATTATTTATTTTTAACAGATCAATATGTGAAAGAAATAATGACGTCAATAAATACATAAAATATTTAAATTTAAATAATGGCGATACTCAGACAATTGCCAATAGCCCAACATACTCTTATCAGGTTGCGACCAAAGACACGATATATCACTGTCTCATTACTCTAATTAACCATTAATGTAAATAAATGTAAAAGTAAAAACAATTGAACTCAACGCTAAATTTAACATGCTCAATTTAATTAAGTGTTATTCATTTTAGAAATTTAAAGTCTATTAAATATAAAATAACTCCTATTGGACCAACCAATACACAATTACTGCCTATCAACAAAACGTGACAAACAATAATATTCACTAATGCAGACAACAAATTCAGAATCTTTGTAGAAATCTTCGGAAAGAACAAGATTGGGGCTTTTAATCCTTACCTGAGAAAATGCTCACTGCCAATGCCTGGTCGGAGGGGTCGCACAACACCGATGATCAACTTCAACCTCAGAAACTTAAATTCGTCCAACAACACTGATTCATCAAAGAGGTAAGGACAAAATTTCCAAAAGAAAATCCAAACTTTCCTTACCTGAAAAGTTCCCCTGCTGCCAAATTCATCCGCCAGCGTCCACTTACAAAGTCGATGCCCAACTCCTCGGCAAAGAATAGCGAATAACAGACGCCGGAGAGAACAAAAATCCTACCCTTGTGCACTATCGACCTACCGAGAGAGGGAAAGGAGGCTGGGAGTGAGAGGGAGGCGAGGAAGGAGGAGCAGCGGGGAGAGCTCCTAACGCGGATGTCTAATCCTCAACCTTAATAAAGTAATTCTGTCCATTAATATTGATCACCGAGGAAAATAGGCAGAAATCCAATCTCAAAACTTACCTCGAACGAGAACAGAATCGGAAATTCGCCGGAGAAATAATTCCTTCTGCACTAACAGTAGAAGGAGGCGAGGGAAAAACAGGGAAGCAAAAGAGCGGGGTGGGGGAAGTGGCCTCCACTCTGAAATTGGGGGTCTTCATTATTTTTTTAATTGGGCTGGACTTTACAGGACTTGAGCTTGAAAACTTTCGGAATTCATCGGAAAGTTTCAGGAACGGGATGGCCAAAAAATGAGACTTTTCAGTATTAAGAATATTCAGATGAGACTTTTCAGTGTTGTTCATCTAAACTGGCAGCTGATTGTTGCATCACTTGTGCAGATTCTTGATACATTTTCAAGGTGTTGTTATTCATCTCCAAATAAGGTTTTGCAGTTATTCTACCCAAAGTAGCAAAGGCTTCGAAGGAGGCAAAAATTGCAGAAGTTGGAGCTGACATTGAATTGTTGACAAAGGAACGATGATTCTATTTGTCTCCACAGTAATGTTCTCAATTATCACCCAGTACCAAGAATGAAAGCCAGACCACTTTATCTGCGACGAATGTGATTGAGAAATAAAAGAACACATTGAAAACAGCTCAGCTCTGGCTGAATAATTTGAACCAAAGAAATGTATGGAGTGGTAGTGATTATTATGAGTGGAAGGTTCTTTAGGATTTTTGGGGATGCTTTCTTTGAGCATTAGGAGATGTGATGTTACGCCTCAAATACAATTCGACACAGAATGACGATCGACTCAGTTTGAAATAGACCGAACCGTCCGACCCATTTCTTAAATCCATAAATAATAACAGAAGACTTAGAACAAAACTATACATTCTAATCCCAACAATAAGGACCAAAAGTGACACCCAACTTAACGAGAAATAATAAAGTCTAAAATAAAAGAAAATAACTGAAAATAAAAATAAATAAAAACTAAGTAAAAGCCATACTAAATTAATACTTACATTTTAGAGATTTAAGTGCGTTAAATATAAAATAACTCTTACCTCGAATTTCGATCAACCAATACCAAGACCCAATAAAAAATGACTGATTGAATCCCGACAACAGCAAGTCTGATAACTCTTTAGTTTTGAAACCTTTATCATAATAATTTTACAAGAGATTAGGATTCGAAATTTAAAGTTAATTATTCAAATTTAGGTTAAACAAGGATATCCCAAGGACATTAGGGTTGAAAATCTAATGTAGTCCAAAAATTTTTTTGGAACGACCCAAAAAAGATCATATCAAAATTTGAAAAAAGAATTAAAAATTTGGCCAAAAATAGTGTCTGGTTCGACCCAAAATACATTTGGTCTGAAGCCCAATTAAAACTAGATCATGATCTAAGGTAAAATCTTGACGCGATCCAGAACGCTCCCTATTTGCAGACTAGATTACGTTGGTTTGTGAGCAGGGAGCTTCCTTTGCGGCACGGAGAGCTCTTGTCGTGCTTCAAGAGAATCTACCAAATCACAGGTCGGTCGGAAACGAAGGAAATTCCGATCGAAATTCTGTTTCCGATCCTCGACTAAAATTTGAAACACTCTTTGATTTTTACTTGAGAAATTCCTTCACTATTGATGTTTCGTCATGGTCGGTCACTGAACTTCGATGCCCAAATCACATACCTTCAGGCAACCAACTCTGTCGCTTAATACCAATCACTAAGGAAGAGACAAGAATAAAAGTTTGGAGATTACCTCGGAGGATGATGAATTGACAACTTGCCGGAGAGTCCTTTTCTACCTACTCAATCGCTGTTTGTCGGAGAGTAGATGGAGAGCAGAATTCCCTTTTCCAGAGGAGAAGGTGGAGATCGAGCCCCCACCCATTAACTAACATAGCGGGGGGTGCCCTCCTTGTTTTTGGCAACAAGGAGAGTTCAAATCATTTTTATTTTTGTTTTTTAACACATGGTCTGGCTCAGACCCTGATGTAATATGTGATCACTCATCAGCCATCAGTCATGTTTTTAATTCATTTTTGTTTTAACCTTCCCTTGAGCCCTTGAACTCTTACTAATTAGAAGATTTTTTGGTACAAATCAAGGTTTTTTCAATGTTTCACAAAACCTATAATATTATTTCATTTCTTTCTTGCTATACTAATACACCTTCTTTACCCTATTTATTTTAATATAGAATCAAAGTTTCCATTCAACCTTACACGGGTGACATAATTATAACTCTCCTACACAATATACTATGACTAGTAATGCAACACAAGTAATTCTAGAAATCCTGTATAAAAAGAACAAGTAAAAAGCTTTATATATATATATATATATATATATTGGTCATACATAATTATAGAATGAATTTCCAACCTGAATTTTCTTCTGTTTTACGCACTCGATGTTGAGAAATCCACCTATCTATAAATTCATTTTGGACAATTGAAACTTTTCCAATTGTTTCTCTTTCAGAATCCAAAAGTAAAATAATAGATGCAAAACATGACTGATGACTCATCAGTCATGTTTCTGACTCCTTTTTGTTTTGACTTTCAAGAAAATTTGTATGGCTAGAACACTGGCTTCCTCTCCCGAAGGCCTTTGTTTCCTGCTTTCTTCTTCTGCTTAGTGCGGCTCTTCCGTTAGCTTTTGAATTTTCAATCTTTTTTGGTTTAGCCAAGGGTCTGTTTGTATTGGATTTTGTGCCAGGGAGTCTCACTATCAATGAAAAATCACTTTTGGACTGAAAGCGGACTAAAAGTGGACAAACCATAATTATGCCTCAGTTTTGAGCCGTTTGTCTGTAATTTTCTTAGTTCCTTCCGCTGGGTATCGCTTTCCACTCGTTACTCTTCATCTATTTAGCATCCTCCCGGGGATTCACCTTGCCTCTTTCAACCTTCCTTTAGTTTTTTGGTTTGACGCGTAAGACTGAGGAATGAAGGCGAGCATCGCCAATCCTGTGAAAGCAGTCCAATCCTAAAATAGTTTTTAATTGGCTAATTATCAAATATGGTCCTTAAATAGAAAACTATACTTTAAATTTTCGCCCCTCAATCAGCATCACCTTCGACCCCCCTCCGTTAATCATTTTGTTAAACGATTCACGTTCCTCAAAATTTTAATATATTTGTAATCAAAAAACAAGGGAAAGATGAACATGGTTCTGCAAATTCCAATCAGAGCAATTTCCTTATCATTGCTGCCTTCCCCACGTTTGCCTACGAGATGGTGTGAGATAAGAGTATCGCGTTAAATGGAGTGACGGGAAAAAGAACCAGTCAAGCATGAAAGAAAGAGAGTAGGGTGGTTTGTATTTATTATTTAATTCAGATGTCATTATCATATGTGTGCCCAGTCAACCATTTTCTGCCCTTGTGGCCTGAGCATCTTTCAAAAACTGTTTTTTTTTCTGTATATTAAGAACCCTAAAATCTCAAAAACATAATTTGATAACAGAATGTCTAATCTGCTATTTTGTTTTACGCTAAAGTGTTGATTAATCCTTTTCAATCTTTTAGTTCAACCCATAAATTATTGTTTTTCATTTTATCATATGAACGTTGCATTTTAGTATAAATATTTGGAAAAAAAGAATTGGAAACTAAATTGAGTTGGTATGCACGAGCTGGTATGGGATTTCCAGTTTCCAGTACGTGAACTCTCATAAAGGCGTAGACCTCTTAATATTTTCCTGCCATATGATTGATTTCTGGGTATCACTCCGAAAATTACCAGAAAAAAAAAATTTAGCAATCAACAAGAGACTATGAACATCTTTTGGTATTCCCTCCAGTGGCGCGCAGAGTATCAGAAACTTGGAAGAAGTATATTTCAAACACGCATATAAACTCATGATTCTGGGCGTTCTTTGAAATCTACCAGAAAAGATTTCAAAAGCAGCGAGAAATGATGGAGATCTCTTGCTATTCCCTCCCATGGCGTGCAGAATATCAAAAACTTGGAAGAAAGATATTTCAAACACACATAAACTCCATTAAAAGACAAACAGATATATATTAAGTTTACAGTTCGAATGGGAAGAAGAAAAGAGAGCAAAAGGGAAGCTCCCCCCTTGTTCGAACGTTGTTTCATAACTTCACAGGCATAAAAGCAAAGCAAGAAAGAGGATATTATCTTCTGCAAAACGAAGAGGTATGGCGTAATCTTCGAGCAGTGGCTTGTTTAGTTACTGTTCGTTTTGTAAGATACGGGGTGGCTCCCATTGAAAGCGGGGAACCGAGCTCGGAAAACTGAGGCGAAGTAGCTGAAGATGGAATCCAGAATCATTCTCTTAACAGACTTTCTCTTCGCCGGAATCAGACTTCCGACTTTAGCTTTGAAGCGCCTTTCTCCATTCTCCATCGCCATTTTTCCTTTGGGCTTCGCCTTCTTCTCCAATCCGTTTCTCTCTCTTCTACTCTCCTCTCTGCTCCTCCTTCTTGTGTCTTAGTTATACATCGAAGCATCAAGCACCCAGATGGGGGGACGAAGCTTGTAGGAAGTTTCTTTCGCGACTGAAAATGTAGGTGTCGTCGGGGGCTTCTTTCTTTTTAGCAGAAAGGATATTCATTCCCCTATAATTACGAAACTGCCAACAAGCATGTAATATCATATTTCTTGCAAATATCCCCAACCACTGTATTTAGGTGTCAATTAAATTTCAGAGGAAAAACAAAGACAATAATTCAAAATCTCTTGAAATGGCAGTATCGTAATTATAATCGAAAAAATGTCCATGAATGAGGAAGAAGCAATTCGGCCGTGGGTGACGTGTGTTGTGTTTGAAAGAACAATAAAGGGCAAATCAGGGAAATCACCGTCACGCAGTATTGAAAAGTCAATTCATCTTCGCTTGTTGCTTATGCTTAATGTTAATGGCCCTCCGTTCCTTTCTCTATTTTCATTCCTTATTTTTCTACTTTTAATTCTAATCGTACCACTCATTAATTAATAGAAATTATTAATAAACATGAGATAAGAAATAATTAATTTAAATAAAAATAATAATAATAATTTTTCCTTCTTTGGGTTTTATTAATTTGACCAAAACTTCTAATAATTTAAATTAATGGATTACCTCTTCAAATCCTTCTAGGTCTGGCACAAGAGTTTATGATCATTTTGCATGATTTTAGATTTATTTTTCTAAAGAAATATAATCACGTTATTTTAAAATTTTTGATTTTCAACGAAACGAAATCAATACATATTTGTGCTGCGATAGAACGAAATTAATATATTTAACGACAAATGTTACATGTTTACGTGAATTTTTTTTTATAATTTAATGATTAATTTGTTAGTAAAAATAATTTAATAATTAAGTTATTATTAGTTACAAAACACGAGGATGATTTGCCCTTGTTTTTTCTTTCTCTAATCCATATCTTATAGTTTTATCATAAATAGCTTTGAAGTTCATTTTCTGATCTTGTCTCA
Source organism: Begonia loranthoides (assembly GCA_022433065.1). NCBI lineage: Eukaryota > Viridiplantae > Streptophyta > Magnoliopsida > Cucurbitales > Begoniaceae > Begonia > Begonia loranthoides. The sequence goes on from CM039471.1 coordinate 4,212,454, forward strand.
TATTTTAATGATAAAGTTTCACCAATAAACCATAAATAAAATCCAACAAATGACAAGACTTTCAGAACGTTGAGCCGACATTTGAGGACTTTACAAGACGGGAGAGATAGAGAGAGAAAAGGACAGAATAAATAAGTGAGTTTGGAGAATAAGAAAGAACTATATATATATATATATATA